>OW964824.1:31780726-32383577 GCA_943142095.1 Ophonus ardosiacus | reverse complement strand
AATTTTGAATTAATAATATTTTATTCTTATCTGATTGTGTGAGATTAGGAACATAATCTGGAATAATGCAAAAATACTCTTAATTATTTTACTTTACCTATATGTATGTTATTAATCCGGTATTTTATCTCTAATTAAACTATTAACCGTCAGTTAAAACTAAATATATAATTTTACTTAGGCATAGTAGTTCGTCCAAAATACTATCGAAAATTGAAATTAAAATACTTCCATAAACGTTTAACATACGTAAAATCTGTAATAAATATATAAAGTAAAGTAATTAATTCTTTATTACATATATCACCCATTGAAACTAACGAGGGTAATAATTTAGACAATCTGCAAATTAGTACTGATTTTACTGAATCATTTGATTCATATTCTGAAACAGAGTCGAATTTTATAAATAAATATATCATCACGACAAAGTTCCCATTACTGGGTGTGCAAGTATCTACAACGATGTAGACATTGGTAATGATGACGGTATATTTTACCGTGTGGGCGCTTATCAGGCGTCATCTCACGAGCATTCATAGCTGGTGTGGACAGGGATCACTTTTGTGCGATTTAAAAGTCTGCACTGGCCGGGATCGAACCCGGCTCACCAGATACTATACGCACACGGCCACGCGACCCCATAGTCGAAGTTTATAAAATGTAAATTTTTACGATATTGATACAACGGGGGAAGTTTAGCGATTTTTTTTTTTTTTTATTTTTTTATTCCATGGGAATGACTTGAAAAATGATGTAACATGTTTTATTTTTTTCAAAAATACCCAGATTTTCCGGAAAAGCCGATTTTAAGCTGTGATGACGTCGGTAGAGGCTTGGCGCAACGTATGTCGACTTATACACTGACGCACGCGGTTGCGGTTACCAGTGAAGCGCTTTTATGCTTTGTTACGACCTACGTTCAAGTGGTTCGATTTCACCGTTCTGTCTGAGTTTGCGCATAACTGACTTGTGACGTACTTAAAGTTTACCCAAAAAATATTAATTATAAATAAATGGAGCATTATTTTTTATTTCAATTTCAGCAGTCATTTGTGTTATATTTGTGAGAAAATAGTATGTTATGTAGAATTTTTACCATGCTAAACTTCCCCATTCAAGAAAGAACATTGAAATATTAAAAAAAAAAGTATATTATGTGAGTCGAAACCAATACTGGAAATTGTAAATAAACCTGAAAATAACTAGGAAGGATATAATAAGTAAAAGACGCTTTTCAACTATACAATATCTTACGAAACTAATTATTTAGAGTAGGTACTCGATTGGCAGATTAATCGTTAGATGGAAAGAAATTCGTAGAGCAAACCAAATATTAGGCTTGTAAATATCACAGTACAATTCACAATTCCTATTATCATGAAGCAATTAGCTGGGCTAGTGGATGTTTGTTATGGAGTACATTCAATAGGCCCACGGCTACAAAAGCCATCAAGTTTGATGTACGTCGACAGACTTAAAACAAACCAAATATCATTATCTCCCATCTAATTATATAGTAAATCCCGGTTGTTATACACGTTTGTGCGTTAAACGTATGCCCTTTGTCGATTACATTAGGTTATCGATTTAAAATCGTAGCTGAGCCGTGGGGTGTGCGGCTCTTAAGAAACATTTGCCAAGCTGGTAACGTGATGTCGTCACCGCAATGCTGCTTTCCGCTGAATTACATTATTAACACACTTGCATTCTGCACGTTACATGCTTCCTACAAATTCATTATGAAGTCAACCTATTCATTACACTGTTACACCATACTAGTTTATTTCATTACCATACTGTTGTTTCGTATCTATCTTTTATGTTCTCTTGAAACGTTAGAGTAGTTACTGTTCATCTTCACCTAAATCCACCTAACACATAGTCAATTTTACTATTTTAATAGATAATTTTGGAGATAATTTCTCTGCTGACCAATTAGCACGTGCAAAATTTAAAATAAATAAATTTCTTTCTGCAATATATTTATATATATATAGAACGTTTCGAGAGACCCACGGCTCTCGTCATCAGAGGATTAAAATATTTATTATTTTCTACAATGTTAAATTATCTATACCTTATCAAAAAGTTACATAAACAGTTCTTACCTAATTCATAGGTCCAATCTTCAATAGTTTCCGAGATATGAGGCAGTGAATAATGAGTTTTTATGGGGTTTACCTCTGCCATCTTGGAAACTATAACAGTTCGGACCTTAATTAAATAAGACTTTTTGTTAACGTTTCAGATGTCATCTTAGATGTGCTTTTGTTATTTTTAAAAAATGAAATAATTGTACTAAGTTGTGGTGACCTTGGCCAATATTTAATTTTCATATAACTTCATCGTAACTATTAGAAATTAAGAAAAATGTTTCATATAAAAATTTTTTATAGTCTGTTTAATGACATAGACAAAATTTTGGTCGATCACTATCATTTCAGTTTTTCTTCGATTTTTCATTTACTTGGAAACAGTCGAGGAACAGATCTATGTTGATTAAGTTATTTTTTATTTTAACTTTCTTTGAAACAGCCTGTATATGTAACTTTCTGGTATAGGTATAGATAATTTATACATATTAGTATTACTATAACAATAGCATGTGATATTTGCTTAAGCTTCGGGCACAATTCTGGTTCATGTAGGTACTACTGCTTCGCCATTTACCGGCGTTTCATCATATTGTTCCCGTTGATATGATTACACTGACGGTTCCAAATCGAAACAATATTTAATTGTAACTTTACATTTATTGCAAACATAATAACATAATCAGCGACGTCTCGAGGGAATTTACAGTGGCGGGGCTGCAGCAATAGAAAAAATACTGATTGAAACTATTTTTCCTACCTTTAATGAAATTTACTTATAGTTGTTTTTTAACACTAAGTGCCCTTAACAATAGTGGCGTACCTAGGGATGGGGCAAACAGGGCATGTGCCCTGGTTGCCAGAACCAAGGGGGCGTCGCTTGGAGCCCTTCGTATCCGTATGTAACTTGGGTGCCAGAATTTGAAGTGTCATAATTTTTTCTTATTTCTATAATCATATAAAACATAATATACTGCAATCTAAGAACCCAGGAAAATAACTCATGTTATTTCTGTACTTTATCGTAACAGATTGTATACAGATCGATACGTCATGACGCTTCGAAATTTTAAACTTAAATTATAAATAAAAAAATGTATTAATGGTACTTACACTCGACTGATACATAATTAATGTTAATAATGTTCCCAAATATTTGATAGCTAAATAAACATATACCGGGTGTCTACTTGAAATCCATAATATGGGGAATATAATGTTAATTTTATCATTTTGCTGTAGTTTCTGACCTATTAATTTTAGAGAAAAGTTGTAAATAAAAAAGTTGTTCAGAATCAAAAACTACACAATATGGGAATAAATTAATCACAATTTCTTTATATTTTACGAAAAAACGCAAATTAAAATTCGCAATTTACAGCATATTACAGAGTGCCATTGAATTACTGATGTTTTATTTGTTTTTATTTGACATTTAACTTTTGACATATTATTATTTTAATTAATTTTGAATGTTATAATAATATAGCATTCATGAATCATTTTGTGTTTAATTATACTATACTTATTTTTTTATATAAAATTATTTATTGCAGAGAGTAGAATTATGAGATCTGTCAAATAAAAAAAATAAACATCAGTAATTCAATCCCACTCTAAAATTGCAAATTTTAATTTGTGTTTTTTCGCGCAATTACGACTCTTGTCCTGGGCACCATTTCATTTAGGTACGCCACTGCTTAACTTGCCAAGAATGCACACACTTTTTAAATGTTCAACACATTTCTCATGTTTTTTTTAATTGTTTAATTTAAATATTTTAAATCTGCTACTCCTGTTTTTGTCCACAATGAAACACCGCTAAACAAAAGATATGGAAAGTAGAAGAAAGCGTTTTTCTCTGAACAAGCAGTTAGTAGCCAAATATTTTGTTATGTATATATACAGTGTGTCTCTTAAATAGGGGGACATGGCTTAACCACAGATTCCTGAGTCTAAAATAAGACGATTTAACCAAACTTGCTTCAACCGGAAAGTGTACCATTTAGCCAGAATTCTGCTTCAAAGTTCATCGAAAAAAATTTAATTTTGCTTATAATAATCGGACGCTTTATTTGATTTGGATGAAATTTGGTATGACAGTTTATATGGTTATAAGTCATCTTTTAAGGTGATACTTGTTATTATTAGTGAACCACTAGTGTATGGAACTTAGGTGTCCCAACATTAATTAGACCGTAACTTTTTAATGGCAATGCCGAAAACGTGAAATTATTTTTTTTCGGAAAGACTCATTCAATAGTAAACTTTTCTCTCTGTGTGTAATTTGTGATATCTGTTACGGTTCACACAGAAAAAAATAAAATCTGAGTGTCTACACTGCTAAATTTTTAAAATAAATTTAATCTAGCAGTGTATCCAAATGTCAAACAAGTAATTTTTAATGACAGTAACAATTGTTTTACGGGTTGTCAAAAATTTTCTTCGCAATATTCTAAAATTAGTAACATCCGTTTGTTCGGCCTAATAATATTTTACTACCATTATTATAAATAAGACGATTACATATCTCAGCTTACTCCTAAACAAGTTGAGAAGATTGACAACTCATTACTGTCATTAAAAATTACTTGTTTGACATTTGGATAGACTGCTAGATTAAATTTATTTTAAAAAAATTCACGATGCACACACTCAAATATTATTTTTTTCTGTCTGAACCGTAACAGATATCAAAAATTAAACAGAGAGAGAAAAGTTTACTATTGAATGTATCTTTCTGTAGAAAAATAATTTCACGTTTTCGGCATTGCCATTAAAAAGTTACGGTCTAATTAATGTTGGGAGACCTAAGTTTCATACACTAGTGGTTCACTAATAATAACAAGTATCACCTTAAAAGATGACTTATAACCATATAAACTGTCATACCAAATTTCATCCAAATCGAATAAAGCGTCCGATTATTATAAGCAAAATTAAATTTTTTTCGATGAACTTTGAAGCAGAATTCTGGCTAAATGGTACACTTTCCGGTAGAAGCAAGTTTGGTTAAATCGTCTTATTTTAGCCTCAGGAATCTGTGGTTAAGCCATGTCCCCCTATTTAAGAGACACCCTGTATAATAATTATATATACAGGCTGTAAATTTTAAAACGGATCATAGGGATATAACATAGAAAAACAGTTTTTTAGTCACCAAAAGTTTCTGTATTAATTTATTGAAAAAATAATTCGTGCCTATTATAAAGAAAAAAAATATGAATTTTTTGATATCAAACACATTACATTTCTCTTTCATATAAAGCCAGAAAATAAATTTTAAAATTTGCACAATTAAGAAAAAATATCAATAGCCGTGAAACTGACAGAAACAAAACAAAACAATTGTTGACTTGAGACGCTGATTAGTAAACGTTTCTTACATACATATTATTAGTTAAATTATTATTATTTTAGTTTTAGTAAGAAGAAATCATGGATAATTTGTCTCATGAAGAAAAATTACAAATTATTAAATGGTTTTAATTGTTCCCTTGTAGCTTAAAGTTTTTCTCGTTTCTTATAACTTATTTCTTATTATATGCAGATCATCTTTAATTGATCACTTTATTTTTTATTTTATACTAGTTCAAAAATTAATAACTTTAATCTTTAATTGTCCCCTATCATGTTAGTAAAAAATGACAATGTTTTGTTACTGTCAGTTTTATGGTTAATGATTTTTTTTCTTAATTGTACAAATTTTTAAATTTATTTTCTGGGTTTATATGAAACAGAAATGTAAAGTGTTTGGTATTAAAAAATTTATATATATATGTATATATATATTTAGGGCCCAATTCTCAATTTTCACCGAAGTGATATGCAATGAAAATTTTTCACTTTATCACTTGGAGCTATTCTCAATTACAAAGTGTTCTGATATAATTGAGTGAGAAATTATGGTATTGTGTGTATTTACCTTATGTTGACAATATTGGTTGCGTATAACAAGAAAATACGAATTTGGGGCATAAGTTTGTTGACATTTGACAAATAATATCATGACACTGACAAGTGATATGATATAAATTTATCATTTCATATCATATCACAATGGTGAAAATTGAGAATTGGGCCCTTAATTTAACTCTAATATATATTAAGAGTTAAATTTTCGTACATAATAGTGTCTACTTATTGAGGACTGAGATTATTCAAATCAGATGTAAGATGCCCTAAATTTTAATTACAATTTTTTCCTTCATTTCCTCTTGTGAAAATGTTATATTCGAAAATATTTAACAGAATTCTTTTCTTCGTTTCTTTATATGACAATTAATAAAAAAAGACGCACACTAATTACCTACGGCAAGGATAATATTATACTTTGTGTAGTAAAAACGTAGCTTGGGCTGGAGTTATACCAGCACAAACTGCACGAGGATCAACCATACCCCCCTTCCCCCACTAGCCAACACAACGCACCGATTATTGAGAAATACAACAAATTATAATTTAAAAATCTGATGTGGCCAGCACATGACCTCCCGCCAATTCCATGTTTAAAATAGCAATGAGCTTTAAGTAAAGTTTCACTTCCGATTGATCGTTTGTAAACAAAATCTACTTTGTTGTTCCTATAAAAAGAACGGTTTGTAATACGAAATTTTGGATTATATTTTATTATGTTTTTCCTGAAAAATCTGTTAGAGCTTCAAATTAAGTACTACATCCGGTTTATAATATATAGTCAAAATCTAATATGTTGTTTCAAATTATATAAGAGTATTAAATACCTACCAACTTTGCGAAGTTTTGGATCATTAATATATTTTAAGGAAAAATCGTCACACAATTATTGTCAAAATCATCACCAACTTCCTTATGCTCTAAAACGCAATCTGTGTAAATTCTTCGCCGTACATTATCCATTTCGTAAATGTATAGTTGCAAACTATCATTTGACACTTAGAAATCACGTTCGTATTGAGAGCTGTTCGATATATAATGCTGCAAACATCAAACTTAAATCGAATTATCTTGTATATCTAATATTTATGTATGATGGAAAATATATTATTTTTACAAACCTTAATGCCATTAGAATCATATTTAAACTACTAAATTCTTCTTAACACGGTTTCATTATTAATTTTAATAAAAACTGCTTCGTGACAGTGACATTTGTTTAAATGTGTCAAATTTGTTATTAAAGTATTGTTTTTGTTTGACGCAGAGGCAAAGTGATGTACAAAATAAATTATTTTATAATATAATATAAAGTTATTTCAAGTTATTTACTAAATGCTATTATCGTAGAATTGAAGATTGTGCCATTATATTTAATTTGTATTGGTGAAAGTTGCTAAAAAATTATATTCAATGAATTTTTTACAAGAAAAACTGTTAAAAGCTTGTATAAATGATACTTCCGGTTATCCGATATACACTAAAAACTAATGAGCTCTTCCCACATTAGTATAGAATGGATATACAAAATTTCAAATTTTTCTGATTGATAGTATTTGAGTAATCGTGTCCACATGATCCACACACACACACAGACACACACACAGACACACACACAGACACACACACATACATACCTACAGACATCATTGTAAAAATGTTAAAATCGGATTCTGGGGACATCAAAACGTGCTTATTCACTAAAATCTCTATATCCGATTTTTAGCACGATCCCTATACCTCCCTTACCTAGGGTAGCGGGAGGTAAAAATGAATTACTATCGAGCAGTATTTTATTGCAAACCAGAAAATTGTTTTTAAATATATGCATATAAATTTAAGAGCGATAATAAAATTGGAACTCTCATTTTTTACTGGAGGTGCTGCAAAAATTGCAAAATTTTGTTCAGATTTTCCAATATATTTCAACGGATGTGCCTATAATATAGGAACTTACATTATTAAAATATCTTTCAGAACTCATATTAATAATTGGAATAATACTACCTTTTTAGTTTAAGTTCTGTATTTATTTCAGGGGAAATTGACATAAAAATGTGAAAAACCAAAAACAACAGGTAATCAAGGTAACAAGAAAAGTACGTAAATTGTATACATAAAAAAGGTAAAGCCTCATTCACAGCTCCGACAATAAAAATAAAATTATACATAAAATTAAAAATAACGATATAAACAATAGATTCTTATGAAAGTGTTCACAGCTCTCGAAAATAAAATTAAACATAAGACATAAACACAAGGATTTGCAAATGTTAAATATTTTACTAAAAATAAGCATATACGTAACAACTGTCATTTGAGCTGTCAATATACGGTCTGGCAAAAGCATCGACCTTTAAACTAATAGACGCTGCGTCTATTAGTTTAATTACGCTGCGTACGAGCAAAACGCTTGTCCCGCCATAACGGTGCAGACACAGTATCTCTATCCTTCATCAGAACGGAAGTTAAGAAAACGCGGCAAAATAAAAATTTGATTTGTCCCTAACTTGTTATACTTGGTGCATAATCGCTAAGAGTATATATTTAATTTTTTTGTGCATAATTACTTTCATTATATATTTTTAATACAATATATTGTATACACATATTCTATTATAGGGAACAAGTAATAATTAATAAGAACTTACATATGAAATGATACAGCTAAACGGCGTACGTACTGCTGACTGCACAAAAAAACCGTTTCCCCCATTATTTTGTCGCATATGCACCTCACAACACATTTTCGTTGACAGAAATAATTGTAAATGTTCTCCAAAAAAGTAAAATAATACACAAACAGTCACGAAACGTCAAATAGATTTTGACAACTATTTAGTGATAGAGAGCGATGTATAGAGGTTTACATATGGCTGAAAAAGATGTACAATGAGTACGAACGCATGCGCAGTATACTTTAACTGAGAACTTCCGTATTGTCGAAGGACAGAATATATATTTCTATCCTTTTATGTTGGAGCATTATTCTAACAATAAAAGAATAGGAAACACTTGGTCCATTAGTTAAAAGGTCGATGGGCAAAAGGTTTTCAATTTAAATATAATTTTAAAAAGCTGTCTTAAGACAAAGGTTCGCATATATGATTGCGTATAGTGCTTTAAAGGTATGAATTTGTTATTACTGCTTGTTAATTATGAATATATTAAATGACAGTTGATGTTTTTTTTTTTTTCGAAGCTGTGATCACCAACCATAAAGTCATATTTATAATTTTATTTATATTTCTTATTTTCGTAGCTGTGAATGAGCCTTAACATTTACGTACTTTTCTTGTTACCTTGGTTACTTGTTGTTTTTGTTTTTTCACATTTTTATGTCAATTTCCTCTGAAGAAGGGTCCAGTTTATGTTGCCGAAACGTTGGGTTTTAATAATAAATAAATAAATAAATAATTAAATAAATAATTAAATAAATAATTAAACAAATAATTAAATAAATAATTAAATAAATAATTAAATAAATAATTAAATAAATAATTAAATAAATAATTAAATAAATAATTAAATACATAATTAAATACATAATTAAATACATAATTAAATACATAATTAAATACATAATTAAATACATAATTAAATAAATAATTAAATAAATAATTAAATAAATAATTAAATAAATAATTAAATAAATAATTAAATAAATAATTAAATAAATAATTAAATAAATAATTAAATAAATAATTAAATAAATAATTAAATAAATAACTAAATAAATAATTAAATAAAAAATTAAATAAAAAATTAAATAAATAATTAAATAAATAAATAAATAAATAAATAAATAAATAAATAAATAAATAAATAAATACAGAACTTAAACTAAATAGTATTATTCCAACTTACATTATGTTTATCTAACACAGGCTGTGAGATTTTAAAATTATTCTTGACTAGTTCTGGAACTGATTGGAATAACGGATAAATGTATATTATGTATACGATTACCTACGGCAGCCACAGTGCTTATTCCAGTTTACAAAATTTACAAGAGCAATAAATAACTTGTTTTTTTTTTTTCATAAAGGAATAGTCTCCATTTTCTGTCCTGCACATAAAGATACAATTGTAAGCAATTCATTGAAAAAATATTTGACTTACAGCCTGTAAGTCAAATAGATTAGTAGGTGTTAACAATATTGAAACAGATATGTATGTGCTCTTTGTAAATTTTTGTACTTTGTTTTTAAAACTGAAAGAATAAATGAATGTATTTAAGGGTATACAGTATTTTGTTTAATGACCTTACTTACCATTAACAAAATAAAAGGTATACCGAACCGAATCATCTATTTTCTAAGAATAAATGCTATTTGACAGTATTTAATATATATGTTAACATCTACTTAAAATTATTTCTTTTAAAAATAAGATGAACAATAGTGTTATATTTACTTAACAAAATAAACTTATAAATCGTTTTAGAATTGGACACTAAAAAGCGGCGGCCTGTTGGCTTTCTAAATTTTATAGTTTTTCAATACATAACTATTACTTAAATTAAAATTCAAAAATAAATACTAAGCGCTTAGTCAACTAACAACTAAAAATGTAATAACAACAGAAGATATTTTATTTGTTTTGTTACGTTCATTTTTACTTCAACTATTTTTACTTCAACTTAAATATAAATAAATTTAGCTGTGATGTACATTGTTACTTCACTTCAATTTGTTTTCGAGAATTCTTGAAAAACTCGTCTCTCTGCTGATTAAAACGTTATTTTTCTTCTATTTTTCCAAGGATTTTTATGGATTCAGCTAAATGAAGGATATGAGAACATGAAATCAGATATTATGTTTAATATTTCTCTGGTTTTAAAAATTCTTTACTTTCCTTGCCTTCTTGAACCTTAAAATGTAGAAAAAGAGCAGAATATAAATTCTCATTTCTCAGTAAAATTACATGAAATGGGAAGTAATTTTCTATTCGTAATATTTTCGAAAGAAGTTCTAGTAAAACGAATATTCCGATTCAAATTTTCTTCCATTGCAAATCTAAACTCACTGTTATATTCCTTCTGATCTCCAATGCTTTTGGATTACGATACATATATTGAAAATTCTAGCATTTCAAGAGAATTTTATAAACATTTTTCCTGTAACATTTGGTGACTATTCTTTCACGATATTTTTAAATGGAAAGAAATATGTCACTTATATTTGATAAATTATTATTTCTTCAGGCATGAGCCGTTATTACATTTGCCACTGTAAAAAATTTATAAATTGATATATCACCTATTCACTTCTCCATGCTTATACAACTGCAAAAAGTTCCATTTGCATATGAGGTGGAAAAAGTTCTTCATAACTCTTCTCGGGTAGACAAATTAAATTGAAATACGTCTTGTCTTCCCATACCTACGAACATGCCTATATTTTCATACTTTCTGAAATTACTTCATATTAAAAAGATGCATATTATGTCACACTGGTTATTATTTATGAAGCGTAAATGTGCAGATACTACAAATAATTATTTAATGTGTTATTGAGGTGGTATTGAATCCATACAAAATAATAACTTTTCCATAGTTCACATCTTATTATAGTAGGAAAATAGGCTAAAGTTAAGTTTACACCAGACTCTAGAATTTTATATTGTATTGAGGGCTATATATAGTTGGTAAACCATTAAAAACATTAAATACCACAAAAATTTGGGTGCGGAAAGCAATATTTATAGCGAATTTGGCATTTTTTCTAAAAAAAAATTAGGCTAGATCAAGTACATATTATGTTTCTTTGTTTAAGAACGTACTTACGCTTCCATACGAATAATACTGTTTCCATTAATGTATGTTTGCAAAATTATGTCTTATTTCCCTTATTTTCCTTCGTTTTATAACATTTTTACCTCTCGCTAAGAGAGGTATTGGATTCATGCTAAAATTCACATATCCAGGTTTCAGTGAATAAGCACGATTTAAGGGCCCTAGAATCCGATTATAACATTTTTAAAATGATGTCTGTGTGTGTGTGTGTGGAAGTGTGTATGTGTGTATGTCTGGATGTTGTAGACACGATTCCTCAAAAACCATAAGACTTAAGAATTGTTTAACTATGGATTCCACAATCTGACATTCCTGGGAAGAGCTGAAAAGGTTTTGGTGACAATTGAACAACCGGAAGTAGTAGTTTCTGAGAATTTTTTTTCCAATATATTTTTTTGGAAATTTTTGTTATTAAATATTGAAGAACAGAAAATTATTCATGTAATACACTTAAAATTTTTATTATATCTTGTACAGATTTAGAGATAAAGACACTATAATAGATAGAGTAATTTAATCGCAGAGGCCAAGGCACTAAGGAAACCAGTTGACAAATTCCAATGTTTATAACATAGTTTTTATATGACACATGTCAGTGTCAAAAATCAACAGTTTTAGTGACATTCTGACAGCTTTTTCTGGGAAGTATATTTAATCTTTCTTATTGTTTTATTAATTAAATATTTGAATTTATAGGTAAAATGCATATATCCATTAGAAATACCGCCAATCTGGTTAATGAATTGGAAGAATTTCTGACATTTGGAAACTTCCTCATACAATGTAAAATAGATATAATTAGAATTATATGTGTGCAGAAGATATGTTAAATACAATAAAAAACAGTATTTGGGTAAAATTCTGTATTTTTTTGTTATAAAACGAAGGTTTGAAAGGGAAGTGCAATTCATTATTTATATAGCCTAATATGGAAATGGCGAGAGGTCTTGTGCTGGCCACAACAGATTTTTTATTTATAATTTCGCGTTCATCTGTGAAAATATTGTAAACTAATATGAAGATAGTGAATATACAGTGGTACTAAAACAGTTTTTTTCTTCGATTCAAAAGTCTGTAATTCGTATGCCCTGGTGTGCGTTAGGTATTGTTTTTGTTAGGATTTTTTTAAACATTTCTTAAAACATGAGTGTGCGTTAGGTATAGTTTTGGTCAGGATTTTTTTAAAAATTTCTTAGAAAATGAGTGTGCGTTACGTATTGTTTTCGTCAGATTTTTTTTTAATTCCTTAAAACATGAGTGTGCGTTAGGTATTGTTTTGGTCAGGATTTTTTTTTTAAATTCTTAAAACCTGAGTTTAGCGGTAGGTATTGTTTCTGACAGGATTTTTAAAAAATGAGTCTTATTTTCCACTCGGGAGACAATTTTGTCATCGCGCAACTGATCCATGATCGTCATAAATAATAAAATAATCACTCATTCAATGTTCGCGCTATCTGATTTAACAAAGGCAACCACTGTTTTAGTGTCAGTGGTTTACCCTACACCGACTTTCAATTTGAACGATGTTCGTGTTCTTACGTTTTCATATCATTTTAGGTTAAGTTGCATTTTTCCCTTAAATATCTATTAATAATTACTTTTCTACCCCTTTTCTGTTTTCATGTGGTATTTTACAGAAAAGTGTACTGTGTCTTAATAACAAGCATATTCAGTGTTCATTTCATTACAAAAAACACAACTTTATTATAGGTAAAATTAGGCTTTATTTTTACAAAAAATTATATAAATACCTGTTTCCGCGCAGTTATAAACAAAGATAGTTTTAGTAGCTAATAAGGCCGTGTATTTTGTATTTGATATTGCATTCACTCTGCTATAATTATTACTTATTTCTTTGATATTTGTGTATTTACCTACGTTTTCCATGTATAAAACAAGATACCTAGCTAATTTCGTTCAATTAAGTGTTTGAAATTATATTTTTAATAATCTAATAAAAGCAACATCTAAATCATAATTCCCATAGGCGTTTAACATGGGATATCACCCTTGCACAAAACTTCCTATTTAACTTTAGAAAAAATGTTTCAAATAAATCATAAATCAGACTTTATTTTGAGTCTTTAGTCCTCTGTAAAATCAAATTTGAAATTTTATAAATTTTGCTCATTTGCAGTGATAACCATGGAATTTAAACAAAATTACAAAAAAATGCATATGGTTTGAATTGTCAGAATTTCGATTATACAGGTTTTAGTGATAGGACTGAGGAAATACTTGACACATTCAATAATTACAACCCCAATATACAATTTACCATCGAAAAGGAAACTGAAAGAAGTGTTCCCTTCCTTGACACTAAATTAATAAGAACATCGTTGAATACAATCATACTTGATTGGTACCAAAAGCCTATGGCTTCAGGAAGATATATACATTTTTATTCACATCATACTATGAAAATCAAAATCAACGTTATTTTGGGTTTAAAAAAGAGAATTGTCAGTATTTCACATCCCACTCTTAGGTTAAAAAATTTACATAAATTTAAAAATATTTTATTAACAAATTCTTATCCTGAATCCCTTATTTGTCGGTTACTTTTCAGCACCAATACATTGGATCTTGGTAGCGAAAGAATTAACACTCGTCCACAGACAGACACTAATAACAATAATATTACCTTTACTTCATTACCGAATATAGAAAATTTGACATGTACATTACTGAAGGAAGTTAAAAATGATAAAGTAAAAATAGCCTTAAAAAATCCAGTTACTATAAACTCCCTTTTCTCTAAAGTTAAGGATCCTATTGAAAAAGATTTACAATCTAACGTTATATATAAAATTCCGTGCGGAGAATGTCAGCAGGTTTATGTTGGGCAGACTTCCAGATCTCTCAAATCTAGAATCTCTTCCCATAAAAGTGATTGTAGACTAAGACCTAAAGCATGTGCTTTATCACAGCATTTTAATGAGTTTTCTCATCGGATTGACTATAGTAACTCATCTATATTAGATGTAGAAACTAATTCAAACAAAAGAAATTTCCTTGAAATGGTTCACATTAATAAAACTAACTATACTATGAATAAAAAAACAGATGTTAGCGGTCTGAGCTCTATTTACAATTACCTTTTGAAATTTAAAGAATTACATAATTCTAATAATAATGACAATTCTGATCAAACATAAAAAATTTTTTGTAATTTGTATCATTTTTTTCAGTATTTTAGTAGGGTTGTACTAAAATTTAAAAATGAAATGATAAAAATTATTTTTGAATTTCAAGAACTTTTCGTGTTTCCGATTAGTTTTTCTCCCTCTCACTTGCACATATTGTTGTTCTCTGTCGTTTTTGGTAATTTGTTCAAAGTTCGAACTCGTTTTTTACTGTGTTTCACACGTGTTTTTACAACTTGACTTCTTCTGAACCTAATCGCTCTGATTTTGGGTTCTGTAACATATATTTATTAAACCTTGTGGACAATTTAGTTTCTAAATTTAATTATCAATGTTTGAACTATTTAAACAAATAATTGTCACTGTTCTGATGACTGTTCAGTTTAAAATTTAACCTCACAAAGTAGTAAGTACTGTGTTCAATTATTTACTTTTTCAAAATTGTAACATGAACGTTGTTGTTGTAACTTCCAGCTGTCCTGAAGAAGGAATAAAGTAATTCCGAAAGCTTGACATGTAACTTTAAAGAGTATTATTTAACATCTTTTTCCCATACTCCGGACTGCTATACCTGTGAAACATTTTGTTTTTCTACTTAACTGGTCAGTCGTGATCATTTCTAACCTCTATTATAGAAAATGGGTTTTTTCAACGATATCAAAGCATCTTACGGCAACAATGCCATGTTGCTTTTGAAAAAATGGGCCAACATGAACACCAAACTAGCAGCCGTCAAGAACCGCCGAATTTTTCTACTAAATTGTCGAAAGGAAGGAGTGACCCCAAACCACATCACATCACAAACTAAAAATACTACCGCCAACATACAAATCCAAAACGGAGCATTAGGCCAGAAGATCAACAATTTCAACAAAAGGTTAGGTAGAAAAATTCTTAACCTTGAAATCAAATGTACTTTACGACATTTTGAGCAAATTTCCAAAAACTTAGAAAACTTAGAAAATAAAATTAATAATATGATTCCAACATATATTTTTGAAAATTTTAAAATAAAACAAAAACGAAAATTTAACCTATTTTTTTATAAAATACGAAACAAAAATATAAAAAAACTGAATACTTTGATCACATCTGAACGTAAAAAATTTAAAGTAGAATCTAATTGGATTAAAAACATTAGTGACGTAGAAATTCCATCTGAAATGTTACAAATTTTAGCACTTGGTCCAAAATTTAGTATAAATCCATCGCCTGATCAAATTCAAATTCACAAATTATTAGCTGACCTTGAGCTGATTATTGAAAAATTTGATTCGAATACAAAAAATGTGGTTAGAGCTCGAATTACTAACATCATCACTAATTTTTTACATAAGAATCATGGATGTCCGTCCAACATAAATGTGCTGTACAACCGTTGCAAAAACTACTTAAAACAAAATTCGGATTTATTAGTTCTTCGGTCTGACAAAGGTAATATTACTGTTATAATGAACAAAGATCATTATGACATAGAATCATTAAAAATATTAACATTTTGTTTTTCTACTTAACTGGTCAGTCGTGATCATTTCTAACCTATATATATATATATATATATATATATATATATATATATATATATATATATATATATATATATATATATATGCATTTTACCTACAATTTTAAATATTTAATTAATAAAACAATAAGAAATATTAAATGTACTTACCAGAAAAAGATTTCAGAATGTCACTAAAACTGTTGATTTTTGACACTGACATCTGTCATTTACAAACTATGTTATAAACATTTGAATTTGTCAGCTGGATTCCTTTAGCCTCTTCGATGTATTACATTAGATTATTCTAGTGTCTTTATCTCTATATCTACACAAGATATAATAAAAATTTGAAGTGTATTAGATGGAGAATTTTATGTTTTTCAATATTTGTAAAACAAAAATTTCCAAAAAATTATTTTTAGAAGATTTTTTTAAAGAAACTATTACTTCCGGTTGTCCAGTTTTACCAAAATATAATTAGCTCTTCCCAGGAATGTCAAATTAAGGAAACTGCAGATAAATATTTTTTGTCTTACAATATTTGAGAAACCGTGGCTCCAACATCCACACACACACACACACATATATATATATATATATATATATATATATATATATATATATATATCATCGAAAAATGTTATAATCGGATTCTAGGGACCTTAAAACGTGCTTATCCACTAAAATCTGGATATGCAATTTTTAGCATAATTCCAATACCTCTCTCAGCGAATGGTAAAAAGGGAGATAGAATTGACTGATAGCTATGGTGGAATAACTCTAATAGTGCTTTGAAATCAGTATCGAAACAGCTTCTAGTAATTTTGTAATATTTCCCACAATTTAAAATATACTGGTAGTGCCATTTTACACAAAACGAGGGTCCAAAGCGATACGTGTTCCTCGTTTATTCCGCTAGAGGCGCAACGTGAGAACGACTTAACTGACACCTGTCATTTGCATGTCATTTTGAAAATATTACATGTTATATCTTATAGAAAGGTAAATAAAACAGGTTTTGGAGTACATATTCGTATTATATGTAATGTAATATAAATATTTTGTTGAAAGATATTGCAATTAATGCAAAATGAAAAGAAAATTAAATAGAAAATGTTTCATTCCTGGATGTGAAACCGGTTACAAGAAATCCACTGAAAAAGAAACTCTGTTTGCTGCTCCACTCGATATATCACTTTTTAAAAAATGGCAATGTGCAATTAGTAGAGATGATCGCGAATTAAGATTGAATGATGTTTGCCGAAAACATTTTCGGGAAGAAGATATTATTCCCGAATGGAAATACGGTTCTACCAATTTATTTAGTTTTTCCAATTTAAAATTCTAACAATGTATTGATTCAGGTTTCCATTAAATATATAAATTTCTATTAAAAATAAATTCATTATGCATTTCATTTTTTATATTTTATATAAAAATAGTTTGCTGTGGTAGGGTCGTTCTCACGTAGCGCATCTAGCGGATTATTCAAGGAAACACGTTTCAAGCGGACCATCAGAAACAATGAAAAACATGACAAGTGGCATAACCAGTATATTTTAAATCGTGGCTGATACGTCACACCTCGTGACGCGTCACGGTTATCGAGTAAACTCGGGGACAGCTCGATCGGCTTTTATTTTCTGCATAAAGTTGTCAGAATCGTATTTGGTATTAAATGAAAGGTATCATCAGTGGTTGCCATGTATAAAAACATAACTACACAAATTTATTATTATGCAAATGCTTGTAAAATGCGGTAAGAGCATCCGTGGCGAGTGCTGTTACCGAACTTGGTACAACTAGTAATGACGTCGTGTCAGCTACAACAGCTCAACTAAAACCACCATCGTTCAACATGGCAGAGTACAGCTCAACGGTAGAGACTTCAGTTTGTTGCACATTATTTAAACGTTTTGAATGGGCACTGCAACTAAGCAAGATTCCTGAAGAACAGTATGCAAACTCGAGTCCAAATGAGTGCAGAACTTAACAACTCTATAAAATTCTTGGTAAATCCTCGAAAATGAACTGAACTTTACCGAAATACGCATAATCATTTTGATGAAACAAAAAACAAATACGTCGAAAGTATTAAATTCAGATAAATAACTCAGGAAAAAGGTGAATCGATCTCACAGTTTGCTCTTCGTCTGAAACAAGGTGCTAGTTGTGAATACGGTGATTTTTTGGACAGAATGCTGATCGAACAGCTTTTGCACGGACTTAAAACAACAAGAATGTGTGATGAAATTATCGCAAAGAAATCGACTACATTTGACAAAACATATGAAATCACTCGCAACCCGTTACACGGCTAATGAAGTTAGGGCTCCTGTTCCTTCGAATTTTGAAGACACAAATAACCTGGGTTACGAAACACCCAAAACGATAAACTTGCTCCGAAAAGAGACAGCATTCACTGTCAAAGCTTTGGAAATATTTGAATAGGAAACTTGGTAGCAGTGAACCTATTGGAAACCAAAAGCATTGTAGGGATAAATGGGCTTCACCTACTCTCCATTGTGATTAAGAAAAATGGAAAGCTACGCATCACCGGAAATTATACACCAACTATCAATCCAAGAATGATTATCGACGAACATCCTATACCGAAAATCGAGGATATTTTTAACAAAACGAAAAGCGCTAATCTTTTTTGTCTTATAGATATTACTGACGCTTATACGCATCTGCCAATCGATGAACATTTTCGTCATGTTCTCACATTTAATACTCCGATTCATGGACTTTTTCGACCAACGCGAGCAGTCTATGGAGCAGCGAACATTCCAGCATTATGGCAACGTCATATGAAAACCGTTCTTAAAGATTTGCCTAATATTAACAATGTTTTCGACGATATCATCGTATTTGCAAATGACTTTGGCGGTTTGATGATAGCACTTACAGCAACCTTGGATCAACTTAAACTTCATGGTTTATGGCTTAACCGAACAGAATGCGTCTTCGTCACATCGACTTTAGAATGCTTACGACACAAAATTGATCGTAATGTTTTACAAAAATTAGATAACAACATTCAAGTGATCCGTAATGCACCTAATCCGGCAACTCCAGAAGATCAACAATTATTTTTAGGTAAAGCTACTTAATACAATTTTTTTATTTCAAATCTTGCAGATAGATATCGACCTTTAGGGAACATATTGCTTACTAAACCATTCGCGTAGACATCAGCTGCAGAAAAGGCATATCAAGACATCAAAGAAGCTTTGATTTCACCGCAAATATTGATGCTGTACCACCCATCACTACCGCTCATGCTCGCAACCGATGCAAGTAAAACTGGCTTGGATGCAGTCCTTTCCCATCGACTGAGCAACGGCCAAGAACGACCGATTGCTTGCCCTTGCCAAAATATGAGCCCCACCGAGTAGAATTACCCCCAGATTGACAAAGAAGCTCTCGCCATCGTCTGGGTGGTATTTTTCTTTTTTTTTTTTTCACTTTGTATTTGTATGCCCGTAAATTTATTTTGGTGACAGATCACAAACCACTTGCTCAAATTCTACATCTCGAAAAATCTCTTCCAACACTGTGTATCAGTCGAATGGCGAACTATGCAAACTACTTAGCAACTTTTAATTTTCACATTATCTTCAAACCAACCGATCAAAATACAAATGCCGACTACTGTTACCGTATCCAAAACAAAGTCCACAAACTTTCGTTAGAAGAAGGAAGTAACATAGATGAGGACGGATATTCTTTATTTTATATTACGTCAAATCAGTCAAATGCCACTCTGCGCTAAACACTTTGCTCGAGAGACTCGCAAAGACCAATACTTGGGCAAGATTGTACAACAACTGGAATCAGGTTGTAATATTTTACGTATGGGATATAAACCTCCAGAATTAAACTATACACTTGCGGCCAACTGTCTTCTCTTCGATCACAGGGTAGTAATACCATCCACACATAGGCAAAATATTTTGAACTGCATGCAGATCATCTCCGAATTGTAAAAATGAAGGGTGGTAGTATGAACAAGTGATTAAGGGTGATTATCTAGGAGATGACTAACAGTGTTTTAGCGCTGTCAATCATTTATGGATTATTTTAGAGCAAAATACTTCAAATAAAAGTACAATTAATTTTTCTATAACTGCTATTTGAAGTATTTTTCTCTAAAATAATCCATAAACGATTGATAACGCTAAAACACTGCTAGTCAACTCCTAGCTAATCACCTTTAATCATATGTCCATGCTACCACCCGAAGTGTTTAGCACGTTCGTTTGTCTACTGGACAAGAATTGACTCCGACATGGAAAAACTAGTTAAATCTTGAGGTATCCAAAAGAACCTTGGGAACGTATCCATATAGATTACGCTGGTCCAGTTGCAGGCGCAATGCTATTCATCGTCGTGGATGCGTACAGTAAATGGTTGGAGGTCAGGGTTGCAATCAACTCCACAACAGAGACTACCATTAATATTTTAGATCAATTATTCGCTTCATATGTCGTGCCAACGACCATTGACTCGGACAACGGTGTACAGTTCACTGCCGCTGAATTCAAAATATTTCTACAAAAGAGCGGAGTTAGGTACATAGACATCAGCACCATACCATCCAGCTGCAAATAGGCAGGCTGAACGGTATGTCCAGAATATAAAAGTTGCTCTGATATGAAGGCAATGTTAAGTACAAGACTCTCGCTTCAGCCAAATCTAACCGTGATTCTACAACAATATCGAAAATCGCCACACATGACGACTGATGAATCAGCTGCAAAACTTTTTTTCGGACGAAATATTCATACGCGACTTGATCTCGTAAGGCCTCAAGACGTCAGCACTAGAGTTCGACAGAAACAACAATGCATCATTCCGAACACTGAAGCAAGGACAAGTCTTGCCTTTCCAGAAATCCTCGTATAGATAAGTGGATATTAGGTGAAATTGTCACCCGATTAGGGGATTCACTATGAAACTAATTACCATGGAAAATGCATCAAACGTCACATCGATCAGATTCGACTTTATAAAAAAATTATGGAAAAGCACCAAAACGAAGAACAAGATAAAACAACCCGCCGTTTACATTTTTGTGAAGATAATGCGACGCTTTAAACAGCAACCCCGAGCCTAGAACCAAGAAGTCTACCGTCTTCCCGAAGACTACCATCTTACCCATCACTAAGAAGCTGTCCATGTCAACGGCGTTCCACGAGAGTTCGACGCCCTCCGCAAAGATATCCGCATTAAGTCTCTTTTGAAAGAGAGGATGAAATGTTATGTACTACACACGTCAACTCTGAAAATACATAAAATATGTTACTGAGCAACAAGAATTGCTGAAATAAATACTGTGTTTTAGATTTTAATCTGTTTTTTTAATTTGTTTCTTTATAGCTGAAACGGCACGTGAAAACACAACAAATTTAAAGTTGTTCAGAACCTCTATATTTTTCATACAATTTATATTTTTCGTTAATATGAATTCTATTTCATTGATTATATCCAGCTCAAATAATAAAATATTGAAATAGTAGGTAATAATTAAGAGTTGATTACGATGATCGACTGATTTCAGAATGTAAAAATGGAAAATAATCAGACATGCAGTCGTTTGTAAATTATTTATTTCCTGGCCGACGTTTCGACTTTAACAAAAGTCTTCTTCAGGGCTCTACAAAGTATACGTGGAGTCATTACAACATGAATTTTTACAATTATGATATAGGTACAAATATTTAACATATAAACATATAATACAAATAAATTAATTCTTTTTTACACATTACTTACAGAAATAGTCAAAATTGTGAAGTAGCAAGTGGATCCCCTATGCGACCCATTGGAAAGTCCAGGTGAAAATAGTAAAATAAATAAATAAATATGTTGTGTTTGGTCAATTTTTAAAAAATAAATTAAGCTGGAGCGTTCTGAACACATGAAATATGTAGAATCAAAAAACTTTTGAAAAATTGTAAAATAAAAACGTGTATCACCACAAGTGCGAAAATTTTTTAACAAGGACAAGCAAGTAAAGTTAAGTAAAAAGGATTAATTATTATTGTCCAATAAGAAGGGTTTTTTAAAAATACATACTTAAGTCAAAATGAACTAAAAGATAGACAATTTAATAAACATATAAGTGTTGTTGGAAACGTAGTTGTAGTATGAACATGTTAAGTAAAATTTTTGTTATAATTTATGAAATTGTGGTAGATTATACTTAAATTATCAATATCTGTCTGGTGATTAATGTTATTTTTATCAGCTTTAATGTATAACATTTCTAAAGTAAGCCTTTTATGTAAGTTGGATTCTTTTTTGATGATCGTTGTATTGTCAAAATCAAATTCATGTTAAGTGTTTTTTACATGTTCAACTAGGGCACATTTTATATTTTTGTTAGTGTTATTTGAATTCTTTTTATGTTCATCCAAACGTATTTTTAAGTACCTTTTTGTTTGTCCAATATAGAAATTATTACACCCCATACATGGTATTTTGTATATCAGGTTGGATTGTTGTGCTTTACTTGTCATGTCTTTAATTTTACTAAATAAATTGGAAACAGTTTTTTGTTGTCTAAATGCTACTTCCATGTCAAGTTTGTTTTTTATTAGCCTTTTAAATTTTGGCGCTAATTCTTTAATGAATGGCAGTGACACGTATCTCATTTCACTGTTGTTTTGTCTGTTTGTATTGTTATCAGCTGTGGATGAATTTAAAATTTTATTGGTTAACTTCTTTGATAACAACAATACAAACAGACAAAACAACAGTGAAATGAGATACGTGTCACTGCCATTCATTAAAGAATTAGCGCCAAAATTTAAAAGGCTAATAAAAAACAAACTTGACATGGAAGTAGCATTTAGACAACAAAAAACTGTTTCCAATTTATTTAGTAAAATTAAAGACATAACAAGTAAAGAACAACAATCCAACCTGATATACAAAATACCATGTATGGGGTGTAATAATTTCTATATTGGACAAACAAAAAGGTACTTAAAAATACGTTTGGATGAACATAAAAAGAATTCAAATAACACTAACAAAAATATAAAATGTGCCCTAGTTGAACATGTAAAAAACACTCAACATGAATTAGATTTTGAGAATACAACGATTATCAAAAAAGAATCCAACTTACATAAAAGGCTTACTTTAGAAATGTTATACATTAAAGCTGATAAAAATAACATTAATCACCAGACAGATATTGATAATTTAAGTATAATCTACCACAATTTCATAAATTATAACAAAAATTTTACTTAACATGTTCATACTACAACTACGTTTCCAACAACACTTATATGTTTATTAAATTGTCTATCTTTTGGTTCATTTTGACTTAAGTATGTATTTTTAAAAAACCCTTCTTATTGGACAATAATAATTAATCCTTTTTACTTAACTTTACTTGCTTGTCCTTGTTAAAAAATTTTCGCACTTGTGGTGATACACGTTTTTATTTTACAATTTTTCAAAAGTTTTTTGATTCTACATATTTCATGTGTTCAGTACGCTCCAGCTTAATTTATTTTTTAAAAATTGACCAAACACAACATATTTATTTATTTATTTTACTATTTTCACCTGGACTTTCCAATGGGTCGCATAGGGGATCCACTTGCTACTTCACAATTTTGACTATTTCTGTAAGTAATGTGTAAAAAGAATTAATTTATTTGTTTTATATGTTTATATGTTAAATATTTGTACCTATATCATAATTGTAAAAATTCATGTTGTAATGACTCCACGTATACTTTGTAGAGCCCTGAAGAAGACTTTTGTTAAAGTCGAAACGTCGGCCAGGAAATAAATAATTTACAAACGACTGCATGTCTGATTATTTTCCATTTTTACAATAATTAAGAGGTTTCGGAAAAGAGGTGAAAGTTTCAATTAATTCCTCTTTTAAAATTAAATTTAATAAATAATTACTTAAAATTGAAATATCGCTTAGTGAAGCATAAAAAGTGTCATTTGTAAATATTCGTGGTTATAGGCCACGAGGAGATAGGTGACTCGAGACTAGAGAGATCATAAAGTAAATGGGATGTGCTGATTTATGTGCGCTTGTCTCTTTAACATGATAATTGTTTTGGCTTATTTTAATTTTGAACTCCTAAAAAATTATTACTTTACAATTTAAAGGAAATAAAATATATGAAATTAAATATAATAACTCTTCAATAGTTAAAATAACAATACATAAGTCTAAACATTGCTTCTTTCAAAGTGACAAGCGCACACAAATCAGCTACATCCAAGCAATTAAAGGTCGCCCGACTCACGTCTCTGCTTTTGATTTATTATTATACCATTGATAAAAAGTCTTTCAAATCAAGAGAAGATATTTTCATTTAACTGAAACAACACGAAAATATAATGTCAAATACACCTACACGCCAGTTACATTGCGAATACCTCTGTTAAAATGGATACAGATGCGCCTCTCTTCTTATAAAAAAACAACTTCAAATATACCCTATTCTGGCAAGTCAGTCTAATTAAAAGCAAAAATTTATTATAATCCTTTCATTTCTTAAATATTTATTGTAGAAATAAAAAACCCAAAATATCAAAAATATTTATATTCTAGTCGTGATTCAAAATCATGATGTAACGTAGCTAGGTATGTATGTATATGAAACTACAAACGATATCGTTTCAGTTACTTTATTGGTCACTAAACTCGTATTGCACAATATTGTCGTTTAAATAAATAAACGGTTATTGATCTAAATCTGAAGCAACAATGAAAATAAACAGAACGTGAACAATATGTACGTATCGAAATAAAACAAAAATAGTGGTTTAATCGGTGAAACAAAAGCCGCTGAAACTGACAACAGAAGCTCGCCGGGCTGACAAAGACTTCATTTCGGCGACGAGGAAATTTAAGCGTGAAAGCGTGTTACGTGTTTCGTTTGGCGCACGTTATTTGCTGTGACAACACGACCGTCCTACCTATACGCACCTGTCAAGCGCAAGTCAAACAGACGCCGACGCTGAAGAAAACCAATAATAAAGACGTAATTTTCCGTTCATGTCACCGAGACGCTTACCGCAGTGGCGCCTCCACCACAAATTTTTATGAATCTATAAATAAAAATAGCTTCGCATTTTTCATCACCAAATGAATATTTAAATTTTAAAACAATGATGGCAATAAAAAGATATATAATATGGACATTTGTATAAATGAAAGGTGTAGTTATTTATTTACAAAATTTTATCAAAAAATAAAGAGAATTTTCATTTGTTTCAAAAAGTAATCATTTATTCATCATCATTGTTCATCTTTATGAATTAATATTACTCCCATCAAAGTAGATATAATATACTAATTGCTAGTACACTAATACTAAATGACTAAAATACTGATTATTCAACTTCCCTCGGTTGCTAAGAAAAAATGTGTCCGCGATTTGTATACCTTACGGGAAAAACCGCTTCGCGGCGCATCAGGTTAGCCGCCCTTTGGGTACCTTTATATTATAGAGTATCGCCATGGTGAGGCTCGCTTTTCGTCCGCCATTACTAGTCAAATGTTATTTATGTTATTGTTGCGCAAATTATTGTGTATTATCATAACTATTTGTTTTATTTTAATGAAAAATACATTTAAATAGAGTTTTAATATTTATTAAAAGTGCAAATAATATTTTTAAATTGTTACTTGGGTATTTCGTTAAAATACACACCACGATTACTGCCTATTGAAAACAGATAAAAATTACCAATATTATACACGAACATTTAAATTTTTAAAAGGTAAGTGTAGAGAACAGAATAATTACGTTAGTAATCACAGATATTAGATTTAATAACAAACTATTTCTTCAACTCTACATAACCTCCAAATCTGTCTATAATAATTGTGTATCTCGTAAATAAATTAATTTTTTCACATTCGTTTGCAAATTCATTATTATTCAACTTAAAACAGTGAGCAAAGTAGCATGTTGAATCTCAAGTGAGCAAAGTAAATAACACAAGCCTGTAATAACCTATGTCAAGAGTAATAAATTTTGATGGAATTACAAATTGTAAAATGATACCATTCTTCATGAAGGAACAATAATATTTTGTAGTTAACTTCACATTAAATTCAGTTATATGTATTGTTGAGTTTTTCGAAAGAAAGTATAATGTTTCATTTTTTAGAAAAATTACGTTTCAAGATTGTGGAAAAAATCATGTTCAGAACAAGTAAGCATGTTTTTTTCTCACTTGTCCAGTTGGCAATTTCCGGACGCGTGAGAAAAAGATATATTTTGCTCACTTGTACTAAAAATAGCTATTTTCTGACATTTATAAATTGATTATGGACTTATTTAATATTTTTTATAATCATTTCTTACACATAAATATGGAAATGCATTCTCAGTATGTATTGGACTTCTACTGGCGGTGACCTTAGCCCATGGCCCTACCCTAACCGTCCCATGTCAAACTGATATATTTAAAATATTACTGTTCTTCTAGTTTTTAATAATTTATTTCTATGATAACATAGGTAGAAATATGTGCCTGGTCAGTTCATATACCCAAGCATGTAAGGAAATAACCTTATTTATTGTGGAAGATATTTTAATTTCAAGTATCTACATTTTTCGAACAATAAAAAACTATAAATACTAATAAAATAATTACGTGAAAATGATTCGTCATATTCCATGAATCAAGCTTTGATCAGATCTTTGAATCCTAATTTCCACATGTATAGCTATGTGAGGATTCCTGCTGTTGTACTCATTTCTAACTTTGCCTCATGCTTCTTTTTTATCTTTATTTAAAACCTCATGGGTTCCATTATTTTTAAATATACTTTTATTTCTTTCATTTTCACTATATTTAAAAACACCTCTTTATTGGAATCAGTGTAAATTTCTACCTACATCAAAATAAAAAGGAAAATTATAAAATATATTAGAAATAAATGAAAAACTTTCATATTAATACTTTTTACCGGAACGTACAATTACCACGAATAAAATTATATGACAGTTACATTAACTGTCAAAAACCAAAATAAAGGTGTGAATCTGTTGATCATAATTATACTTCAATTTACTTAAGAAAATAGTAGATGGCGCCTGAGAGCCGGTCGTTTTTACATGAATTAAATAAATAATTTAAATACGTGAAATCAAACTAGCAATAATATATATTTGTATCTGTAAAAATGCAAAAGACTTTAATATTAAAAATTACGACAAAACATGGTTAAACGTCACTTAATTCTATAGATTTTATTTGATTACTAATAATTGACATGTGAATTTTTTTTTTTTTCGTTTTTGTGAACTAGGTTTGCATTCTGACCAATCAAAGGGCAGAATTTATATCCCTATCTAACCCAACGATATTTTCTTACGTGAAATGAAGCTGGTGAATTAAAACAAACATTGATTTAGGAATCAGCTTGATTCCCTAATCAGTTTACCATTAATCAGCTGAATAATGGTGAATTAGGCCGTACTCCGCAAAATATTTTTCACATATAATGTTCTTTTCTTCTTGTATTGCTGTCCAGACTCTCATTTCCACCTCATTTCTAAGAATATTGTTACGAGAAATACAGTGCATAATTTTTTGAAAACCCAAAGAACAAGATTTTAAACATATTTGGCATTATGTCAGATCAACATCAGGCCGCGTAGCGGTTTGTTCCGTAAGTTATACAAATTGCGTACTTATATTTGCGTTGTGATGTAAAATCCAGGAGATGCTTGCCGACAATTCTTTTCTCATAAGTCGTTTAAATACCTTTCTTAAAAACCTCTCAAAGTGATTCGGCAATTATTATGCACAGTATCTTCAATTTTTGTCATGTTCTCAATCTCATCTGTAGTTGACAGGGATACCTTACATCTTCCAGGTCTCCACGGCTCTCTTCAAAAGGTTTAGATCATTTCTAAACTCTTGGTTTTGACATAGCTTCCTCACCCAAAGCCTTTTCCAACATTTACATCACAAACCACTTATTGCACTTTAACACAAAATTTAATGCAGTTCCATTTTTGGTTCCGTCATTTTAAAATTTAAAAAAACCACCGAGCTTATTAAAATGCTTCGTCAATTTTTAGCTGTCAAACACAAACTTTACGTGTAATAGAATGAAGCCTGAGACACATTTCACAGACTGTGGCACCAATGTAATAAAAAAATGAGTTCAAGCAAAATACAAAAAACGCGCGAAAATCAAGAAGGTACAAAATTTTATTTGCAATCAAAAATTTGTGACCGTGAAAGTCATATTTATTTTTATGTGTTATTTATCTGTCAGTTGCTGTTTTGCTGTCAATCAAACTAAACGAACTTATTTTCAGTGTTGTGAACTTTCGGTCTTTGAAGTTATCGTAAGGAACACTTTAAATTATTTGTGTTATCCCCAACTTTTTCATCGGAATTATATAACTCGGTCTTCTTACACATATTTTTTGTCATTGTTACAAATTTATTATTCTACATCATACACCTACCTACTCAAATAATCTTATATGTACAATAATTGTCATAATGGTGATAACACTTCATTTGCATGAAATCGTTGTATAATGGATTATCTTAGTGCCAGTTTCTTTTATTGACGATTTGTGTGCACTTTAGTAACGATTTCAAATAAATAAAAATTTCATGCACATTGTTAATTATTCTTAGGTAATACAAAACAATGCCCTTTTCAGAGAAACAATAGGTACCTACCTAACGGATTTTAAATTATACACATTTGTAGATATAAGTGACGGAATTTATAGAGATTTACTGTACATATCATAAAATTTACATACATATATGTAACAATGATTTTAAATAATGTGCCTTCTCAAAATATTATTTTACAATTTTTTAAAATTAATTTATAAAAATTAAGAAAAATAACAATTTCTTCGACAGGAATATTCTTCAGGAGAGTAGGCTATGATTAGTTATTAATTTTTGCAGTATTATTTTTCTAATAGAACTAGTTATTATATTAAAGTAATTATCTAATTATATAAGAACATAGGTATAATAATGTAGAGTAAAAGATTTTCCTAGGAGTGAATTTTCCTACGACAGATTATATGGTAAAAAGAAAAAGAAGTAGAGTGGAATAGGTGGTTATGTAAATTTGTATATAAAATGAAATTCTGTGTAGAAAGCTTGGTCACGTGAAAATATGTGAATAGTGCGACGCTTGACTTTTTAATATCTGTTGGCAATGCGTGTGTCAAGGACTGTCTTCGTTGAAATAAGAGCTGCTAAAAAATGAGAGCTGTGTGCACGCTTGTGGCTAAGGACAGCTGGAGCACGACAGTTCGATTTATGGTTTTCCGGGTTGGCAATAACGCAATGGGACAATTAATTTCCTTGGAGCGTCTGCGTGCGTGTCTAAACTAAACAGTTTAATATGATACCTGCCCTGCTACGGCATTTTAATGAATAGTAACTAAATCCTTGTGTAAACCTTCCTATTTGTATCTCTTCCTCCATGTAGCCTGCGTGCTATTTGCTGACTGAGCACGACGATTGAAGGCGAAATGTTACATTCGTCCCCACCAAATTCAGGTAAACTGGTGTACATAACTTTTACAAATACTTGTTTCTTTTACTTCTTTTTCCTAGTCTTCAGACAGTGATCTCTGAATTAGTATAGTAATAATGTTATGTAGTTATTGATGAAGAAGTTCATGTTACTGTTTTGATACAGGTAAATGTGTATAAATAACAGTAATTTTTTTTTATATAATTTTTATATAATTGAAAGTATTTCCGAAACCGGTTTCCACTTTCAAATATATAAAAATATAAAAAAAATTATACTGTTATTTATACACATTTACCTATAATGTTATGTATTCATGAAATTACCAAATTACAATCAACATCGATCGAGCATGATCTGGTAAAAAAACAAACCTGAATTTATCATTGCACATGATTACACTGCATGCATCGGTGACGATCGAGTAAGTCGACTTGTTTGATATATCAAACTTGTTTGATATTTCGAACCCAAACTCGATGGTAACAGACATGCGCAGTGTTCTTTCTCAGTGAATGAATAGATTCTGACAGATTGTAACATTTAACATTCTAACATGTTGAGTTGTTTATCTTACCAAAATAACAGAATAGTGGACTGTCAACGAGATTAATAAATTCAATTCGCTCCTATGAAAATCTCTATAAAAGCAGAGCGCGGTACAGTAATGTCAATAATATTGACAAGTTATAGATGTTAATAGCAACAAAAACAGGAATTAAAAGTTGTAAGTTGACTCGACAGCAGTCTGACTACTCACAAAAAAAAAAAAACGATTGATGGTAGTCGATGCACCTGGATCGATGGATGTTGATCGATGCAGTGTGACAGTTACCTAATACCACTTAGACTGAAGTTGTATACCTATGAAAATTAAAGTTACATTTGAAAGTTTAGAATACATTATCATTTATTATAGTTTCAAAAGTTTCATATTCAGAATATGATGTAATTATACGGGCTGATTCATGAAGAGTGTGCCAAAATAAAACCATATATTGGGGTAGTCATTTTGAGTAAAAAAATGTTGTAAGAAGATATGCCCGGAAACATTTTATTACAGAGTTACAGCCCTTTGAAAGTTCACCTCATCAGACACATTTTTACCTCCCGCCACCCTTGGTAAGAGATCGTGCAAAAAAATCGCATATCGAAATTTTAGTAAATGACCACGTTTCAAGGTCACTAGAATCCAATTTTAACATTTTCACGATGATGTCTGTATTGTGTGTGTATGCGTGTGTGTGTGTGTGTGTGTGTATGTATATGAATTTTGTCTTCGCTATAACTTAGACCGTTAGATTTTGGTATAAATCGGATAACCGGAAATGGTACTTTACTTGAAGCTAACAATGGTTTTTCTTCAAAAAACACCATTAAATGCTATTTTTTGCATTTTATCATTATGAAAATTAAAGATTATTGAATTTTCTACAGTTATACATTAATACTTTTTCTATACAAGGTGTACAAAATTGTACGACGTGCTGATCATGAAACAAAAAGAATTTTTTAAAAATTCGCAAAGTTAAGGGTAGTTTACTTGAAGTAGACATTTTTTGGACCACTGGAGTAGCATCCGTCATAGAAAGAAATGTTAAATAAAATTATCATAGAAACATTATGTAATGTTCGTTAGATTTAGAGATAATAATAGTTTTGAATACAAAATTTCTAATATTAATGCATTGTATTTAATAAAATAATTTGGGAAGTAACTAAACACATACCTGAAGCACAAAATTACAAATACTGTTCAAATTTGCACCATTCATCCCTACACACATTGCAGCACGTTGAATTAATGAACTAGTACAGCCTTAACACGAATTTTGTACTTGTATTGTTTCTGCTGAATTTTCTATTCTCTGCCTAAGTTCTTATTCATTTTCCGGCGCATTTTGGTTATCGTATACGAGTGATTTAAAATGACCCCAGAAATAAAACTCCAGCGGATTTAGATCATGGGATCTAGCAGGCCAAGCTACAGGACCATCGCGACCAATCCGCCAGGCCTCAAACACTTAGTTTAAATGCTCTCTTACATTTAGAGCATAGTGTGGTGGCGCACCATCGTGCTGAAACCATGCCTGCTGACGCACATTTAAAGGCACATTTTCAAGTAGTTCTGGCAAAGTATTTTGTAAAAATAATAAATAATTAGCTCCAGTCATCATATTTGGTAGAATGTACGGCCCAAACAACATTTCATTAACAATATCTGCCCAACTATTTATCGAAAAACGATGCTGAAAACTACCTCGTACAACAACGTGCGGATTGTGTTGAGTCCAATAATGAGAATTATGAGAATTATGAACTCGCTCTCTCATAAAAGTTGCTTCATCAGAAAATATTATGTACGAGGGGAAATTAGGATTTTCAGTATGTTTTTGTAAAAGGCAGTTGCAAAACCGTACTTTAAACGTTTAAACTGATGGTCAGGTTCTGTTAGCCCCTGTAGCCGTTGAAAATGGAATGAGTGGTAGTTATGATCTCTTAAAATTCGCCATACTGAATTATGTGGTACTCCTAATTGTTGAGATACTCTTCGGGTACTAGTAGTTGGTTGAACATGTACAGCATCTAAGATATCATTTTCCATATTATCGTGTTGATGCTGGCGGCCACCACCTCTCCCATGATTAGGTCGCACGGATCCTATGTCTCGAAAATAACAAATTTTGCCCTGCTTCTCCATAGATTAACACCATGTCCACTAATTCACTGTTACTAAATGCATTCATTTTAACAAAAACTACACTACACTGCTATTCACTGTAAAATTAAAAAACTGCACCCGCAAAGATAAATGATAATTAACAGCCATGTCGACAAAAGAATATCTTACCACATATCAAATTGAATTAAATTATTAATTACACAATATTCGACATTGATTAGTATTAGATATTATGTAAACAATTACTTTAATTGTAGAAGATTTGAAAAAAATAATTAAATTAGCTACCGACCAGTGGCAAAAAAAAGTTTACTTGAAATATGATGTATTTTTTGGCGAATTTTTTTTTTTTTATTTTGTTTTATGATAAGCACGGCGTATAGTATATACCCTTTAATTTTTTGTCCAAGTGCTGTATATTTTGCAGATATATTTAAAAAGTATTTTTTTATAAATCCCGAAGCCTAAGATAAACAAAATTCCTTTGTTACACAGTTCACATTTCAAATTAATATAACTGACAGGTAAATGTCACTGTCAGAAAAGTAATCACTTCAAATTAATAATAGTGACATTTCATAAAGAAAATAGTAAATAAAGCAATAGCAATGGAACATAATATAGTTTGCAGCATTAGTAAATACGTAGGTATGTATTTAAATTAAAAAAAATTAAATTGCGGGATGTTTTGTGTTGCCCACATCAGGTTTTTTTAATAACACTGGTACTTGGTGCAATAAAACCTTTAAACTTGGTATAAGGATACTACTTATTTAGATGTACATTTATACTTTCTTTTATTTATTTACATATTAACATTTTCATACGTACAAAATATTACATACAATTGCGAAAACACACAAAAAAGGTACTCTTACTAAAACTTGATAAACGCCCTTTTAAGATATTTGAATTTTTTAGGAAAAATTAATTATCTGAAATATTTATGACTTGAGCGATAATCGACTGAGGAATGAATGAGGGTTTCCGAAGGAAAAATCGGACAAGCAGTCTGTAGTGAAATTATTTATTTCAAGCCGACGTTTCGACTAAAACGTTAGTCTTCTTCAGAGCGCTATAAAAATATACATAGAAGTACAGAATGAAAAACAAAGAATATGAATTGTAGTATAAAAATAATGTACAAATACTTACAGATATAAGTTTTTAGTCGCAACCATCCATGAGGAACAATTAATATAATCACAGAGTTGATCGTCGTATTTTATATAAACATAAATAAATAACATTTAAAAAGATGAAAAGTCAAATTGTTAAAAAATAAATAAATAAGATATAATATAAAATTTGTAGTCAAGGAATATAAAATAAAATGTTTAACAATTTTTTTAACACGTGTACTGCACTACGTACTTAAGTATATGTGCAAGGACATACATGACTTAAGTAAGGTAAAGAGAAAGATTAATTAAAACTATCCAATAGGGTCGTCGAACTGTAAACTGCAGCTTGAAAATTTTATCTTTTTTATTGTAAGCCTGGAGAGTATGTAGCAATTGTTGCATCTGTGTATAGTAGTGTGAATACCTTAATTTTTATTTTTGTATCGTATCAAGTTATGATATATTGTGCTAAGGTTTTCTACGTCTGTTTGATGATTTATGTTATTATTGTCTGATTTTATGTGTAGCATTTCTAATGTAGGTCGTTTGTGAAGATTTCATTCTCTTTGTAATACTTTTGTATTCTCAAAATCAAATTCATGGTTTATAATGTGACGAATATGATCTATTAGAGCACATTTCGTATTATTGTTTATGTTTTATTACAGTTTCTTTTGTGTTCATCCAGGCCTGTATACATAATATTACAATTTTTACATGGAATTTTATAAATTATATTAGATTGTATAAATTTATTGTTTTTGTCCTTGATTTTACTGAAGAGATTCCCTATTGTTTTATATGTTTGAAAGTTACATCTTTGTTTAATTTATTTTTAATTTTTTTGAATTTTGGTGCCAAGTCTTTGACATATGGAAGTGACATGTACCTAGTTTCATTATTGTTTACTTGTGAATTTCTGACAATTGAAGAGTTCATAATTTTATTTATTAATTTCTTTGGATAGTTGTTTCTGTATAATAAAAGTTTAATTTTGTTTTTTATTTCTGTGTGGTATTTTGGATGTGTTAGTTGTAGAGCACGATTCTTCATATTTTTTGCTATGTTTATCTTTTGATGTATAGGATGGTATGATTTATAATTCAATAATTTGGATGAAAAAACCGGTTGTCTGTACCATTTCGTGGCGATGGCGAAATATTTAGTTAACAGTTAAAAACAATCAACTTACCATAGGAAATAGAACAAAATATAAAAACGAAACAAAATCTGATTATAGCTGTTGTCATAATTACCTTATTTTCAATATTGGTAATTTTTGTATAGTTAAGTAAGTTAGTAAGTTAAGTCGAAAAAGAGAATTACTTTTTTAAAAACTTATTTTAATATTGATGAAAGCTGGGGGTCAATCCCGTTATGCACACTGAAGGTTAATGTGTTTTGAATGTATCGTGACTAGGGCTCTGTGATATTAGAAATTTGAAATCAATTTTCCAATTTTTGATAATATCTATTGATAATATCTATTTGTTGCTATTGATTAATTTAATCTATAAATCGCAAAAATATCGACTTTTTAAATATTAAATCGAAACATTTATGCAAGAAAATCGATTTTATTAAAAGATAAATTTTAATAAGAGACCAAAAAATCGATTTTTATATATAATCAAGAGATCGATTTTAATAATAGATCAAAGATCGATTTTTTTAAAAGATCTATCCTTATTGATAAGAAAGTAGCTATTTGTCAATGTATGTATGATTGAGCAGATGTAAAACTGAAAATATTATGCGGAAGAAAAAACACAACAGAGTGCGAATAACTCACAGTCACGGCTTACAACGTGCATATCACGAATATCAACACAATTCACGAATAACGCCCGTCCAACTTCAAATGCTGCCGAAATCAAGAGATTTTTTATGATCTTTAGGTATCTAGAAGATTGATATCTTTAGAAAGATTGATATCCGTATGCAAATAAATGATTTTTAATTGATCAATCTTTTGAATACAAATCGGGTTTCTAATTGATTGATCGTTTTGAAAAAAATCAATTTTTCAATTGATCGATCTTTTTAGTAAAACGATTTTTTAGTTGATCGGTCGATTAATCCGATTTTTTAAATGATTGATCAAGATTTATCAGTCGATCTTTTTCGAAGCACTAATCGCGACTACGATCATCTATTTATAATACTGACACCTCCGATTTTGCTAATATGTAGCATAAATATTTTAAAATTATATTAATATTATATCGGTTATTGTTAGAGTGAAAACATACTGAATATTGAATTATCATTTTACGTGTAGGTATAAATTAGCAGAAAGATAATAAAGAATAATTATAGAATATATACACGGTGTTAAAAAATAAGTGTAACAAATTATGAGGAGATATAGTACTCACCAAAATGAGTAAAAAAAGCTTAAACAACATGGGTCCGGTCTTCAAAATTTTGCGAGATATAAGGCAGTCAAAAATGAGTTTTTTCGGGGTTTACCTATACTATCTCAAAAAGTGTAAGAGTTACGAGTTTCATTAAATGAGACTTTTTGTTTACCTTTTAGAGGTAATCTTAGATGTGTTTTTGTTTTTTTTTTTTAAACTAATAATTATTATAATAAGACAAATGTTGTGGCGACCTTGGCCAATATTTACTTTTTAAATAACTTCGTAACTAATAGAAAATGAAAAAAATGATTCATACAAAATTTTATTGTTTTCTTTTATGGTTTATTTGCGGACATAGACAAAAATTTATTCAATCACTATCTTTGTCAGTTTTTCTTCGATTCTAATACAAAGTGGCCTCTTTAAGAAGAAACTGTTTAAGATCGGACCCATGTTGATTAAGCATTTTTTACTCATATTGGTCAGTACTATATGCCCTCACAATTTGTGATACCTATTTTTTAACATCCTGTATATGTAAAGTAAATAATTTTTGGGAGAAAGATAATAAATATTTGGAAATAATTTCTCGACCGTTAGTGTAGATTTAAGGAAAAACAATTTTTGGGGATGTCGGTCCAGGAAATAAATAAATTTAATTTTTCTTTTTCATCGACGTTTCGGTATTTTATTTATACCTTCTTTAAGATTCTGTTGTTGCATGTTGGCTGTGTGTCGCTGCAAGATGTTGTAGGAACCCTATTTTGTTGAAAACTTTGGAAATAATTTCTCGACCGTCAGTGTAGATTTAAGGAAAAACAATTTTTGGCGATGTCGGCCCAGGAAATAAATAAATTTTCCTTAAATCTGCCTGACGGGCAGGAAATTACTTCCAAAGTTTTCAACAAAATGGGGTTCCTACAACATCTTGCAGCAACACACAGTCAACATGCAGCAACAGAATCTTGAAGAAGGTATAAATAAAATACCGAAACGTCGATGAAAATGAAAAATTAAATTTATTTACATCCCAAAAATTGTTTTTCCTTAAATAATAAATATTGACTTATCAATTTACATGTAGGTATAAATTAAGAGAAAAATAATAAAGAATAATTATAGAATTATATATATATATAATAAAAATATTAACTTGAACCGGGAGGGATTTGAACTTGTGAAAAATTATCATGGAGCCTAGATTTAACCAAGTCAGCTACCTAACACGTTTCCATGATTACTGTTTTTAGTAAATTATTAGTAATAACTGTCAAGTAGGATTATACTTTCGTAAATATTTCAATAATAAGGAATTAAATTAAAAGCATTTAGATACTCTTCGATGCCAAATTAAATAATCTTTCTGAACATATCAAAAACTCCCACTGTACTCTTGCGGGACAGATAATATTTCAAAAAAACTGTTTTCCCATGTTAAACGCCTATGTCACGGTTTTCAGTGTTCACACTGTATATATATATATATATATATATATATATATATATATATATATATATATATATAAAGTAAATATTTTTTGTATTACTGATATACAATTGAAAATGTAAAAAAAATACCAAATTTCACTTCCATCTAATTTTTCAATAATAGATTTTTTGTGCACTTCTTTTGAATAACATACCTTAAGTATGTTTGTAAATAAATAAATTACATCATAATTGCTAGTTACTAAGTGCTAGGTGTGCCAACCTGCTTTCATTGGTAAATTTTGATTATGACAATATACGCGTACTTATCTGAACCTCGTCAAAACACGGGATTTCAAAGCTGTCATCGAGAGAGCACCTGCGCAACATGGGTAACTTTTCTTCGAAAATTGGAAATAATTTGATTCCAAATTCTAGCTAGGGTTATTACATGATTTTGAAAAAGTTAGAACAAAATACTTACAGAATGTGAGAATCCTTATTGCGTGGTCTATATCGGCATTTCTTTCCTACTCAATATATTTTCTATTATTTTGTTCCAATTCTCCTACGGTCTACAACGATCTTTTCTACCCTTTATCTTTGTTTTCCAGATTTGTTTTATTGGTTGCGCTTCACACATTCTGATCAAGTTACCCCACCAAGAAAGTCGCTTTCATTCGATAAAGTTTAATATAGGCGTATATTGTAGTTCTCGAATTGGTGACTTTCATGGTTATTCTTTGATTCTTAATCAAATATTTCATTTCAAATGCGGGAAATATCTCAACTGTGGTAGAGATTGAGAGCATACTGATGAGTATGTGCTTTTTATGAATTTTTGTACGATGTTAAAAAAGTTAATGTAGAAACTAGTCTATTCTGTGTACATAAGACTATGTAAATTTTTGTATGATCTTAATTACCTAAATGAAGGTACAAGCTTATAAATATGTTCCGAAACGTCGGTTGTTGTGTAAAATAATAAATGCTGATTGATTAAGATAACGAGTAATTGTTAACACCTTTATTTCAAATGTTTGCATTTTGGTCTTTATTTTATTTGACGACCAATCCATATGTTAATATGGATAAGTATATTGCATTTTTTTGTATTTATTTATTCCTCACTTTTCCATTAAACTTCTATATTTTTATTGTTTCTTATGTTTGTATTCTGTTCTCTATTTTTATTTTCTAATTAAGACCTGTATTTTAGTTATCTCTTACTGTGTTTTGCAATACTTATACAAAAATAAATTAACATTCAAAATAAGCTAGGCTGTATTATTTTTTTATTATACATATTTCTTATTTTTCTTTCAAGTTACTATTCAATATTACCTTCACTGCATTGAGGGTCATATCATTGCTAGCCCTAAACATTTATTTTAATTCCCATATAGCCGTTTGTATATGTTAACTAGAGAAATGGTTTGAAGATTGGAAACTATTATACAGGTTAGATCTTACTTTATTTTGACGTCGACTTGGACATTCGGATCCTAATCGTGGTCATATATAATCACAACACAGTTAAAGATTTTAAAGACGATTTATTCTGTCCTCAGGTCATTTATATTATAAAGAAAACCTTTTTCCGATATTCACATATATGTTCTTGGGAAACATTAGTATATAAAAATACTTTTACAGATATTTGAAGTGGTATGCCATTTGCTGTTTTATTCAAAAAATGAGGCAACAGTAACAATAAAGATGGAAAATTTATAAATCCTTTATTAATACTGTATGTAAATGTAATGTGTATTTACACTTTGATTTTTCATTCTGTTAATAACACTTATTTTTCTCTAAAATTTATTGTTAAAATAACTGAAAAACGGAGAAATGCTGCTCTTTCGGTGTTCGAATAATTAGGTTAAAATAAAGAAAACTAAATTTAAAAATATGTACGCACAATTATTCCAAGCAAGCATGCAATATCCTGCGACACATTGTACTTGTTTCGCTATAAATATACCTACATAACTGGGAAAGGAAAATATCAACTGGCGTTGTCATGCTAAAATACATATTTTATACCGTCATTTGTAAAGAAAGAAAGAAAGAAATAATGAAAGTAACAAATAAATAAATAAATAAATAAATAAATAAATGGAATATATTTTCTATGTATGCTTTTTATCGGGCCAATATCTTTGAACTAAAAATTTTGTTGAACTTTTAAAGAAAATTGACTTGATTTTTAATATAACGTCATTTCGTAATGTATATGGTCAGTATTTCACCAATGAATATAAAATGTCTCAGTATTTTATTTAAAATGTCAGTAAATGTAATGGTGTTTAATATAAATAACATAAATTGGTACTAATAAATGTATTGAAGTTGGTCATAAAGCCGAAACTGTAACAGCAATACCACCTGATAATAATTAGATGCACTATTTTTGACATAATGGCGAATATGTGAAGTAAAGTGTTTCGATAGTCGGGAGAGAATGTTCTCAAAGGACCACCGTTGTTGAATGGAACTAATAGCACTCATATTTGATTTAATATTTTATTTATATAATTACTCTGTACAAAATTAACTAAATAAATAAAATGTAATGAATGTATGTAGTGTGCTTGAGCACTGATTAATACCTTAAAGAGCATTGATTACTCGAAAGTGACTGATATAGACTGATACTGAATCTGAATAAGAAAAAGTGCATTCTTTTAATAACAGTGATACAGGAATTTGGAATACATTTTTCTGCAAATTGCTACATTATAACTCTATTTTAAGGATAGCGTGCATATAGTTGGCTTGGGGTTATTCGGGCGCCAACGGACGGATAGCAGGTTTGGAGACAGGGTTAAATATGAAGAACACAATTCACATGAAATGTACAAAACAACTTTTTTGTATGATAACCCGCTGTATAGATGAGTATGGTGGTCGCTGATGGGTCAAATTGAGTGCTGGGAGTGAGAATTAGCAGAATTAAGGTCTTTCGGAAAAACGACGAGGGGCGACGCAACGACGATGTCGGCTGCGGATGAGTGATATATGTGGGATCTAAAAGATCCGTATAGAATCACGTTCTGACGGTTTTGGCGTGACACACGTCAGGCATCGCGACGCTGACGTTGTGCTGGTTTGGCGGGTGATGATAGTAATGACGAAGGATGCTTTGGATATTTTCAGGTACGTCTTCCGAACATGCTTTGGCTTAAGCTCAACAAGCGTTGCGACGTAGAGTGTATGAATCTCACAACGAGGCACTAAGACAGATTATTAGACTAGAACGGAAAAACTCGTACGGATAGCTCACAGTACGGTGTTTTAAAGAAACGGAAAAGTTACTCACCTGGAGGTCGATTTCGGGTTTTGGCGGATTACTCTGTCAGGCTGTTGATATGGTTACTCGCAATAAACTCTCTTCTGCAATCATGGTCCCTGCTTTCATATAAATATACTAATGAAACTAGCGTAGGTTTGTTTACTGATAGCAACATAAGAGACTAGAGCAAAAGATATACAATAGAAGGCTTTTTCCATACTACGCGTCTTTCATTTCCGAGAAGAAAAGTTTTTGCGTTCCGCGGATTTATAAGGGCTGAGCTACGCGACTTTGTAAAATATAACAAAATAAACTTGTGACAGATTCACATCGTCACAACATAATAAATAACAGGTATAAAAATGGTTTATTGGTGAGATCATTTTCAATAAAGATGTTATATAAACATAAGTCCTATTCCTTCAACTTTCTTCAACAGCCGGCCAAACTTAATCACGTGACATTGTTGTGGGTACTGGGGCATGCGGGAGTTCTAGATAATGAAGAAACATATGAGCTCGCTTGAAAGGGAGTCAATTTATTGTTTTCCGGGCCTCAAAATTTTTGTAGACTTTTGAGAAACCATATAAAGAAGGAGATCAAAAACTTGGAGAAATAAACCATAACATCATATTGGAGAGCCATTTCGGACCTTGGTAAATCGAAGAAATTCATATCACCCTCGTCGACAAATGTAAAAGCGCTATTATCTCAGAAAAAGTCTTAAAACTACGGTAGGTATCTTAATGATCATTGTCCTCTGTAAGATCGGCATAGCTGAAAACAGTATTTGTCAACTCTGCGACGAGGACGAAGAAACTTTGGAACATATGGTACGTGAACGTTCAGCTGTAGCCGTAAGCAGATTAATCATTCAGGTAAAAGGTATACGGGAAATGAAACCAGGAAACTGACTTCTGAAACAGTAACTGGCTTCATGATATCTCTGGGACAGCTTCCAGACTAAGATAGGGCCATGTTATTTACAGATCGCAGCGACAAAGATGACTAGCGCTTAAAACCTTAATCTAATAATCCTAATTTTTTAGTTAAAAAAAGTACAAGAAATCAAAGTTTTGTAAATAACAATTACTTTACATCAGAGTTGTGCAAGTTATTTACATCAAGTAATTTACTTAGTGTTTCAAATGTAAAGAACTCTGGTAGAAAACTCAACCTCAATGTAAAAAGTCTCATGTAAAATATCTGTTGTGGACAGCACACTACCTCTCGCCATTTCCATTTTATGTTATGTAGGTATTGTACTTCGCTATCGAACCGTCGTTTTGTAACAAAAAAAAAATACAGAACTTTACCCAAATATAGATTTTATTGTATTTAACATGTCCTCTGCACACATACAATTCTAATTATATTTATTTTTTATTGTATGAGGAAGTTCCTAAATGTCAGAGATTCTTCCAATTCATTAACAAGATTGGCGGTATATCTTATGGATATATGCATTTTACCTACAAATTTAAATATTTAATTAATAAAACAATAAGAAATATTAAATGTAGTTCCCAGAAAAGCTTTCAGAATGTCACTGAAACTGTTGATTTTTGACACTGACATCTGTCATTTACAAACTGTGTTATAAACATTTGAATTTGTCAACTGGTTTCCTTAGTGCCATAGCTTCTGCGATTAGATTATTCTATATATTACAGTGCCTTTATCTCTAAATCTATACAAGATATAATAAAATTTTTAAATGTATCATATGTAGAATTGTATGTTCTTCAATAATAGTAATAACAGAAATTTAAAAAAAATAATATTTAGAGGGTTTTTTAAAAGAAACTATTACTTCCGGTTGTCCAATTGTAACCAACACCTAATCAGCTCTTCCCAGGAATGTCAAATTGAGGAAACTGCAGTTAAATATTTTTTATGTCTTATGGTATTTGAGAAACCGTAGTTCCAACATCCACACATCCACACACACGGACATCATCATAAAAATGTTATAATCGGAATATAGGGACCTTAAAACGTGCTTCTCCACTAAAATCTGGATATGCGAATTTTAGCAAGATTCCATTACCTCTTTTACAGTAAAAAGTAAAAAACTAAAACTCAAATACCATATCAATATTTCATCATTTCTATTATTAAATATATACTTTTATTATTATATATTGTTTATACTTTTGGCAGACAATTATTTTTATGAGAAATATAAACATGACAGTGCTTCTTGACAGCAGTGATGACAGATAGAGCATAGAGCTACATTGCGCAAGCGCAGTTGAGTATTTTACGTTTTTGACGTTTTTTATGTTTTTTGCATTTTCTAGATGTAAATTACAGTTTTTTTTTTTACACCAATTTTGTAGAAAATGATATAATTTAGTAAAAAACACAACTTTGCTTTACATACATTGTTAATCAATATAATTTTGAAAAATGAAACGCGTGCAGGGTGTATCAAGATAATGAAACAGTGCATTTTATTCGTGTATATGACAAGTTACACAAAAAAGTTATTAAGATATTATGTAAGGCATAAAGGGGGACACATTTCGGAATAACCACTATTATTTTAAAACCAGTGGTACTCAACTTATGGATCAATGTTATATTTTTTAAATGGCATTATATATTTTTTATTAACTCGTTAAATATATGATTTTCTTCTGAATTCAACGATATAATAATATCTGCTCTTACATTGCTAAAAATGTGATAAAAATTAATTCAAAATTAGAATTTTATATCTATTTTATTTTTTTAAATAGGCTGAGCAAACATTCAATCATTAAAACAAAAGAATATTAACTGTCACCCATTATTAAATTAAGGTAATTTTCATTACCTACCTTTTTTCATTTATAGTCTCTCAACAGGATTAAATTCCAATGACTGAGTAGGTTCACATTCACAAACATCCATACCTTAGTTTGTGGGATTCAAACCCAGAATCCCGAGCGCACTCATAACTAAGAGGCGTTGCTCTAACCATTGAGCTATCGCAGCAGACAAATAATTAATTTAATAATGGCAGCAGATTTAACAAATACTTAGATTATTTTATTTATTGATATGAGACCTATCAAAATGTATTTCAAGCATGCAATTTATTTGCAAAAATTATCCTAGTAAAAAAGACCAAATAATAATCATTCGAAATAAAAAAATAACGAATTTTGGAACATTTCGAATAACTAATTGAATAATTTGTAACAATAATATAGAAAATGAGAGATAATTTTCTTTTCTTTTAATAGTTGAATGTTTGCTCTACTCAAAATTTTTGAAATAGAAATGAAATACTAACTTTGAATTGATTTTTATCAAAATTTTCGCATTGTAAGGGTATGATATTATTTAACTGAAGAAAATTCCCTATTTATTGAGTTAATAAAAAATATATAATGTCATTTAAAAAAATACAACATTGATCCATAAGTTGATTACCACTGGTTTTAAAATAAAAGTAGTTATGCCAAAATATGTCCCCCTGTATGACTTACAAAATATCTTATATACATTTTTGTATAACTTTGCACATACATGAATAAAATGTACTGTTTCATTAACTTGATACACCCTGTATATGTTATTTCCTCAAATGGCATTGTTGTACCTTAATTTTATCCTTATTTCACATCAATGGTTTTAATGCTGCTGAATATGTATATACAGTTTTATTTATGGAATATGTAGTTGTAATGAAAGAACAGGCATGACAAACTTATAATTCAGTGTTTCCCAAACTGTGGTGAATTAATTAATTATTGCGGGTTGAAAATCCACTAGGGGAGTTTGGGAGATACTGTAGCTAATAATTTGTTTATCTTTGTTTTATTTAGTTATTTTGTGTAGAGATGAAACGGGCCGGGCTGGGTTTGGCGGTTTGAGTCGACTTGGCATGATAAAAATAATTGCCGGCCCAACTCGTTTATCGACTATACAAAAAATTAGCCGGTACACTTAAAAAAAACTCTACTTCGTTCGACTAATTAACGCTGGTTAAAGTATGTTGCTAAAAATGAGACGCTTCTAGTAAGTTTGTTAAATATATTCGGCTCGGCTTGATGATCGCCTCGCAATCGAGCCGGGCGTCGGGCTTGGTCTGGCCAAAGCTCAAGATCGAGTGTATCATTAATTTTGTGTTTTTGCCGGAATCGTATTTTGTTTACGTATAGGTTGTTATTTATAAAATTTTGACTTCTTTTATTTTAGAACTAATGACAAATACATATATTTTTGAACATAATGACGAACATACCTAGATTAACCGTCACCCAAAATATTCACGATTAAATGTTTGTTGACTCTAAAGAAGGTATGTATGTATATCGAAATGTTAGATTTGTAAGAATTAAAAGTCCGTATCACTGAGATTTCGAGTATTTGTCAACACTTCACGGAATCTACACCACACTCAAGAAATTTACCCACATTTAAAAGAAATAGAACTTATTTTTAAATGTAAGACAGTTTCTTCCAAAAATCTTCTGAAAATTAAGCTGTTTTATAAGTATTCACTCTGCATAAATATAATAAATTCATAGAATGCTTTCAAGTATCAAAAATTATATTATATACTACAAGTAGATACTTCTTATTATGTTATAAAGGCCGACTACGTTCCAAACGGCGCTATATTTAAGTTTTCCTCTGATGCCAAATGCTCTAGCTATATGGCTCTGATATTCGAAAATCCAGACATAATTTTTTCTATACTTCCTTACATCGTTAATTTATTATGTCCTTAATGATAGTTTCTGTAAGCCTAGTTAATTTTCTTTGGGAAGAAAACAACCCGGTACATCATCCTTTTATTATTTCCCTAGCTGTCAGAAGACTTCCCGTCGGATATTTTAATCTGAAATCGATAGTTATGGAGGAATGGAGTTTGAGAGGGATCTGTGTTGGCATAACAAGCATCCAAGGATACAAATATCCTCCCTGATATTGTGACTTTGGCCTAGATCGTTTAAATGCGTCGCAGATTCAACCACACGACTGGGATTTCCGTGCGGTGATCTCACCCTGAGAGGATTTCCACCAGGGATTTGATAAGTCATTACCTGTTATTCCAAACATTCCAATAGCGTATTAGAATTCCATGTCCCACCTGTTTACATCATCCACAGGCTTTAGGGAGATTCAAGAATTTTGTATGGGAACAGACAAGAATAAGTTAGCGATTTAAGTTTATAGTTTAGAGGTTAGAATGGAAGATTTAACAAATTAAAATCTGTTCCTTATAATAAATTTTTGTTACAATAGTCACGTACTACTAACGCAAACAACCAGATAGACTCTAAAGTATAATATGATAAATTTTATGGAATATGCCATAATTTGCTTAATAATTTATTCATATACCATTGTAATAAAAAATATTTTTGTTAATACGACAATTAATGAAAAATTAAAAACTTTTTCAAATATTATGCAATGTTTGGTACAATAGGGGATTCTTATTGACGCAAATTTCTTTTCTATATGTTTTATCACTTTTTTTATAAATGCTAAAATATATTACACACTTTCAAAACGTCCGCATTTTTCCGGGCTTGATGACGCAACCGAACCAGGCTCTCTTTTATTGGCCGACACAATAAGTAGGCGTTCCCTTCATCAAACCAGTGACTGCCAGACTGATGCACTGAAGTTTTTGGTTATGGGGTTAAACTTCTTCACGCTATTATTATTCCAAATACTTAAATACTAATAAACTATAACTACAATATATTAAATTATATATTAAAATTAATTTAATCATTTTTTACATTATTGCTTTATACTGTGATTAAATTTTTATCTTCGAAAGAATGTATCTTTGTAAATCGGTAAATTGTTGAGACAAATTTAGTAAAATTTTGAGAAATGAGAAAGATTAGCATTAGAGGGAGAAAGCATGCATTAGTACAAACCTACTTCTCCCACTACATTTCGTAGCAAGCGCCCCTTCCACTCTATGAGAATAGTAAATATGATAACCGCTAGGGGCGTGTTAGACCAACGCATGCAATTTTTAAACTTATTTAACGTCCTACTGGTATGTTATATACCAAATAACACCCTAGGGTTGTTATAAAATTATTGCTATAAAATCGGTATTGTAAACAAATAAAAATATCGCGTTTCCTAGTTACAGCGTTTAAGTAAGTAGATTAATATCTCTAACACAAATCACAATGACAAGACATAAATCGATAAAAATCTTTATTAAAATAATATATCGGTCGGACGTTAAACGTTGAACGCACCACGGGTATTAAACGAACAATAACCCCTTCGGTCAACGTACCCACCTCGGGCCAAAGGCCCTCGGAGAGTACACTGTTGACCTCAGGCGTTATTGTCCTTATAACACCCTTGATACGTTAATTACTATAACAAATTACTCGTCTACTATTTGAAAATTTTATAAAATAATGTGATACGAATATTTTAGTTTACAATTCAATCTTAGTAAAATAACAATTTAAAAAATTCGACATCGTAAATAGATTTGTACTGCGCTTGTCTTTATGTTGTTTTTTTTTTTCAGATTTACAGGGCAAATAGGTTAGAAATAATACTTTTATTACTCTGAGAGATGCCCCTTAAAACAAGTAAAAGAAAATAAAATAAGAACAAAACGAAATTTTCAAATTTATCAGCCGCACAACATTGACAAATGGTTTAGAACCTCTGATAAAAACAGCCAAGACTGCAGCTGTTGAGATAGAAAGGCGGGAAACGCTGGATACTAAATATTTGCTATTTTTTTCTTCCATAAGAAGCCGAATTTTAAAAATAGAAAAACTAGGGAATTTCTATAAGATATAAAAAAAATCAAAAAATCGTGGAATCCTCCATTGTGATAAATTACGAGTATGTTCATTATATTCAGTTATACATATACGAGTAGGTACATTGATAACATGATTTTTAATCATTGTATCTTTACAAACATCTTGCTATGTCTATAGTCATTATATCATGCTTAATAACAAGAATTTTAAAATGCCTCCCTTCGAAGAACCACTAACGCATTCCTTACATATGTATGTAAGATAATGAACAAGAACTCAAATAAAGATGAATAATAATTCTTTAATCATTTCCTAAAAAAGTTCTTCTCTAATATCTTATCATCAATATTTATAATGATCTGTTTCTCTCTGCATCTTCTTTTCTTTTCCTGTCACGGCTACTAAAATGCATCGACTACGGTATAGGTATGCAATATTAAAAAGTTGTAAAATTATTACTGTATGTATGTATATATATAGTGACACATTTACAAGTATGAGGAGTAATTCACTAATTTATGTTAAAAATTATAATTTATTAAAATAAATAACTACTTATATCATCATGAATTATTATTATTATTATTATTATTATTATTATTAGTTTGAAATTGTAGCAGTACGTGCAAATGTTGCTCACTCAATATAAAATAGGCTTATAATATTGTACCACTACTAACTATTTTAAATTATGTCCACGTCGCTTGTCTCCGAGCAAGAATTCAGGTTTATATTTTCATACTTAAACAATCTGCAAGGCAAGTGCAGGTTAAAGGCAGTTTTTTTTTTGTGTGTAACCTTTGTATATTGAAATCTTTGTTGATGTAGATGAAGATAGATGATGAAGCCGAACAAAATATCAGCGCCTGACAGAATTCTAATACCACGATCTTTGATGCACAAGATGTAATGCTATAAAAAAGTTTCATTCATTTGCATATATTGTCGATGCAGGATGCAGTTTTTATACTGTAGGGATGGAATTTCTTGCAACACAGGCGACATAAAAATGCAATTATTTGCATCTACGATTAGTTTTAAACTTTGTTACTGTTACAAATTTCATAGTAAAAAATTCCTGACATTGCTGAATTTTTCATTGTATTATAATATATTAAATTATAAATAACGATTAATATTTCTGGGAACTTCAATAAGATACTGTGGCGTATTAAGGTATTTTGGCGTCAGAAGCCCTTGAAATAAAAAATATAATTGAAATGACATTTTTCTTGCTTTGGTACTGGGAACGAAAAATATTCACAATTTTGTCAAAATTAATTTCATTTAAGAGTTTTTTTCGATGCACATAATAATCAAAGCGTTTAATTTTGCGTGGGATATTGTGGATCTGCGGTAATCCTTCTCTCTCTTCAGTGTTGAAAAGGATCTCTAGCCAGTACAGTTAGTCACTGCTTTGCAAGCAATAGGAACAACATTCTCATTGTTCTTGTCTTTTAATAGTTTCAGAAATTTCAGCAATCCGTTTGCTAATTTATATTTTATAAAAAATTGATTTTCTTTTTTCCAATTCCTGACATAATTTTGCGCCAGAAGTCCGGGCTTCTTGGGCTTCTGCGATAATACGCTACTAATAAGATATTCGTTTTATTTGATGTATTTTTGTTGATATAATTTCATATAATATATACAAAATAAGCAAATTTAACTAGTTAAAACAAAGATCAACGATCAAAGATTACGAACCTGGTTAAGATCAAGGATAGCTAAATCAGTTGTTAGAAATTGTTTTCATGTAATGTACATAGAAAACAATAATAGCCAAGACCAATAATTGGTTGACGAAATAATAAAGTGTTTTGCTTGAAATAGAAGGAAATGAATTTAATCAGCGATAAGTTTTACTTTAATTATTTTTATTTAAAAAAAATATCTTCCGAATAAGTTTATATTTTTATTAATAGTAGTATTTATTTTTTCGTAAATTTTGTAAAAATTATGGTAAAATTTTCATTAAGAAAAAAAATAAAATAATTAAGAATATGTATCTGTTATTTTTACCTATCCCTGAAAAATTTTCTTCTCGTGTTGCCTTGGAGAATCCCCATTATAAATAAATTTCTACCCATGTTTGGGCGTGCCAATTATATACATATTTACAAAACAGCTCTTCCGATCTTTTGATCATCATCAAAATATGTAATGTTTCATGGATAGGTATATTTATAGGGAGAGGGCCCGACTGCAAACGAAAGTGGGCGAAGATAGCTGAGCACATACTTTAGGAAAGATAGCGATCGATGAAATATGACTGGTAGCAGTGGTAGCACAAGCCTTGTTTTAAATAAACGCGGTTTTAAAAAATATCATTTCATTATTTAATAATAATATCAAATTTACCAAAAATGATTTTAAAGCAGAACAGTTTGTATTCAAACATTTTTTTTTAATCGTTTTTTAAACATAAGGGTAAAATTAATATTGAAATTAGTATTTGACATTTTTTAAAACAAGGCTTGTGCTACCAGCCTTTGTGTATAAATATACGAAAGGATAGAATTTTCGTGAAATTAATTGTCTGGCTATATAAACGGGACCTAAAGTAAGCATACCTATATAGTGTCCCACCCTCTATCTTCAGTGTAGGGGAGATAGCCAATGCTAATCTTATGGACGTTTTCTATACCATGTTGCCAATTTTTCAATGTAATGTAATATTGAAACATTCATAAATTTTCATTGCTATACCAAAATTAGTTAACACTGTACAATTTAATTTTTATGAGGATCTCTTATTTACTCAAGGGCTTATTGTAATCACCCGAAATTTATCTGCAGTTCTAAATAGTTTCCTTTACAGGGACGCGAAAATATGCGCTGGAACCGGGGTGGCAAATACATGGTGAAGCTATTTGTACCTTTAATAAGTAATATTTCAATACAATATGCCGCCCGGCATACTAATCTTCATCAAATGCATTAGAGATTAAAATATTAAAATATTATAAATTCAAAATGAAGATTATAAAGAAAGAATAAAGACTTATGAACTATGTAAAATATATGCAGTATTTCTATCAAGCCTAAATATTAGAAAATTATCATAAATTAAATAAAAAAATAATGCTTAATAATTTTAACTCTTTATAAATTCATCATATAATATGTCGACATAAATAGCATAAAACATAAAAAAATATTCTTCATTAATATGACATTGGGATAATGTATCGTAGGAGGGAAACAAAAAATTAGGGATTTCAATTCATCATATCTATCTGCTCCAATCGGCAAGTATAGTGTTAAAAATGCGCTGTAGAAAATATAGTGTTTATTATTTCATGTAGCTCTATATCTTTTCGTAGAATGGAAATATGTAACATAGGGAATTTATATTGTTGACGAAGATTGTAAAATGTCCAATTAAGTACAAAAATGTTTTATATTATTTACTTTAAATTGACTAGAGTTTATCTGTTAATTATTTTCACTTACCTTACGCTTGTTATGTTTTTATACCCTACTTATATTTTGAGTTTGTATTATTTTATATTTTTTGTAAATTGTTAAACTGACCAGTTTATTATGATTTTTTCTTCTTTTCACCCACCTGTTTAGATGCACTGAAAGTATACCAGTCATAAATACATTAAATGAACTACCCAGAATATTTCATCTCTTTTTGGTCATATATTTTACTCTTTCTATCTTGTAGACTAAAGCAGGTAAATTTGGCAACATGGTACTCCATAAGACCCTATACTGAACATAGAGCGTGGGACACTGTATAGAAGTATTCTTAGTAGAATTCAGAAATATACCGAGATTAGTACAGTATTCAGTTCCAATTATAATAATATTCAGTTAGTCTAGTAGTATTTAATTATTATAACGTGTATGTAGTGTAAATATTAAGCCCGTATAACACGATCAATTTTTATGATTATTTAAGATCAATTTTTACCTCTCGCTAAGAGAGGTATTGGAATCATGCTAAAATTCGCATATCCAGATTTTAGTGGATAAGCACGTTTTAAGGTCCCTATCACCCGATTAAAACATTTTTACGATGATGTCCGTGTGTGTGAGTGTGTGTGTGTGTGTGTGTGTGTGTGTGTGTGTGTGTGTGTGTGTGTGTGTGTGTGTGTGTGGATGTGTGGATGTTGGAACCACGATTTCTTAAATACTATAAAACTTAAAAAATATTTAACTGCAGTTTCCCCAATCTGACATTCCTGGGAAGAGATGATTAGATATTGGTAACAATTGGACAACCGGAAGTAATAGTTTCTTTAAAAAAATCTTCCAAATATTATTTTTTGAAAATTTCTGTTATTACTATTATTGAAAAACATAAAATTTTACATCTGATACATTTATTTTTTTTATTATATCTTGTATAGATTTAGAGATAAAGGCACTGTAATATATAGAATAACTAGCTGACCCGCCCCGGCTTCGCATGGGTAAAGCTAGAATAACGATTAGCTACACGCATACCCGTCATTTTTCACATTTACTTCGGAGACATGCGCTGCGAAGGGAGCCGGAAAACTGCCTCGCATCGTACATGTAACATGCTCCTCCCACTACCCTCCCGATACCCGCACCGCACCTAACAGCGTCCTTTTCTAAACATGTCTCGGGTACTTTTACTTATGTACATATGATGCAAGTTATCTTTTCGATAAATATCGAAAATCTGCTAACGGTTAAAACTTAACTATAGATACAAAGATGAAAAAATAATTGAAATCATCCCTTATTGTACCGCCTTGAGGGATTATTTTTCTAAAACGCTAAGACATTCTTTATTTCTTACCAAAAGCATAAATATGAATTTTCATATTCCTAACTTGAGAAATGATGGGTTCTCCATACAAACTTTCATCCCCTATTTCACCCCTTCAATTTTTATTTTAGCGACAAAAGGTAGCCTATGTCCTTCTCCAAGTTCCAATCTATCTCTATACCACAATTCATCAAAATTGGTTCAGCGGAAGAAATGATGTGTTCTCCTTTTATCCCCTATTTCACCCCTTCAAGTTTTATTTTCGCGACAAAAGGTAATCTATGTCCTTCTCCAAGGTCCAAAATTGTTTCAGTGGTTTAGGCGAGAAAACGTAACAGACAGACAGACATACAGGCAGAGTTACTTTCGCATTTATTATATTAGTATGGATATAATCGCAGAGGCTATGGCACTAAGGAAACCAGTCGACAAATTCAAATGTCTATAACATAGTTTGTATATGATAGATGTCAGTGTCAAAAATCAACAGATTTAGTGACATTCTGAAATATTTTTCTGGGAAATACATTTAACCTTTCTTATTGTTTTATTAATTAACTATTTAAAATTGTAGGTAAAATGCATATATCCATAAGAAATACCGCCAATCTTGTTAATGGAAGAATCTCTGACATTTAGAAACTTCCTCATACAATGAAAAATAGATATAATTAGAATTATATGTGTGCAGAAGACATGTTAAATAAAATGAAAACAATATTTGGGTAAAGTTCTGATTTTTTTTTGTTATAAAACGACGGTGCGATAGTGAAGTGCAATACAATACTTAGCCTAATGTGGAAATGGCGAGAGGTCTTGTGCTGGCCATAACAGATTTTTTACTTCAATTTTAATGCACATTTTAAACGTGATAATCATTAAAGCTTCAAAACCTCTTTATTTTTTAAAATTGTTTCAAGGTTGTTTTATGTCAAACTTTAATCGATATGTCTAATATAGATATAGATGGTCAACAACTTTTACTTCTTATGGCATCAGCTTTTAATATGATTGTAAATGTAAGTACAATAATTGAAAATATGGAAAAACAAAACAGGGCAAAAAAGGAGTGATCATGAACTTGGATGCAACGGAGACAAATTTGTTCGTAAACTATTAATTTTAATTTTTACATATATCCGCTATTGTTGTTTCTGGCCTTACTTCGTTTCATCACATATAGATATACAGCTGTCCGTATTTTGAAGGCCACCATTGGTATCTCGGAAAATATACGAGATACGATTTCGTTTAAATGGGACATGTGATGCGCCATTAGGGGACCATCTTGGAATTATTTTGAAATTACTTCTAAACTGTTAGTAATGGAGAAAAGTGTCTAAAAAATTAGATATTATATTGTCTATCTAGTGGCGGACGAAAATTTGTTTTATTTATAAATTATCGAGACACAGAGTGATCCAGAATGAATAAAAGTCACGTGACTTGAAAAAGGATTATGATCAGTAGATATACAACAAGAGGTTCGAAAATAATTTAATGTACAGTTGACAAAGTGTATATTCAGAATATTCAGATGATTTTCGAAGCTCGAGTGACTGGATATACATAATATGGCCAACAAAGCAATAGGGTCCTATACCATAGTCATATTTTAACTATCTTAAATAAGAAGACGAAAATATACATAAATTAATGAGTATTAGTGAAAAAAAATTCTTTAAATATTAACTAGGTCACAAACTACAAGCGATTGAACCTGATTACTAATTGGGTATGACGTGTTAGGTACTAAGAATTTGATTGGTCGCCTGATTTTAAAAAGAAGATTCGCGCATCTGTAGCGGTCACCTTTGAAAGAATATGAAATGTCATAATGTTCTATAACCTAACAAAACATTTAACAATTTTGTGTTTGATGAATTTGTTTAATTATAACATCTAGTAATATTAACAATAATCATGTATTTATAAATAAATCAATTTGTAATATGAATTAAATTAATAATAATATTAATTAAATTAATATTGAAACTTCAAAACAGGCAAACAATAGCGCCATCCGTCGTCATACTGGCCCGTAGTATGGCCACGGTTTTAACTAAAACGCTGTTTTAAGAAATGTCAAATTTCATTTATTTAATAACAATAATAAATAATATCAAATTTATCGAAATATGATTTTAACGCAGAACATAGTTTGTATTAAAACAAATATTTTTTAAAAAATCGTTCTTTAAACATACGGGTGAAACTAAATATTTAAATTTGAATTTGACATTTCTAAAAACAGTGTTTTAGTTAAAACCGTGATCATACTACGAGCCACGTGTGTAATAATATTGTCAAACTGTTTCAATGTTCTGTAATTTATTAGGAAGAAATCCTTGTTAAATGCTTATTATTTATGTTATTTATACTTAATAATAATTTCTTCGTAAATATAACGTATAAGTTTTTATATAAAAACATTTCAGCTATGCAAACATGAAAAAAATTGTTTCCAGTATAACTAACAGTTTGTCCCATTGTTTGTCGATCACTCGTTAGTACCCGCTACGTCACGCACAAATTCTTAAACTTTAAAAATTCATATCTCGCTTATTACGTAAAATTTTTAAGTCGCGTTTGCACTGAACTTCTTATTTTATCCTGTTCTTACAGGAAAAAAAAAATAAAAGAAAATGGTATAGGACCCCATTGCCGCCTTATACTGCCAAATGATACCGCGCGAAATTATTGATGAGGAATTTTGGATATTATTGTACAAATTTTCTAGTAAACTGCAGAAATGTTAAATTTTCTAACAAATAAATATTTTTAAAATATGAAATTTATTTAGAAAAAATGAAAATAAAAATTCTAGGAACTACAATATTCATTTAATTGACTAGTTTTTGATGCTAGCGATAAGTTCGATATTTTCCCTGAATTCTTTGTACTAATGTAAATTTAAAATAAGAGAAAATTAGAACCATTTAATTGAGATTATCCGCACATTCATCTTCTTTAAATGTTTATCACCAACAAATATTATTAATGTTGTAATCAATGTGTTTCATTTGTGTTTTCAAATTTAATTATTATAGTAATTAGTGTTTTATTGTAGACAACAATTTTATTCATTGTTGTAATCTATAAGGGAAAAATGTGCTTTTATTTTTCATGTTGACAATTTTTTTCGTTTTACCTGAAATGTTTATTCGTTGTGTATTATTTAGTGTTTAAGAGCGGGTAAATAACAATAACCAACTAGCTGATTATATTATACCCATATAGTATTATACCTGTCACCTGTCTCACGTGACTCATGTCCATTTTTAAATCTGTAGGTATCTGTAATAGACTAATTCAGAACATTCAATATGTTAATTTTGACAAGTATTTCACTGTGGCGTAGAATACAATTGTGTACTCTGAATTCTATTTTGTTTTTACATTTGTGTTATTATTTTAGCCTACTGGTATTATACTTCTTGTATTACTGTTATTATAGCACTTGATCAATGTTACAACAATAATATAAGAACAAATGTAAAGTGAAATTTGTAATAGCTATACATATTCTTCGTCACTGTCATATAAATGCCAAACACTTGTCAAAATTGCTAAGTGCCTCACGTCGCCATATTGAATTGCGTTTGTTTATTATTATAAATTATAACTATGAATCAATGTTGCAATCATTGTTACTTCATTTCATTATATAATTTATTGTCACCAACAAATATTATTATTGTTGTAATCTGTGTTTCATTTATGATTTCAAGTTCAATTATTTTAATCTAGAAGGAGGAAACGACATGTTTCCATTTTTCAAATTAACATCTTTATTTGTTTTAACAATAGGGGTAATCATTGCATATCTAGATTTTTTCACAGTATGATTTCAGACTTTTGTTAATTACCTAATAATTTTTTATGCAACAAGCGTAAAAAGTATAGAATTTGACGAACTCGCCTACGGCTCGTTCGGTCAAACTTTCTTATTCGTAAAATAAGACACTTTTTACTCGAGTTGCATACAATTTTAATTTTTACGTCTGCAATAAAAGTTTGAAAAAAGGTGCCGTAACGTTTCATTAGTTCATTCTATAGCATTAAAAAAGTAACTTTTTTCACACTTTTATTATGTTAAAAAAAGAAATACTTTATAAATCCATTTTAATGAAAAAAGTGTACTTTTTTTAATAGACGTAAAAAAAATATTATTTTACATTAAAGAGAAACTGATTTCACCCAAAGGAAAACTGAATTCACAGTTACGAAAACTAATTTATGACTCCTGTCCTGAATACCGATTTTGCAATAATGAAAACAGAATTCACAATTTTAAAAACCAATATCAACTAAATGAAAACAGATTTTGCATAGGAAACTTAAACGGGCACCGTCAAGGAAGGGCAAGAAGGGGTAGTTGCCACCTTTTGTGGAGGCAAAAAATTAAGTAAATGTACTGCGTCTACAATATATTCAAAAACATATTTCTGAATTTATAAAATATTAAATAAAAAATCTGTTGTGGCCAGCACAAAACCTTCCGTCAATTCGATGTATTTTGTACAAATCCCATACCAAAAGGTCCTTGGAACAAATTCTATATAATATCATGTAAAATCAAATACGAACACATACTATTTCTATTCTATAAATCCAATAAAATTATAACATAAACATACAGAGCCGGATTAAAGTATTTTCGGGCCTGAGGCGCTAACGATTTTCGGGCCCCTAAAATAAAACATAAGACCTCAAAAATATCATTTATTTCATAAATTAAACAAAAAAACAATTATAACAGAAATAAACTCATAAAATAAATAAAATACAACTCTAAAAGAATAAAAACTCGACAAAATGGTGCCGAAGTCGGGCCCCTAGCAGGTCCGGGCCCTGAGGCGCGCGCCTCATGCGCCTCATGGTTAATCCGGCACTGTAAACATACACTAAGTAAAATGTACTTGACACTTCTTCCTATTCTTCAGCTTCCCCTATTTTATTAGAGGTAGCTGTTTCCTCTTTTCTTCCACTCATTCCTGTCCAACACATCTTCTTAACACAGGCATTCCTTTAATCTTCTGCGATACAGTCCTTTCATCTTCTCTTTGGCCTTTTTCTGCGTGTCACTTGCGAGGAGCACTATGACATACCAATTTTGTGATTCTCACTTTCCATATTTGGTTTTGTACTTGCAACTGACATCTGTCAATTACAATACTTTATAAATCCATTTTAATGAAAAAAGTGTACTTTTTTTAATAGACGTAAAAAAAATATTATTTTACATTAAGGGGCTAGTCTACCTATAGCAAAAATGTCGTTCGTACTATTCTAATATCTTATTTTTGATGCATTTTAGAGAAAAATGTTATTTGAAAAAAGTTTTTAAAATGACATTGTTAACATTGTACTGTCTTTGAAATTTTAAATTTGTCCAAAATTATTTTTTTATTCAAAATTTGAAACGTTTTTGAAAAAAATATGAACACTGCGATGTTGACATTATTTATAGAAATAACTGTGATTTTTTTCAGAAGAATCATTCTATGTATAGCAGAGTTATTAGAATAGTACGATTTTTGTAATATTTACAGGTTACCATCACTCGGGCCAAGTGGGGAGCGGCGCAAGAGACGTAATACTGCTTGCTACACTGTTACAAAATATTACTGAGTTCTATGATATTAATTAAATAGTTTTTCAACAAAAATCAAATTATGTATATACAAAACTGGAAAACGTGAATGCAAATTATTTTAATTAGAAATCGATCAATGGGAAATAACATAAAAATCAAATTATAAACATTTTAATAAAAGATATAAGTATGTAAAATAAAAAATTATTGCACTTAAAATCATCTCAATCTAATAATAATAATAATAATAATAATAATAATAATAATAATAATAATAATAAAGTCGAAATAACATATCAATAAAACTGGAACACGTATATATATACAAATTATTGTATTTGAAAATCGTTCAATGGAAAATACCAAAAATGAAATTATAAACATTTTCATAAAAAATAAAGCATATGAAATCAAAATTATTGCACTGAGAATCCGCCCGTAATAATAATAATAATAATAATAGTAATAATAATATAAAAACGAATAAACATTTTAATAAAACTAGAAAACGAAAATTATAAAACTAGAAAACGAAAATACAAATTATTGTATAAATCAATGGAAAATAACATACAAATTAAATTATAAACATTTTCATAAAAAATTGAGGCATATGAAATAAAAATTATTGCACTGAAAATCCTCTCAATGTCTGACTTCTGGGATAATGAGGTTCTACTAATTCTGGTAACATAAATGTAGTGTAAAATTCTATTAATTTTTTCTCCATTTTCTCATTCCAGAAGTTATCATCCTTGTCGATTTTTTCTATAGACATCCCTAAAGGTGTCCATATAACAAACAAACAATAATCTTTTTCACTTATGTGCAGCTGGCCCTGTATTTGATAATAATAATTGTGATTTTTTTTGAGATTCAATGTTTGGGTATCAGAAAGAGTGCAGTAATTTATGATTTTATTTTTTACTGCTTCATTCGGATTATTTTTTTTTGCCGAAAATGGACATTTTATTTCAATTAGCCCTCTTTCTCCTATAAGACCGTCAGGTGTTGTTGCCAAAAAAGGATACTTTTTATCTATCATTAAACCAGATTCTTCTATATTTAAACCACTTCTTCTTGTAAAGTCCAGTTTAGCGATTGTTTCCTTTTCGATACCGTAGTGAGTTGCTGCGTTACCTCTAAACGGTTTATATAAATGGTTAATAACAATATTTGTACGTGTTTTTACCGTTCTTGATTTACAAATTAGGCCGAAATTAGAAGATGAAATGCGTATTCTTCTTTCTGATATCCAAACTTGAGACTGACTTTGCAATTTTGTATTTAGAAATAATTTTTCTCGTTCTTCTGCAGATTTGTCAAGCTTCGACAAAAATAGATTTTTCTTTTTAAGAAAATCTTCTTCAGTCAACCTTTCTTCTTCAAGTCCTGTTTTATAATCATTATCAGGTTTACATGTATAAAACAATTTTCTTTTGGAACGACAATACTTTTTATTTGATTTCTGTCTTTGTGATTTTCTTAGCCGAATAAATTTCTTTGTATATTTTCCAGGGCTTTTTTGTGTAAGAGATTTATTAATTGCCCTGTGAAGTTCCAAGTCTGTATTTTTTGAAACTACAGCATATTTGCATCTCATTTCATATGCCCCTCTTAAACAGAAGTTTATCCTTTTCCCCCCAACAAATTTAACTATAATGCTATTAAAATTTTCGGCATAGTTATTATTGACATTGTATATTAAACTATTGGACTGACGAACAACAATGTTTAGTGCTGAAACAATGTCATCCATTAATCCACTTGTTTGCATAGCAGGGACATAATTTGTATTTTCAGTATTGTTTTTGGTACAGAAATAATTTTGACACAAGCTATGGTCACCAAATACATGAAAAGGACTATTTTTAAAATCTTTTATAAGTAATTCTACCTTTTCATTGTGATTTATATTTTGTTTCTGTCTATGGTAAATAGCTCCTACTAAGGACTTGGTTAATCTCACAATATTGTTTTCTAGCACTTTTCGTAGATCCGCAGGAATATTTCTTGTATCCCCTTTCTGTTTTTTGGTCAAGTCCTTTAGCCGATTACGATAATTTCTGAGAATATGGTTAGCACATTGTATTTTCTCTATAACATAATTATTACCGTATGGCATTTGAGTTAGGAGTTTTTCCATAACACTACTGTCTCCATCTCCAATAATTTTCTTGTATCGCAGTCCATGCATGTCAACACTACATCTAAAACCCTCCAGGATTATATCCGACTCCATAGCGGTAGAAGATGAGTTCCAATTTCTTTTGCAGCAGTGTTCTTTCCTTTCATCCTCAGGTACACTTTTTCTCAAATATTGAGCACAAATGCAACAATACTTATTTCGAACGGATATGAATAACACTTTTTTAGTTCTATATCCCACGATACATGCCTGAAATATGTATATATGATTATTTTATTATAATATACCTAATACGCACCAACTTAGGAAATTTAGTGAAAATTGAATATTTTCGTAAAATTAATTGATTTCAGAATAATAACATTTGTAGAAATTACTATAAATTTCATTTCATTTTGAGTAGGCAGTTTGGGTGGGCCTGTTGCGTGGGCAGATTGGGTGAGCATGTTGCATGGGCAATTTGGGTAGTAAAATTGTATTCTAGGGACCCCAAAACGTGCTTATTCATTAAAAACTCACTACCTCCCATGTAATACGCGGGTAAAGCCGCGGGTAACGACTAATGTTTTATAAAAGCTTTTCTACTTTATTTCTCATTTTTGCAAATATTGAAACATATACTTTTCGTATATTATGTATACCTACTCGTATTACTTAAAATAATTTCAGCAGAATTTAGAATATAACAGTAATATAAGAAAACAATTTAAAATATATATATATATATATATATATATATATATATATATATATATATATATATATATATTACGGGGACTTAAATTCCTTTCACAACATAATCTTGTTGCAACAAATCTAGCTTTTTATAATACATTAGAAATATACTTACAACTCCAGATAAAGAATTGTAATTAGTTTTGTAGGAGCGCTTCGCCCAAGCACCATCAGTTACCACCGTTATAAATGGTACATTATCGTCATCTACGTCACCATTTTCTATTGCAATTTTAAATTCTTCTTTTCCTGCTTGAAGCATGCTTTCTAAGGCAATATCATTTATAGTTTTCTCCAATTTACTTTGGTAGTGAAGATAAGTTTTTTTTGAAAAACATGGCATGTTTATTGCAGCACACTGCTCTTCATATTGTGCATATCCAATACCAGTTGATAGTGTAGCTGACACTATAGCAGTATTTATGTCTATTGTATCTGATTCTCGATCTGATCCACTATTTTTTATCGGTTCCGAATGTAATTCTTGAGTAATACCACACATATTGCATTTAAAACAAAAAATACTAATCATTCCCCTCCTAATTTCTTTTAAAAATTTCATATTAGAAAAGTTACAACCAAATTTCTCATGAATTCCAAAAGATTGTAATTGAGTAAAAAGGTAATATATGTCAAAATATCGCCTGCCAACTGGCATATTACTATCAATACATTCTGTTTCTTCTGGATTGGTAATAATTATTTCACTTGAATTATCTTTATTTTCATTTTGTTGTTCTGATCTACATGAAAACGAAATATTTTTAAATAATGATATTCAAAAATAAGTATATATTAGTATTTTGCGTACATTACTTTTATATAATTTTCAAATTTCTATAAAATTAATGTCTCAAAAGTGAGATAAATAGAATATAACTATGGTTTTATAAGACATCTTAGACATCAATAGATCGTCTTATAAAACTTGTGTATATACTATTTATGTAATTTTCATACATACAATTCCGTGTTTACATCCTCTTCAACAAATGAAATATTTTGATAATCTGATTCAGCAGTACTGGTTGTCGCATTATCGCTATTATTATTTTCTAAATCAGGTTTGTTAGATTTTCGTTTCACATCTCGAGAAATATTTTGTCTGTAAATATGTATTTATACTGTTTTAGTAAAAACAAAAAAAATGTTTTATAATAATTTACAATATTGTATTTTCATTTTATGCAATGTATTTTTTTAATAAAGCTTATACAGATATAAATAAAAATTATATCTAATCAAATGCCAAAATTATTACTGATTTGATTTTTTTGGAATATTAAAGGAGTATTTTTGCCTCAATAAAAATATAAGTGCAACATACTAAATGTATTGGTAAAACCGTGATCATAAAATTCGCAATAGTAAGCAAGATATAAATATTCAAATGCTATGTAGCACGACGTTATATCAAACATTTTATTTCTATTCCAAGATCTGTATTAGATACTTGCATTTGTTCATATTAAAACTTGGTTCTTTTATCAAAAAAATTAGCTATAAAGAAAATAAATAAATACGTAGTACATTCCATGAAATATTTTGAAAATGGCGCTACATTGAAACTGATTTCATTCAAAGGAAAACTGAATTCACAGTTACGAAAACTAATTTATGACTCCTGTCCTAAATACCGATTTTGCAATAATGAAAACAGAATTCACAATTTTAAAAACCAATATCAACTAAATGAAAACAGATTCTGCATAGGAAACTTAAACGGGCACCGTCAAGGAAGGGCAAGAAGGGGTAGTTGCCACCTTTTGTGGAGGCAAAAAATTAAGTAAATGTACTGCGTCTACAATATATTCAAAAACATATTTCTGAATTTATAAAATATTAAATAAAAAATCTGTTGTGGCCAGCACAAACCCTTCCGTCAATTCCATGTATTTTGTACAAATCCCATACCAAAAGGTCCTTGGAACAAATTCTATATAATATCATGTAAAATCAAATACGAACACATACTATTTCTATTCTATAAATCCAATAAAATTATAACATAAACATACACTAAGTAAAATGTACTTGACACTTCTTCCTATTCTTCAGCTTCCCCTATTTTATTAGAGGTAGCTGTTTCCTCTTTTCTTCCACTCATTCCTGTCCAACAACACATCTTCTTGACACAGGCATTCCTTTAATCTTCTGCGATACAGTCCTTCCATCTTCTCTTTAGCCTTTTTCTGCGTGTCACTTGCGAGGAGCACTATGACATACCAATTTTGTGATTCTCACTTTCCATATTTGGTTTTGTACTTGCAACTGACATCTGTCAATTAGAATTTTTTTAATATATCAGCATCAGCTGTTTCCATGATAAATAACAAAGCTGACTAATTTTTGAAAATTAATTTCTTTATAATGCTTTAAATCTACATCTATTGAATATGAAGGAAAATGTATAATCAAACTGTATAGAGAAGAATATTTCTTTAATATGTATAATAAAAAAATGTCAAAAAACAATATTTAACTGCGTTTTTTTTTAAGAAAAACTGTTAAAAACTTCAAATAAGAGTACTTCCGGTGGATCAGTTATAACCAAAATCTAATCAACTCTTCATACAGACGAGGAATACGAAAGAATTATAATTTTTAGAATTGTAGTATTGGAGTTATCGTCGGAGAAAAATTTGTCACATACGGACATACATACACATACACACGGACAAACACACACACACGGACACACACACACACACGGGCACACGGACACACACACATACAGACATCATCTTAAAAATAGTAAATTCGTATTGTAGGGACTCTAAAACGTGCTTATTCATTAAAAACTCACCACCGAATTTTTTGACCAAAGACAATACTTTCCTTACCTAAAGGTGACGGAAGGTAAAAACGAATAAAATTTTTAAGAAATTCAACTAATGATTAAATTTGATTACAACAATGATAGAATTTGATTACAACAATGCGAGAACTTGATTAAAACAATGATGAAACTTGATTACAACAATGACAAAAGTTGATTACAGCAACGTTGACCACACTAGCAGCGAGAATATGTAATCGAGGGTTTGAAATCTGTTTTCGATTAGTTGAAATTAGTTTTCATTAGTGTGAATTTAGTTTTCTTTTACGTGAAATCAGTTTTCGTTAATGTGAAATCATGTTTTGTTTTTATTAATTCAGCTTTCATTTGTGTGATATCAGTTTTCGATAACGTAAAATCATATTTCAAAAGCATAGAAACATAGTGTAAAAGGTAGCGTTTAAGAGCGAGAAAACAGAAACATCCACATCCACCTGGTTGATTATAAATAATGTGCTCTTTTGTATTGAATGATTTCGTTATTTCAAAACCAGTAAATTTACTCCTGTCTTTTGTACATTTTTAAATAGGTAATGCTGTATTTTAGATAAGGGATACAAATTTCAATAAATTATAACCATATTCGAATTAATGAATTAACTATTATATTTATTAATTTTTGAAGGCAAATATCCTTCTTACAATTTCACTGTAAGTTGACATGTCGACATATTTATTTTTTATCTGCCATTTAAGGTTAACTTTTGACTTTTGTATTATAAAAGCTTTGCATGTTTTAAAGTATGTACCAGTTAAATTATTTAACCTTGCATTGATAAACCAGCCTGAAATAACACAAAATATTATTCTTGTAGCATATTTTACATGTATTTTCTATATTCCATTCTCTTCTTGTCGGGGTTGGACGGTGCTACCATTTATCGTTTGACATGCGGAATCGAAAATTGTAACATTTTAGATTTTTCTGCACATCCATATGCATTCATTAGCGTCAAATCGTTATAGTGTTTACCTATGGAAGAACAACAAAAATTAATTTTGGAAGCTTGTTTTCGTAAATAAATTGATTCAAATATCCTGAATACATTTATTTTCATCCCCTTTCAAAAATTCACTGTACGCCAATGCAGTCTGTCCATCGTATTTCACAACAATGCAACAAACAAAACATCAGAACCCATATTTAATATTTTACTTTAGAAAAATACTTTTTTTGTCGATTGGCAGAAAGATTATTGTATTTTCAATTTCTTTTAACCTTTAAACCTTAGATTTGTCGATAACTTATTCTATAGCTCCTTGTTTCATAATGTAATTTTTATTCTATATTTTTAAGTTAACGTATATGTAGCCTCACCGGTGCCTCACATAAAAAACATTTTTTAAGCAAACGACGAAAATGTTTTTAATCAAAATAAAATAATATATTTAAATCAAATAATAACTAATTTAAAATTTAAATGTTACAGATTTTCCCAAATAAAGAAGAAATTTGATGAAAAATATCAAAAATCTAAGGTTTGAAGAGTAAAACAAATTAAAAAAATCTGTTGTGGCCAGCACAAGACCTCTCGCCATTTCCATATTAGGCTATATATGTATTGTATTGCACTTTGCTATCAAACCGTCGTTTTATAACAAAATATTACAGAACTTTACACAAATATTTTCTTTTATTGTATTTAACATGTCTTCTGCACACATATAATTCTAATTATATCTATATTTCATTGTATGAGGAAGTTTCTAAATGTCACAGATTCTTCCAATTCATTAACCAGATTGGCGGTATTTCTGATGTATACATAGATATTACCTATAATTTCAAATATTTAATTAATAAAACAATAAGAAAGATTAAATGTACTTCCCAGAAAAAGCTATCAAAATGTCACTAAAACTGTTTATTTTTGACACTGAAATCTGTCATTTACAAATTATGTTATAAACATTTGAATTTGTTAACTGGTTTCCTTAGTGTAGTTTCGCCTACTCGACTTGTTATATCCCGATATTCTGTATATTATAGCATCTTTATCTCTAAATTTATAGAAGACATAATAAAAAATTTAAATGTATCAGGTGTAGAATTTTGTTCTTCAAAATTAATAATATCAAAAATTTTCAAAAATTAATATTTGGAAGAATTTCTTTTAAAAACTACTACTTCCGGTTGTTCAATTGTTACCAAAACCTTTTCAGCTCTTCCCAGGAATGTCAGATTGAGGAATTCATAGTTAAACAGGTCGTATGTCTTATAGTTTTTGAGGAATCGTCCGTCCAACATCCAGCCATACTCACACACACACACACACACACACACACACATACACACATCCACACACACACACACACAGACATCATTGTAAAAATGTTAAAATCGGATTGTAGTGACCTTGAAACGTGCTTATTCATTAAAATCGGGATATGTGATTTTTAGCATGATTCCAATACCTCTCTTAGCGAGAGGTAAAAATCTGTTGTGGCCAGCACGAGACCTCTCGCCATTTCCATATAAGGCTATATAAGTATTGTATTGTACTATTCTATCGAACCGTCGATTTATAACAAAAAATTACAGAACTTTACCCAAATATTGTTTTTTATTCTATTTAACATGTCTTCTGCACACATATAATTTTAATATCTATTTTTCATTGTATGAGGAAGTTCCTATTTGTCAGAGATTCTTCCAATTCATTAACCAGATTGGCGGTATTTCTGATAGATATATGCATTTTACCTATAATTTCAAATATTTCATTAATAAAATAATAAGAAAGATTAAATATACTTCCCAGAAAAAACTATCAGAATGTCACTAAAACTATTGATTTTTGACACTGACATATGTCATTTACAAACTATGTTATAAACATTTGAATTTGTCAAGTGGTTTCCTTAGTGTCTTAGCCTCTGCGATTAGAATATTCTATATATATTATAGTGTCTTTATCTCTAAATCTATACAAGATATAATAAAAATTTTAAGTGTATTAGATGGAGAATTTTATTCTTCAATATTTGTAATAACAAAAATTTCCAAAAAATTATATTTAGAAAAAAATTTCTAAGAAACTTCTACTTCCGGTTGTCCAATTGTTACCAAAACCTTTTCAGCTCTTCCCAGGAATATCAGATTGAGGAAACTGTAGTTAAATATTTTTTAAGTCTTATAGATTTTGAGAAATCGTCCCTCCAACATACAGACATAAATACACACACACATCCACACACACACACACACACGCACGCACACACACACACACACAAAAACACACACACAAAAATATCAGCAGGGCAATTCGAGATATTAAAGGTCAAATGTCACCAAAGTTGTTTTTTGCGAATAATTCGCTTACTATACATCGTACGTCGGTGATGGCTAGTATTAAAGCTATATAAAACATTATTAGACTACAAGATTTGTTACGTTAATTTTTCCCATAAGTTTAACCTTTTTTGAAATGTATAGCACGGAGAAGAGGTAACAATGAATTCGTGTACGGGATAACGCTATGTGAACTGCGGTGTAATAAATGATTTTGCAAAATAATATTAATTTGATTGTATCGACAATTTATCATTAAATGAAACTGAAATTAACAATGATGATGATAATGATAACCCACAGACTAACTTAGATAATTGGAAATTGAAAGTGATGAAGAAAAGCCTTGTTTAGCTATTTTCGCCCTCGATAACAATGAAACTTTCCATCTCGGTTAGTAATATATTATTACAAATAATTTTGTTAATGCTGAACATTTGTCAATTTCCTCGTAAAGTGCATTACGCGTGTTGCTTTTGGTGACCTTTAATGTTCAATATCTCTAATTGTTCTACTGATATTTTTAGGATTTTGTCAAATTTGTAACATCGAAACGTACATGTAAACAAAAATTCAGCTTGGTAGGAATTTTGCCGACCAAAATCCTTTTTTGACTGAAATATATGGTTGCCGAGATCCAAATGGTGTCCTTAAAATCCGGGCAGCCTGTATATGCCTTTTGCCGGGCATCTTTTTTTATATATGTTGTAGTTTTTGGACGGCTTACAAATATTAATTATTATTTTTGTAGCTTTTTTAGGATCTAAACACTTGTTTGCTATACAAACGTTTTTATCCAAAATCACATACTCTAACCTCGTTGTGCGCATATTACTGCGCATTTCATTGAAACGAAAATTGACGAAAACAGAACAAGTTCTATTTTTTAATTACATTGTAACTGAGCAAAACATTGAAGCCTATTTCATGTATGAACGTTCAATTAAAATTAAGTAAAAAAACGGCATTAAAGTGAATATATAAATTGACCGTGCCATGCGGATTTTAAATGTGCTGTAAAAATACATTAGAAAAACAAGTTTTGTACAAGTCCATATTTTAAAAAGATGAGTGCAATAACAGTCCGTATAAAACATGTTTCTTACCTCCCGCTACCCTAGGTGGGGACTCCCCTAAGATTTTTGTGAATAAGCTCGTTTTGATGTCCCCAAAATCCGATTCTAACATTTTTACAATGATGTCTCTGGGTACGTATATGTGTGTGTGTGTGTGTGTGTGTGTGTGTGTGTGTGTGTGTGTGGATGTGTGCATGTATGGATCCTATGGACACGATTACTCAAATACTATATATCAGAAAATTTTGAAATTTTGTATACCCATTCTATAATAATATGGGAAGAGATGATTACATTTTAGTGTATATCAGATAACCGGAAGTATCACTCATACAAGCTTTTAACAGTTTTTCTTGAAAAAAATACTCTTAAAATTTTTTTTCAGCAGCTTTGTGCACATATTGTAGAATAATAAAATAATAATTGAATAAAATGGTACAATCTTCAAATCTACGATAACAACATTTAGTAAATAACTTTAAATAACATTAAATTTAAATTTATAAAATAATTTATTCTTATACATCATCTTGCCTATGCGTCAAACAAAAACAATACTTTAATAACAATTTTGACATATTGAAACAATTGTCCAGCAATTGTCATTGTCACGTTTAAATTAATGAAACCGTGTTAAGGAGAATGTAGTAGAAATTTGATTCTAATGGAACTAAGGTTTGTAAAAATAATATATTTTTCATCATACATGATGTACAGGTTGATCCGATTTAAGTTTGCTATGTTTTGTGACGAAGTGCTTCTTCGTCCAGAAAAGGTTTTCTCGCCGCTTGAAAATCTCAAGATGTTCAACCGCAGTTAGAAAGTTGAGAAACGTATAACCTGCAATATACGTTGTTTATAACATGGTAAAATACTCAAATATGACTTACCTGTTCGGAAAGGATCCAAGATTCATATTTGAAGCAAGTACTAGAGTCATGTGTTGACTAGTTTACCGATACCTAGAACATTCATAACCTGAAACTCACTGTTGACTAGCACATGTTCGACTTACCTTTTGGAGGACGCAGAAACCGGTTTTGGAAGCCATTAGTGTCGGTGATATTCCAGGGGAACATTCAACATTGTTTAGTCACCGTTTCACACTTTATTTTGTTGTTCTAAACTCTGTTTTACATAAATGTTCGCATATCAACAACCTTGCAGCGTCCTAGTCAACTGACACCCGTTCAAGGTTCAACGTGAATTGTGCTGTGAGTTCCAACTGTTCATTCCGAGCCAACTTCACGCCGAAATAAATCATATTTATATGTAACAATATTTTATTATTGTAAATTTTATGTATTGTTAATTTTCTAGCACAAACCGTGAGTAGTATATTTTTTTTTATTAAATTCAAGTCTGTTTTTACGCTTTAAAGCGCCACCAAGTGCTAAAAATTTAAAGTTAATTTTCCCACTACTAAAAATATTGGTTTCTACCGGATTTTGCGGATTTTTGGGTATAAAAGACGTTGCACTCAATGCAAACACCAGAGTCGAGCCTCGAAGCTGCTCTCATCAACAGTTCGAGTGTTCTACTGGGAGCCTACCCAATCCTGGGGAGCTGAACGTAGAACCCGAACGCTAGAGACCAACCTGCCAGTCGAGTGCCAAGAGAAGTCGCTGTGAAACCGATTAGTATTTCCGCCTAAGTCAGTGAAGACGGAATACGCTGTGAAGAAACCGCCATATTCTGTGTAAGTCGCGTGTGGTGTGTTTTCCGGCCCAACAGATACCGCTGTTGAGGACCTCTCCGTGAAGATACCGCTTCAACAGAGGACATAAACCGCCAACGCGCCGTGTACCAGTTCCGCGTGTTTATAGACAGCCGCCGTAATTATCCGCGAGAGCAAAACCGCTGTTCACCGCTAGTAAGTTCGAGCCGCCGCATTGTAAATAGGTATGTTGTATTAAATACAGTTTAAAGATTGCCGTCATATTGTTCTGTTTACTTATCTTTTTTGGGTGTAGTAGTTTCACCGTAATATTCACCGCTAGTTTACGTACGCAAGTTGTAATATTTCAGGGTAAAACACAAGGGTATTCTTTGTTTCATTTTCATTTAATAAATAAATCTGTTAGTTATTTTAACACTTTCGTCTCTGTACACCATAAAACTCTACCCATCTCCACAGAAGCTATCCAGGGTCGTCCTCGCCGTTCTAGTTTACAGGAAGAACCGCCGCTGTCAAAATGGCGCCCGAGAAACGAAGAAATTACCGACTACAAAAAGGACGTTATGTACGCCAACACCATTCTCGCATCGGCGTTACAGTTTGCAGAACTATAAATCATACAGCTGTTAATAAGCACGTATTTTTAAAGTGTCAAATATTACATACAATCAAATACATATTTACGAAATGAATCATGTACAGCGAAGACTTTATACAGATTGCGTTTTAGACCACCAGGAAGTTGTTGCTGATTTTGCATGGAAAATATTTTTCTTTGATGAGGCACATTTTCAAGGTATATTAATAAGCAAAATTGCCACATATGGGCAGTGGAAAATCTTCATGTGATTCAGGTGGCATCATCGGAACTTACTTTTTTGAAAACGATGAAGGTGGGACTGTTTTAGTTGATGGTGAGTGCTGTAGGTACATGATAATCGATTATTTTTGGCACGAATTTAATTTCGTAGTACAGGCATCTATTCATTGGAACAATAAATTACATTTTGTGTACTAGCAACCCACCGGAAGTAATAATTTACTTAAAGCACATTGCTATTTTAAACATGGAATTTGCTGGAGGTCTTGTGCTAGCCACATCAGGTTTTTTTATACTACTGTTTTTATTGAGATAATTTTTAGTCCAGTGAACGAAGCATTTGTAGTTCTGAATTTTTGATATGTTGTATAGGATGATGGGTTAGTAAAAATTCCAAATTTTTTCAGTTTATTGCCTATAACTTCTTTTCGGTGCATTTTAGCACAAAAAAAGTTATTTGCCGTCTTGTAGAGGACAAAATTTCCTGAAAAATAATTATGTGAAGTTATTTCGTACGATTAATAGCAACGGAGCTATGTTGCTGACAAAAAAAGTTAAAATTTCGTACTTAGCAAAATTTTGAGTTTCTTTTCAATTTACATCGCAATAGTTCCGTAACACATCATTTTAGCGTAAAAGTAATCATAATCAATTTTGTAGACAATTTAATTACCTACATATTCCAATTATCTTTTTACGATCAATGCAACGGATTGGGGATCAATTTACAAAAAAACCATAAAAATAGTTTTTTCTAGTTTAGTGCAGCAACACTTTTTGGTTTATTATTTCTAATATTATACAAGTATTATTCAAACAAAATAATCTGTATAGATGCAAAATGAACGTAATTATGTGTTGGCGAACATCAATGAGTCTCATGGGACTATTAGAATTTTTTTTAAAAAAAACAGCACTGCGACTTCTTTTTACTGCTCTTCAACTCAGAATGAGCTATTTGTAAAGTATTGTATATATCTTAGACTCAATTTTCTAAGACTTCGTCTTATTTTGTGAAACCAATAGCGGTAGAGCTATGTCGCTTCCAACATGGTAAAAATAGCTATCTTATAAAAATATTGTGTTTTTTATATATTTCCTAGCTATAAGTAAATCATTATCAACAAATTTCATTATATTCTTTTAGATGTTGTACCCAGCTCCTACAGACACGGAATGGATGAAATATAGAATACACAGATTACCGCGAAACATCCATTTTGAAATATTGCTTTATTAACATTTTAACCACCAAAAATCAGCAATTTTAAATTTTTTTGCTTATAACTTCTTTCTGTTTCATTTTAACGCAGAAAAAAGTTATTTGACGACTTGTAGACGATAAAATTTTCTGTATATTTGGTCCACGAAGTTTTTTGTAGGAATAATGACAACGGAGCTATAAAGTTCCAAAAAAGGACAAAATTTCGTACTTCGTTAAATTTTGAGTTTCTTTATAATTTACATTTCGTAATAAATGGCAAAATCCATGTATCAATTTTGTTTTTGAGCAATGTAGCGTAGTGGGGGTAACTTTACAAAATAATACGAAACAATGATTTTTTTTCAAGTTTAGTGCAGCAACGTTGTCCCTCCAGTTTTTATCACTATACTTGATTTTATGATACGGAGTTAACATAATACTGATTCCACGAACATAATTTTGAGCTGAAGCGGAGTAGAAAGAAGTCGCAGACAAATAAAAGAAGGAAGTGCTGTTTTTTAAAAAGTTTTTTCTAATAGTTCCATGAGACTTCATTGACGTTTACCAACATGTAAACACGTTCATTTTGCATCTATACAGATAATTTTGTTTGAATAATACTTTTATAATTACAAATAATAAACAAAAAAAGTTGCTGCACTAAACTATAAAAAACTATTTTTATCGTTATTTTGTAAATTGACCCCTACTCCGTTGCATAGATCGTAAAAAAATAATTGAATTATGTAGGTAATTAAATTGTCTACAAGATTGACTACGAGGAATTTAGCGCTAAAATGATGTGTTACGGAGCTATTGCCAAGTAAAGTGGAAAGAAACTCAAAATTTTGCTAAGTACGCAATTTTAACTTTTTTTGTCAGCATCATAGCTCCGTTGCTATTAATCGTACAAAATAACTTCACATAAATGTTTTGCAGGAAATTTTATCCTCTACAAGTCGGCAAATAACTCTTTAAATAATAAAACAATAAACTGAAAAAGTGACGATTTTCGCTGGTTTTTACAAGATGGCAGAGGAAGCGGTAGAGGGGGGAATGTGGAAATTTAGATTTTTCACTAACCAACCATCCCATACAACATATCAAAAATGCAGAACTTCCCGACCTTTTGTAGGATACCCCCTTTTTCAGCCTCCGTTCACTGGACTAACTATTCAAACACACGACGGTTTATCCTAGAGTACAATAATAAAAACAACTTTTCAATATGAAAGAGGCGGCAATATTCAAATGGGGGCAAAATGTATATAATAATGCCCTAGAGTTCGAAATAATTATCTAAATAAATAACTACGAAATCTAATTGTCTTAAAAATTTTGATATCTACGCGTAAATCTATTTTGAATATATTACCTCATAATATTTGAGTTTATGTAAATCTGTTTTGATTTGATCGTTTCTATTAAATATCTCAATATGTATAATGATGATTTTATTTTGTTTACGTATTTAGATTTTGAAAATATATGTAGGTAGTATGTTTTCATTTGAGTAATTCCGTATTTCGAGATTTGCCAGATAATGTTATTATAGAGATGATATGTAAAGCCCGTATAATAAGATAGCCTAAGGGAAGCGATTATATATTTATCAAAGATACATTCTACTTGATTAGAAATTCTACGTACATATTGTAGAGAAGTTGAATGTAGATTTATGATTCCACTTTGACTTTATACACCCAAAGCAACATCTTTTTATGTAAAAATCAAATGATAAAATATCAAAGCAGCAAGAAATGTTTATTTATTTTGAAGGAATTTACGGGAACTAGTAAATACAACACAGAGTACAAAGTAAATTACACTTAATTAAAATGCCTCAGATGTAGAACTATTTAATAAGTGTTGATCCAGCGTCGGTGTGGACTTATTTGAAATGTGATACTGGCATGGTATGGTGAAGTAGATCAGGGTTCAGCGTTCAGGGGTGCGTACTCGCGACAACAGTTAGTTATTGCATTCTGCGGTGACACAGCGCAAAGAGTGCGGGTACGGGAGGATGCTGTGGGTTCGTTCCTAGGCTATTATTTGGTCTGAACATTTCCACAAGGTTGACTCGGTACGCGAAAATACAGGAATATTTTTACAAATTGTCTTACATATGTTATAAAGTAGTTTCAAAATATAAAAATTTCTATTTTTATGTATTTCTCTTGAACAATAAGTTATATTTGCTTATTATTATTTTTATTATTATTATTATTATTATCATTATTATTATAAAAATAATAACAATAACACTAACAATAACAGTAACAGTAAAAGTAACAGTAACGGTAAAGGCTGGTTTATAGTTTATTATTAAGAACGGGAACAAAAGCGACATAACATAAGAAATCGTCGAATTTCATTTCCTAATTTTAATTAAATTAAATATATTTTAAAAAATTCATGGTGCAGTCACAGATTTTAATATTTTCTGTGTGAATCGCAACGGATCACAAATTACACTTAGAGAAAGGTTATGTTCCTTAAAATTGACCTAATACACCCATACCTTTATAAGGCATACTAACTTTTTAATAGTAAAAATTACGATTTTTTTTTCCGTATAGCCATAACTATACTCTATGTTCTCACAGAACTTTTTCTTCACATTATTATACAGGTTGGTATATAAAGCGAATCAAATATACTCAATGTCAAATGACTACAACCGGGATTTTTCGCGATTTCAATACTTGGTATAAGGAAGTAATTAACCGCAAATATGCTGTTATGTCCAAGTTATTGTATACAATTTCCATAGTACACTGGATTTAATTTTTAATTAAAACGAGTAAATTTAGAGAAAATGGTGAAAAACTCCAAAACTATTGGTTTTAGGCATAGGGTACTCTTATTAAAAAAATAAAGATTATACAAAAATTAACACAACTGAATAATAATAATAGGGGGTTCCATTTGAAAATGACGAATTATAGTCATTTGAAATTGAATATATTTGATTCGTTTTATTTACCATCCTGTATAATAATGTGAAGAAAAAAATTCTGTGAGAACATAGAGTATAGTTATGGTTATACAGAAAAAAAATCGTAATTTTTAATATTAAAATATAGTTAGTATGCCTTTTTAAAGCTATGCGTGTATAAGGTCATTTGTAAGGAAAAGCGGAATAACTTGGCAACGCTACGGAAAACAAAAAAACCTTTTAGGTACATATAGGTGAATGAAATACTAATCAAAATGTATGAATAAATTTATGCTGTATTTCTAACGACAAGAGAGCTATCGAAGAAGGGAATTTCAAGGATGCATAAGTTTCTATATTAATTTATTGAAAAAATAATTGGTGCTTGTCATAAAGAAAAAAATTACGAATTTTTTTAATACCAAACACATTACATTTCTGTTTCATATAAAACCAGAAAATAAATTTAAAAATTTGCACAATTAAGAAAAAATATCATTAGCCGTGAAACTGACAGAAACAAAACAAAACAATTGTTGTCTTAAGACGCTCATAAAGGTTTTTTGCACATTATTTGTTAAATTATTATTATTTTCGTTTTATTAAGAAAAAAAATTACAAATTATTAAGTGGTTTTATTTGTTGCCTTGTAGTTTGCAGTATTTGTCGTATCTTATAACTTATTTCGTATTACATGTAGATCATCTTTAATTTGTACATACCTATTACAATATATAATAATTGTTTCTTAAATAAATATCCTACTGTTTTCTTTATTTTGTGATATTTTGTATTAGTTCATAAATTAATATCTTTAATTTTTAATTGTTCCCTATCATGTTAATAAAAAATGACAATGTTTTGTTACTGTCAGTTTCATGGCTAAAGATATTTTTTCTCATTTGTACAAATTTTTAAACTTATTTTCTGGCTTTATATGAAACAGAAATGTAATGTGTTTGGTATTAAAAAATTCGTAATTTTTTTCTTTATAAAAGGCAGTTATTTTTTCAATAAATTAATATAGAAACTTTTAGCGTCTAAAATACAGATTTTCTATGTTATAGCCATATGACCAGTTTTAAAATTTACATCCTGTATATATATATATATATATATATATATATATATATATATATATATATACATATATATACACAGGGTGTAACACGTTAATAATAATAATAATAATAATAATAATAATAATAATCAGTTTATTTCCGTTGACACAAATACAATGTGTATGGAACAAGTCAAATATATCGATACATAACATAAACATGAAATAAAATACAACATTATTATAGATATATATTACAAATTCAGAAACTCGTCAATACTGTAAAAACTATTTTGTAAAAGAAGAGATTTTAATTCTTTTTTGAAAATGTTAATATTTTTAGCATCTTTAATTTGTTTGGGAAGTTTATTGTAAATAACTAAGCCTATTTTTTCTGGGCTATTTTTAACTACATTTAGTTTGGTATTCTGGACATAGAAATTATCTTTCTGTCTTGTATTATAGGCATGTTTATCAAGAACTAGATTAAAAGAGTTTTTATTTTTATAAACATAAATACAAAGTTCCAGAATAAAAATATCGGTTACCGTTAAAATATTCAAGTTTTTAAAAATTGTACGGCAAGATGCATTGAAACTTACTCCAGCCAAACAACGAACAATTCTCTTTTGACAGATAAAGACATTTTGACTAGCTTGTGTAGAGCCCCAGAAGCACACCCCATAGCGTAATCTAGATTCAACATAAGCATGATAATAAAGTAAAAGTTGATTAAGGTTTAAAAATTCTTTACGATAACGTATTTGGTAACAGATACTACTTAATTTGCCAATAAGTTCATTACAATGCGGATTCCAGTTTAGATTTTCGTGAATTAATAATCCTAGTACTTTGGCAGTTTCACTACATGTCTTAATGTTTTCACCAAATAGTAAGCTAACCTTTTGCAAATTGTAATTTTGGTAGTTGTGAAAATGCAGTATTTTGGTTTTATCATCGTTAAGATACAATTTATTTCTATCGAACCATCTATTTACAGAATTGACGTTTGCATTGCACTTCTGTGTTATATCGTTAGTATTTTTACCAGAAACAATTAAGCTAGTATCATCTGCATATAAAATCGGAAAACAGTCGTTCGTTAAAACAGTAGTCAAATCATTAATATAAATTATGAATAGAACTGGTGCTAGAATAGTTCCTTGCGGTAGACCGACGTTAATATCAAGTAATTGAGACTTTATAGTAAGATTTGTAGAGAAATGATGGTTATGCTTAAGTGCAACGTATTGTCGTCTGTTACTTAAAAAGCTGGTAATCCAGGTGAGAGGAACCCCACGAATACCGAGTTGTTCCAGTTTAGATATTAAAAGACCACCGACCACTGCCATTAATACCTTTATTATTATAGTTACAAAAAAATACTATAAAACAAAGTTGTAGGGGACCAAGGGGGACATTCTTTCAGAGAAGAAAATATTTTTTTAAACTAGTGGTTCTCAAGTTACAACACAAAGATATATTTTTTCAAATGGGATTCTACATAATTTTTATGCCTATTCGATAGCATATTTTTTTCTGAATTCAACCATGTATTAGTTTTATATCCTTACATAAAACTATTGAAAAAAATGCGATTGAAATTTTAATAAATTTATTGTTATTCTTTGTGTTTTGAGATTATTTTGTGACAATATGGCTGATGTTTATACAAATGAAGATTTGTATCGTTTATTATAAATTTATGGTGAGTGTAATGAAAATGCCATACAAGCGTGCAATATTTATGCCACGAGATATCCAAACAAACCGCGTCCAGGGAGGTTAGTAATCAGGCAATTAGCACGAAATTTGAAAAACTATGGATCATTTTCACAAAAACGTGAAAGGCAACATCCCGTGAGAAACAATGAAGAAATAGAAATCGCAGTTTTAGCTTCTATTGCGCGTAATCCCAATTCATCCACACGCGAAATTTCTCAAGAACATTTTATTTCTAATATTTATTTATTTATTTATTTATTTATTTAGCATACAATGCCCAACAGGAATAATCCCAATAACAGGGCAGGATAAAATGTGAAAAACAATACAAAAAATCTGTACAAAAGACAAAGACTATACGTCGTGGTACAAATTTCTTAACAAAACATGACGTAATTGGTTCGGGTTAAGATGAAAAACATCAACGTTCGCAAACCTTATGTTGTAAACATGACACATACGATAAATAGGCGAACTAGAAAGAATATTGGTTCTGGAGGTAGGTAAGTAGAAGGTTAGGTTAGGTTGTGAAGGAACGAGTAGTTTTGCAAGGAGCATGAAAATTAAGAAGGCTAAGAGAAGTAGAGTCATCAATCTCTGAGTGAATGAGTTTTGATAGGAAGATGACGGAATTTAATTCGCGTCTTTCGTATAAACTGGGTATTTTAAACATGTTCAACAGGTCAAGATAAGATATTGAATTGTCTGGATAAATATGATTTATTTTGAAGTAAACATATTTCAGAAATTTTTTCTGTATTTTTTCAATAAGGTCCTGATAACATTCATAGGAAGGATTCCATATTGTACAGCAATATTCCAATTTGGAGCGAACGAATGAATAGTAAAGAGTAAAGATAGGCGAAACGTCAGTGAAAGTACGTGTGTTGCGTATTATGAAACCGAGCATACGTAGGGAATTATTAAAAATATCATGTAAATGATTATGGAATGAAAGTTTAGAGTCGAATGTCACTCCGAGATCCTTGTAAATATAACAACGGGTTAACTCACTATTTTGAATTTTGTAATTAAAAACAATTAGAGAAGCTTTCCTGGTAAAACTCATTATATTACATTTGTTTATATTTAAAAAGAGATTATTGTTAGAACACCAGTGTGATAATGTTTGGAGATCATGTTGAAGTAACATGCAGTCATTAATTGATAAAATGGAGTAAAAAATCTTAAGATCGTCGGCAAATAAAAGTTTCTGGCAATTTAATATGTCAGGTAAGTCATTAATAAATAGAAGAAATAAAAGAGGGCCTAGACTGGAGCCTTGGGAAACCCCAGAAGCAGAAGTGTAAGTGTTAGAGTTAAAACCAAGGATTTGTACAGAAAGTTGACGTTGAGAAAGATAAGAAGAAATCAGAGAAATGAGTAAGGAAGAGAAGGAAAATGATTTTAGTTTATTTATTAAAATACCATGATCTATCTTGTCGAATGCTTTTGAGAAATCGGTATAAGCGCAGTCTACTTGTCCTTTATTATCGAGCGCTGAAGAAATGAAATGAGTGAAATATGTTAAATTAGTAGCAGTAGATCTTTTCTCCATGAAACCGTGCTGAAATTTTGAAATTGTATTTTTAATACTTGGGTATATTTTGGAATAAAAAATCATTTCAAAAACTTTGCTGAAGTTCGACAAGATAGCAATAGGCCTGTAGTTTTCGATATCGGATTTGTTACCGCTTTTATAAATGGGGGTGATTTTTGTGCGTTTCCAGGCATCCGGAAAAGTACCAGTTTTAATTGATAAATTAAATATATGAAGTAATGCCGTGGATAAGGGATAGGAGCAATCTTTGATGAGCAAACTAGGGACTAAATCAGGACCGCTTGAAAGTGAAGACTTAAGTTTTTTAATAGACAATTCAATATCGAGGAGGGAGATAGAATTAAGGGAAATACAAGAAGTGGTTGAATCAGTAGGATTAAGTCGAGGATTAGCATTTGATGAGGGAGAGAAAGAAGAGTTAAAAAAAGATGCAAAAGCATTGGTGATATCACCTGGAGTGTTTAACTCGCGATTATTAAAATACATAAGATTTGGAATGGTTGATGTGTTTCTCTTACTGTGTATGAAAGTCCAAAATTTTTTAGGGTCATTCTTAATTGATAATTCACATTTACGGATATAGTCGGAATATGCTATTTTGGTATCTAACTTAAGTTTATTTCTAAGATGCTTTAATGTATTTGCGTATTCCGTATTATCAGTAAATCTGTTACAAAGTTTTCTTAGTTTATCTTTTAATTTTATATTTTGGATAATATCCTTTGTAAACCAAGGGGGGAACTGAGATTTGAATGGCCGTTTGATAGGGACACATTCGTTAAAAATTGAATAAAGTTTATTATAAAAAAAGTCACAAGCGCTATTGACATCATGAAATTGTTTGAGAGTCGACCAATCAAACTGGCCAATCATATCATAAAGTTTATTATAATCTGCTTTCTTGAAATTGTATTGGAAACTATTTACAGTAATGCTATTTTTGGCTGAACCTACATTTTTAATATCAATTAAAATGTTTAAAGAAGGGTGATGATCATATTCAGTTTCCAATAGACAATTACGAGAATGAGTTACAGAACAACATACATTCGATATAACAAGATCGAGCAATTTATTATATTTGTTTAATACATTATTAAACTGTTTACAATTGTGAAAATCCAATAAATTATTTAAGAGTGTAAACCTTGGGTGCGTTTGGATTGGACGTAAGTTCGGGGAGCTTGAAATCTCCAAACAACACAAAATTGTTGTCATGTAAAAAAGGTAGTGTTTCAAAAAAATCGAATAATATGTCCGTATGGCGCATTTTGAAAAAGCATAATTTAAAATCATATTCATACAAACTATTACATGCTATACATAATAATGACAATGAACGCAGAATAGTGTTTTGCGAATGGTTTTTGGTGCAGTAACAGGACGATAATAATATTCTTAGAAAAATTCTGTGGACAAATGAATCTAAATTTTCAAATAATGGATTATTTAATAGAAATAATGAGCACATTTGGGCTGAAGAACATCCTCGTGAATTTAGAGAAAAAATAATCAACACAGATGGAGCTTTAATGTATGGCTTGGAATGTTTGGCAATAAAATTATTGGACCACATTTTTATGAAGACAATTTAAACGCTGCACATTATTTATGTTTCTTGGAAAATGAATTATTAAATTATTTAGAAGATTTAAACTTGAATGAAAGACAAAGTATGTGGTTCCAACAAGATGGAGCGCCGGCTCACAATACTCGTCGAGTGTACGAACGAAATGTTTCAAGGTCGGTGGATAGCAACAAATGGGCCATACAAATGGCCCGCTCGTTCCCCGGACTTGACACCCCTTGATTTTTTTTATGGGGATATCTTAAAGATAGAGTATATTTAAAACCAGTGACAACGAAACAAAATTTGATGGACAGAGTTAGAGAAGCTTGCGCTGCTTTAACACCAGAAACTGTAATAAAAGCTACTTCTTCTGTTTTAAATAGAATAGAATTATGCTTAGAAAATAATGGAAATCAAATAGAACATTATTTATAAGGAGTAATTAACAATTATTAATTTTCAATTTAAATTTATCACTCTTGTTTCTCATCCATGGCTTATTGTACAATAATATTAAAAATAAAAATTTATTTAAATTTCAATCGCATTTTTTTCAATATTTTTATTATGTAAGGATATAAAACTAATACACGGTTAAATTCAGAAAAAAATATGCTATCGAATAGGTATAAAAATATGTAGAATCCCATTTGAAAAAATATAACTTTGTGTTGTAACTTGAGAACCACTGATTTAAAAATAATTTTCTTCTTTTCTTAGTTAAACATTTGACATTTACTATTATATTTTATATTTTCAAATGACAAAATTGCCCACAATATGCAACTAAAAGTAAATGAACATTTGTGTAGGTTTTTTGTCCCCACATCCTTACATTTATTTAAATTTTGAAAATTATTTTTCTGATTTATAAATTACGAAACCTCAACTCACTGATTTTATTTGAAACAGTTACACGACTCTATTTCATATGAATAAGCAAATATTTTGTCTGCAGTTGATTGTTTACCTTCGTAGATTGGTAATCGTTGTAGTTCTTATAAAACAGTTTTAGCAATTTTATTTTGAATTTTCTACCAATGAGGTAAGTTCGTACTAATATCAATGCACAAACATCAACATTTTGTGACACTTGTAGAAAAAATATTTTCTCGAATTATAATTATTATTTTTATTATTATTAATATTATTATTATATACTCATAGTATTGTAATATCTTTTTTATGATTAAAATAAACATTTGTAATTGTATATGTATTATTATTTGACAACAATTAATTGATTTATTTGAAAACTAAAAATATAAATTCTCTACTGTAATAGTCTGAATTATCCTGTGCAAATTATCGTGTGCCGGCGGAGTGCTGGGTCAGTAGCATAGCAGCAAAGTGACAGACTTTCGGAACTTCGACCGCAAATAAGTTTCCTTTGCACTCGGCACAGGCCCCTTTAAAAGTTGCCACCCCACTTAATATTTATTTTGCAAACTGACTTGATGTGTTACTCCTCGCAAGTCGAGTTTATAAAGCTCACGAAATTGATAACCGCGTTTTATTCGCCGAGAAAGCCTCGTGTTTGTTGATCACTCCAAAGTTTTTCTCATTTTGCAAAAAAATTCTACCTCTTGAAGATATTCTGGGATATAAGAAAATAACCTTAGTAAACACTAGTATGCAAGCTCACAGTACAAGGCAAAGCGCCGCGAAATGATATCGTACTCATCTTGTAAACAAAGTGACTTCATTATTCACTGTATGCAGCGCGGGCATACGTCTTACTCACACTATTTATAACTTGCATCTTTCACAAAACGCCCTACTATTCTGGAATTTTTATTTGAGGAAACTTACATGCATTCTTGCACGCATCGCCCGGAAAATAGCGTCATTATAATTTTTCAACCAGAATAATCTATTTGTGTATATTTATTCTTTCTTTAGCACGTATTTAGAATATAAAATTTGTTATACTCTGCCCCACAAGAAATCGTATTCGTATTTCGAATATCTGTATAATATGCACCTCAAACATGGAGAATGTTTCGTTATAAAAATAAATATAAATATATATCCTCATATTTTCACAATTATTTAAATATTTTATTCAAATAAGCATATTTTCTCATGTGGCTGGAAAAGAGAGATCCAATTCAGAAAAATTTAATTTCGAATTATGCTAAAAAGGAATAATTTTCACAAGAAATTCATCGCATTTGTAGGTAAACTAAATGTAACTTTTCTTCCGTACACACTTGCTGATTGGATAGGGAATTAGAGTCACATTTTAATTTCAAAATTTTGAGATGTATTAACTTTAAATAATTGACATTAGAAACTGTTCTCATAAAAAAATTATATCAGTTTCGAAAATTATGAACTATTTTTGCACAGGATGTTTTTTTTTTTCTATTATACTCATATATAATAGTGATAATTGGATAAATACGTGTTTAAGAAATCGACTTCATTTACACTGTACTTGCTGCAGTTATTCATGCAACAAAGACTGAAAAGTATACTATAATATTACAAATAGAAAAGCTTCCCATATTTTGTAAGTGAAAATATACATTTCACTGCGAGTTGAATACAATATTTTTTCTATATACAAAATTATAAGAATATGAATATTTCATAGAAATACGTACATACATATATGTCATAATGATAACGTAATGAAAACTAAGTTAGGTTTCTGTCTTTCATTCAGTTAAAATAATTCGGATCCATTTTAACTATACTCGCCATCAAATTAATATGGACTGATGCTCAACCGTTTCCTTTTCCCACACTTTGTCCCTCGCTGTGCGGTGTTGCCACTTCTTTATAACTCAGCATTTTCAACATTGTTCATAAATTAGCAACCGTGTAGAAATCTCCAGTCCATACTTATTTGGCGGCAAGTATGGTGTAAAACAGTTAAAAAAATGATACGTAATGGCACTCTTTTATTACTTTCTTTATACTTAAAAAGGCATTACATATTCATTAAAATAGTTATTTATGGTTCAAAATATTGCAAATAAATCAAGCGAGAAAAGTGCTAGCCCTTGTAAAGCCTAGTGAAGTAATTTTCTCAAATGACATATGTAATTAGCACACCACCCATGTGCCATATAAAATTTTTATGCAACACCTCTTTACATGGTTTACAATGAATTTAATAGATTTCTAATGTAACATTTCGAAATGGCATTTGGTGAAAAAAATGCAGAGAAGGCCTGGACAGTAACTATTGGTGAAAAGTAAACGTTAATATGGAAAATTTGACTAATGAAGATTATTTCAATTTACTTTTAATTTATGGAGAGTGTCATAAAAATGCTGTTGAAGCTTGTATTGTGTTTGGTGAGAGATACCCGAACAAACCACCCGTGTCTAGAAAAATGATTTATCGATTGGAAAGATATTTGAAAGTACGTGGTGTATTTTCAAAAAAAAAAATCTGATGTGGCCAACACAAAACCTCCCGCTATTTAATTTTTATTAATTTAAATACATACCTGCGTATTTACTGACGCTGCTAACTGTTCCATTGCATAAAACTATTGCTTTTTCTTTTTAAAATGTCACTATTATTAATTTGAAGTGATTAGTTTTTTAAATAAAAATAAATAAATAAAAATAAATATATCATCACGGCATAATACCCATTTCTGTGTGTGCCAGTATCTAGGTATAACACATGTAGACATCGGTAATGAGATATAGTTTACCGTGTGGGCGCTTACCAGGCGTCACCTCACGGGCACTCATAGTTGGCGTGGAGAGTGCACCACAGGGGTCACTTTTGTGCCATTTAAAATTGGAAATATTTGGCGTCTGTCGGGATCGAACCCGGTTCCCTTAGGTTCGCGACCAGACACTCAGGCACGCGGCTACGGGACACCATGCAAATTAGTTTTTGACAGTGACATTTACTGTCAGTTACATTAATTTGAAATATGAACTGTGTAACAAAGGAATTGTTTTTATCTTAGGCTTCGGTACTTATATAAAAAAATATTTTTATATTTATCTGTAAAATATATAGGAAAAGTATTAATGTATTCCTGTAGAAAATTCAATAATCTTTATTTTCATAATGACATATAATGCGAAAAAATAGCATTTAATGGTAATTTTTGAAGAAAAACCATTAAGAGCTTCAGGTAAAGTGCCATTTCCGGTTATCCGATTTACACCAAAATCTAATGGCTTCTTTTTATATTAGAATAGGGTAGAAATACAAGGTTTCAGAATTTTCTGAATGATAAGATTTGAGTTAGGGCGAAGACAAAATCCATACACATGCACAAATTATAAAATGCAACTCGTATTTAGAGTTTTTAAAAATTATAATTTATTTATTTGTTCGAAGAAGTTTATACAATAGTTGATACAGAAGAGAAGACTTGCTTCTAAGACGTTAACTCGGAGAATCGTATCTCCAATTGCTTTACACAGCAATTTATACTATTTAATACGTCATAATACATTAATATGATTGACATTCAAATAAATATTCTTAAAAAGGTTTTAAAAGATAATGCGTCTCATCATATTAATATAATTGAATTACAAATAAATATTCCTTAAAAGGTTTATATTAGTAAAGATATACATAAATGTTTATACTGCAGATTAATAAGAATGACTCAATTAATGATAAAGCGCAGTTTATAGAATCAAGGATATACATAACTCCTCCCCTGTTAAAACGTAGCTTTATCTTCTTGTAAATTTGATATTTCTACAGATACATCTTTAGGAATTATTTTTCTTTTCTTAAATTTAAGAATACATATTCTTATAATTATAAATATAACAAATAGTGATATAATGCTTATAAAGGTAGAATTGATAGCAGAATGATTATTACTATTTACATTGATTTTATATACTACGTAAACGTCTACGTAGTATATAAAATCAATGCTATTTATATCCAAATTTTCAATTTTTGGTATTTCATTAATTTTTATTTCCTGTTTATCAATTTGTTTCAGTTCTAAAGTTTTATTGCTAAATTGTTTATTATCTAGCTTGAAATTAACATTTTCAAATATTATTTCTTTATTATAATATGCATAAGTTTCCATGACATAATTATTAATTGCACAATTTTTATATATCATCATCATATATATCATCACGGCATATTACCCATTTCTGGGTGTGCCAGTATCTACAACACATGTAGATATCGGTAATGATGACGATATTAGTTATAAATTTATAAATACCAATTATATTTTTATGTTTTTCATAATTTTGACAATATATATCTAAGGATTGTTCTTCGTTAGCTGCTATAATTATTATATTTGAATTTTCAATTTTAATTACAACAAATGAATCATATATCTTATGATACATGCAATTTTTGTTTTTCTGATTTTTAATTATATCATATAAACATAAATTTACTTCTAAATAATTAGTTTTGCAAAAATATGTATTTTCGTTTCTTTTGCAGCTATTTGCTTTAAATAATTTCTGTTCTCTTTCTATTATCAATTCTTTATTAGTATCTAACATATACATTTTCTTATTGATATACATAGGAATTGGTGTAATTTGTAATAATTTATTAGGCCTATTTTCATATATTGGTATTTCCAATAAATACTCTATCATATTATTTTCTAGTTTACAATGGCTTGTTATTTGGGCGGATATATCCCAAAAGTTTAATTTTGAAACTTCTTTAGTAATTTTCTTCAAATCTTCCAGACTTATTATTGATGAATGAATCTGATTTAAATTACAAAACGTTAAACTGGTTTCAATTTCTGAAACGATCTCTTAGTCCAGGCAACGAAGACCGAAAGGAGCCAAATAGCGGAAATAATTCATGTAGAAGCCAATTTTGGCACAGTTATAGGGGAAGGTGTCCTTAACAAAATACTAAAAGTACTGATGGGTGGGAGTGAAGCTAAGGGGGGAGGAGGTCTCTAAAGGTCCCTTTTTTCAGTTTTTTGTTAATAACTCTAAAACTACTGCCTCTAGCGAAGAAATGTTTATGTATTAGATTAATCTACATAAAATTCTCTACAGAAAAGGTCCTATATACATTTTCGTTAGAATCAATACTTAAGGAGATATAAAGGGGGAAAAATATATTTTTATTGTTAAAAGTCAAGTTTTAATAAAAAATGAACCATGCAGAGCCCATGTATTAATAACAAAAAAGATCCTATACACATTTTCGCTAGGATCAATACTTAACGAGATATAGAGGGGGGAAAATAGAAAATTAAAAATAATATATTATTAAAAATGAAATGTTAATTGTAAAAATGAAATATATAGTAAGGAAGGATGTATGTTGAATATTAATTTTCTTCAAATTCTAAATTTTCATCATCATCATCGGTGCTGTCTTTGATGATGGCTGCATTCGAACATGAGCCGAGGCACACCCCGCAGGCACCGGAGAAGGCAATCCCTGCTTTGCGGCAACCGCAGCGCACTCCACACCCAGTCGTGCATCGGCAAAAGATCGTGTTCAAAACGGAATCGGGTACTACAGGGTCTTCTTAGATTGCTTCATGTCACCAAATTTCTTGCCAATGAAACTTTGCATGGTTTTGGTTCCAATATCCAGGGCTTCGTGGCAGTTTACTTTGGAGTTTCCCAGGATGTCCGTTGACAGCGACATGAGCGAATTCAACTTTGGAAAAGGGGGATGGTCATTGAACCATTCGTGAATCTTAGATCGATCCCGTGAATCTCTCTTTTCCCGTGATATACGGAAATGTGCTGCTCTCCACTTGAAAAAGCCACTCCAGCGAACTCCTCCAATGACGTGCAGATGGCGGTGCTTCCCGGTGATCCACAAACCCACTTGGCGAGTACAGAATCAGTAATTCCTCTTCCTCGCGTTAGGCCACCTAAACTTTTCATGGAGGGCATAAGAGTTTGTTCTATGACCTTATGACCATATCCGACTAAAGTCCTGCCCAAGATGTACCTGTGCGATTAATGGTGAAACTCCTTGTACGGCTGTGGATGGATATTTTTCAGTTTTATCATGTCTTGCACGTACAGATGAGCACATTTCGTATTCGATTTTGATTTCGATCTAATTTCGGATTGGGTCAACGTGTTTATTTGACTCTGTCATTTGGACTTGCGATTTTGATTGTTTTCTACATTTCATTAAGGTAAGTTGAACATTTTATTACTTACATGAAATAAGAGAAGTATGCAAAGCATTTATTTGAATGCAAATGTTAATCATTTATTATACTGTAAAATTAATAATAAAAAATTGATACTAGCACCAACGTAGTGGGTGAGGTCGTAACTGACTGACAAGAACGTTTAGACGATACATTAGTTTTAACATTGAGTAGCGGGTCCCGAATTGTCCCTGATAAGGACGAACGCCAATACGAAGGCCACGGAAGATAACGGGACCAACAGCCAGTGACGGGGAGCCCTGAACTCATTTCAACCGTTCTCCCCTTCTGTCTATAGTCTATAGTCATTTCCAACGACGTACCTACATTATTGTGGTACCCCAACCCCCCCTCACACAATTCTTCCATTACATATTACTTGTAGTAAAGTTATTAAAACTTGATTTTTAACAATAAAAATATTTTTTTTCTAATTTTTCATTTTTCCCCCTCTATATCTCGTTAAGTATTGATCCTAGCAAAAATGTATATAGGACCTTTTCTGTAGAGAATTTTATGTATATTAATCTAATACATAAACATTTTTTCGCTAGGGGCAGTAGTTTTCGAGTTATTAACAAAAAACTGAAAAAAGAGACCTTTAGAGACCCCTCCCCCCTTAGCTCCACTCCCACCCATCAGTACTTTTAGTATTTTGTTAAGGACACCTTCCCCTATAACTGTGCCAAAATTGGCTTCTACATGAATTATTTCCGCTATTTTTCCTTCGTTGCCTGGACTATCTATTAAGTTTACACTTAATAAAATTAGCTGGTTTAAAACATCTTTGATTATTAATAAGTTTTGCCAATTTACACTTATTTTTAACATATCCTCTATTTGCATAATTCTAGATTTTAAAAGAAGTTCATTATGTCTTATATTTTCTAACTGGGTATTGAATTTTGAAATCATTATTTTATTTATTCTAATGATCTCTAGATTTTGCTTTTATAATATTTCTTGATTTTTATTTATTTCATCGAATAATTGTTCATAACGTTGCCCATCTGCGGCGTCTAAATTACCAGTAATTGATTTTATAACGGTACCTAAGCCATCTAATAGACTTCTTTTGTTTCGTTTTTTATTGAAAATAGTTTCTAATTTATCTTCTAATCTGTTACAGTTGAATTCTAATATTTTCATATATGTTTCCAATTCTCTATGATATGAATCATTATTTTTAATATGGTTAAATATATTATTTTTATGAGATATAATTTTATAATATTCTATATTTATACTAGTCAGATTATATCTGTAATAATTATATTGAGAACTTATATACAAGTGAACTTTACCTAGGTCTAGGATATTAAGTCCAGGGTTATTGTTAATTTCCTCTAATTCGTCTAATCCGTTTGTGCATCTGCAACAAACAGACGAGGTTTTTTAATTTTGTCTATTTTGTGTTTCTTATTATTATTTATTTTAATGACGCCTAATCTGGGATTATAATCTTCAATTTTATGAATTTTGAATAAGGGCTTTTTAATTTTTTGAATACGTCTTTTACCTTCTTTTATAAATACTTTATTAGGTATATTTTCAGGTCTGTTATATTGTTCCTTATATCTTTTGTTCTTTTCTGCTTGCAAATTTTCCTTAACTGTATTGTGAATAATTTTTAACTTATTTTCATAATCATTTAAATAATCTTCTTCTGTAGATTTTGTTTCGAAAGGACTTTTGTATTTATCTTTTCCTTATAATACTTCTAAAGGTGTTAATTTGGTTACATGATTGATTGAATTATTATAACCTATTAGTGCAAAATTTATCTTTCTTTCTTTAGTTTCATTTTTAAATTCTTCTCTTTGATTTATTATTCTCAAATGTTCTATTATAGTGGAATGAAATCTTTCTATACATCCATTGCTTTTAGGATTATCTACGCAAGTCATTTGTATTTTAATTTTGTACATGTTTAATAAATTTTTAACTAAATTGTTATTGAATTCGGTCCCAGAGTCATGAATTATTTGGTCAGGTATTTTATAATTCTTAAAATATCTTGCTAATGCGTCTACTACAGTTGTAGCATTTAGATCTTTCAAACGATAAATTTGGGCGAATTTTGAAAATTGATCAATTATTGTCAAATATTTTTCTTTTTCTAAAGTTAACGTACCAATATTAATTATTTTAAATGGTTTATCTGGAGTTTTTGTTAGATTGTCTTTTAATTGAAATGGATTTCTTTCATACTTATTTAGTTGGCAAATTTGACAATTATTTATGTATTTTTGAATATCTTGATACATATTGGGCCAATAATATTTTTGTTTAAGCTTTTGATAGGTTTCTAAAATTCCTCTGTGGTTTGTTTTTCCTAAATGATAATTATTTATTACTTGTAATTGATCGTCAATTGTTTCAATATCTTCTAATATATATTCACATTTAATTAGCTGGTAAGAATTCTTTACAAAATTTTGTGATAATACTTCGTTGAATTTTAAATGTAAATCTTTTTCAAATAAACAATAATATTTACAGTTTGGTACTAAATATTCTTTTATGAATTTATTTATTTCATAATCTAAATTTTGATCATTTAATTGAATGACTAAACGTTGTTTTTGTGTATTGAATAATCTATACAGGGTAACTTTTGTTTCATTATTATGTGTAGAAATTACTAATTGTTTTTTTCCTAAATTTATTGCTATTTCTTTATAATAATTCCATTTATTTCGTTTTCGTTGTCAGAATGAATAGTTTCAAAATCTGATTCATCTACTTGAGCTATAATACTTTCATTGTCGTTCAAATTGATTTCTTCTGGCATGACATGTATATAAATTTGTAAATGTGTTTCCTGGAATACATTATTTATTATACTTTTTATTTCTTCAAAATTTTGTTTATCCGAACCACAACATATTTTTGGCATATGTAATTCTGTTATGTCGTTTTGAATGCAAAAGTCTTTAAGTTTATTTAAACATTTCTTAATATTTTCGATTGTTGGTTTATCAAAATAATTTTGTTTTGTTATTAAATGAAATAAAATTTTATTGTTAGAAAATGGTTGGGTAAGTATGTCAGTTTTATTTTTATCTTTATTATTTAAATAATTTTTACAATGAAATTTTTCGTCAATTTGTCTAGCAAAACCTTTACTCATCTTTTTATCTGCTGATATGCAATGTACTAAATTGTGATATTTGTCAAATATATTGTCATTAGTTTCAATGATTTTGAATTTTGGTTTTATTCTTGATAATGCATCTGCATTACTATTTAATTTTCCTTGTTTATATTCAATATCGAAATTGAATTCATCTAATTTGATTTTCCATCTCATCAATTTTGAATTGGGGTCTTTAAGTGACATTAGCCAAACTAATGGTCTATGATCGGTACGAATTTTGAATTTCGTTCCGTACAAATATGGTCTAAAGTATTTTGTTGCCCACATAATACTTAATAATTCTTTTTCTGTGGTTGAGTAGTGAATTTCGTGACTATTCAAAGTTCTTGAAGCATAAGCGATAGGTAAATCTTTACCTTCGTAATTTTAGCTGAGTACTGCACCTAAGGCATAATTACTAGAATCTGTAGTAAGAATAAATTGTTTAGAAAAATCAGGATATTGCAATATTGGAGAATTAATTAATAATTTTTTACTTTGTTCAAAACTTTCACGATAATCTTTATCATTTATATCAATTTTGTTGTTTTTCTTTAGACAATTGGTTAAAGGTTTAGTTAATTTTGCAAAATTTGGAATGAATTTACGATAATATCCAAGTAATCCTAAATAAGTTTTGATTTCTTTTTGGGTTTTTGGAATTGGATATTCCTTAACGGCTTTAATTTTATTAGGGTTAGGTTTTACTCCCTCTTCTGAAACTATGTGTCCAAGATAAGCGACTTCTTTCATTAAAAATTCTGATTTATCTAATTGTATTTTTAAATTATGTTCTCTGAGTTTTTCAAAAATTTTCTTTATATTTTCGATATGTTCTTGCAAGCTAGTTCCAAGTATTATTATGTCATCCATGTATATTAAGCAAATTTTGTTAACATAATCACGTAAAACATAGTTCATTAATCTTTGGAAAGTGGACGGTGCATTCTCTTAAATTCATAATGACCATCTTCTGTACTAAACGCTGTCTTTTGAATACTATTTTCATGCATTTCAATTTGATGGAATCCCGATGCTAAATCTAAGGTTGTATAATACATATTTCTACCTAATTTGTCCAATACATCTGTGATGTTGGGTATGGGGAATTTGTCATCTATTGTTTTTGAATTTAGTTTTCTATAATCTATAACTAATCTGAATTTACGTTTACCAGAGGCATCTAATTTTTTCGGTACTATCCATACTGGTGAATTCCACGGGGAATAACTTTCTTGAATAATTTTTTCTTTCAAAAGTTTATTAACTTCAGTTTTAATTTCGTTTTTGTAACACTCAGGATAGCGATATGATTTTGTATATAAGGGTGTTTCGTCAGTAGTTCTTATTTCATGTTTTATTGTTGAGGTATAAGTCAGTGGTTGATTTTCTTTTGGAAAAATGTCATGATATTCTCTAATTAATTTAATAAGTTTGGATTTTTCTTCATTGTTTAAATGATCTGCTCGAATTTTGATTTCATCGACCTCAGTAACGTTTATTTCATTTTTATTAAAGTATTGTAATTTGAAAATTTTATCTTTAATCTTTACAGTATTATTTCCAAGATTTATTTGTGCTTCTAATTGTATTAATGCAGGAGTTCCTAATAATACATCAAAATTTTTATGAAAGTCAAAAAGAAAACATTTAATTTCTTGTTTTTCTATTTCTACGATAATGTATTCATTACCGCACGTTTTTCCTAACGCTGTAGTGAATGAAAATTTTTCTTTATAAATTTTGAATCGATTTTTATTTTTCATTACAAAATTTTTATTTATTAAGTTTATTGAAGATCCTGTATCTAATAATATTATATAGTCTCTTTCTTTTAAAAATGGTAATTTGCTATTACAGTTAATGTTTAAAATTTCTCCTGTATTTCGAGGCTTGTTAAATCTAAAAAAGAATTTTGGCGTGAAATATCATTATCAAAATTTTCGAAATTTTGATCGATATTGTTTTCATGATGATTTTCGAAATTTTCTTGAGTTTCACAATCTTCATATTGATTATTACATTCCTCATTATTATATAATTCTTCAGATATGTAATTGGGTGAATACTGAGTTCTCGGTTGGAAATGATTTTGTAATCTAGGTTGAAAATTTTGTCGTGTTTGAATTGACATAGGGATAGGCTTAATACCTTCAGCATTTCTTATTTGTTGACGAGGTGCGAATGGTTTCTGTATTGTTTTATTTTGATTTGTATTTAATTTTATTGGACCTTGGGGAAAATTAGAATTTTGAAATTTTGGTTGTATGTTCACAGGTTTCTGAATATATTGGGGGTTTTGATTTGAACGTAAATATTGGAAATCATTTGTTAATAATTCCTCAATTTCGCATAAAGTTTTTGGATTACGCGTTGCCAAATTATTTCTATAAGGATCGCTGCAATTACTAATGAAATGTGTAGTAATTATTACTTCTTGAAATTGTATTAGACAGGCTTTATTTTCTCCTGTTAAGTCTAATAAAACTACTTTAGCTTTAAATAATTCAAATTTTTCTTTAATTATTTTCAAATAGTTAAATATGTCTTTATTTGAATTCATTCTTAAAATATCTATAATGATGCTAGCAGGATTTTGCTTATCATCAAAGTTATTCATCAAGTGTAACTTTAAATCGTTCCATGATTTAAACGTAGTATTTTTTAACGTTTCTGCGGCTTTGCCGATAATTTTATTTTTAATATACTGAATAGTAACTATTTTTTGAAAGTCTGTAAGAGGTGGTTCCAAAGTACTGAATGTACGTTGAATTACTTCAACTGACTTGATAAAATGGGATAATGTTTTTGCATTGCCATCGTAACTTGGAATGGTTTCAAGTGCAAATTTAATATTAGCAGTATTATTTTCCGCCATTGTTAATTATTAATTCAAAGAATGATAGAATATTTATAAAAAATATTACTTACAATAAAATGCACAACACTATGTTGAGAATTGCAATCTTCATTTGTTGCTTTCACTTCTCTGCAAATGGAATTGTTGTCTCGATGGACGAAGTGGATTGTTGATCCTAAAGAACTGGATTGTTGTTCCCAATGAACTGGATTGTTGTTCGCAATGAACTGGATTGTTGTTCGCAATGAACTGGATTGTTGTTCCCAATGAACTGGATTGTTGTTCCCAATGAACTGCTCGGACGGCACTCGATCTACGGGCTCTGTTGTCCTGGTGATAACGACCACGGGCTCTACACTTGGTGGCTCTTTGTGACCGGGATTCTCTGACTTCTGTATCGGTGTCTGCTTCTTTATCACAGGCTCTACATTTGGTGGCTCTATGTGACTGTTGATCAGCGAAGACGTTGTTTTAACTTCTTTGGCTTCACAAGTAAATGTTGAAACAACCGAAATTATTACTTTAACGAATTAATTCTTTTACGCAGAATTTCGATAATAATTCGTCTTGTGGTATCCTACCAAGACTGCGCCAATTATAAAATGCAACTCGTATTTAGAGTTTTTAAAAATTATAATTTATTTATTTGTTCGAAGAAGTTTATACAATAGTTGATACAGAAGAGAAGACTTGCTTCTAAGACGTTAACTCGGAGAATCGTATCTCCAATTGCTTTACACAGCAATTTATACTATTTAATACGTCATAATACATTAATATGATTGACATTCAAATAAATATTCTTAAAAAGGTTTTAAAAGATAATGCGTCTCATCATATTAATATAATTGACTTACAAATAAATATTCCTTAAAAGGTTTATATTAGTAAAGATATACATAAATGTTTATACTGCAGATTAATAAGAATGACTCAATTAATGATAAAGCGCAGTTTATAGAATCAAGGATATACATAACTCACACATACACACACATACACATACACACACACATACACACATACAGACACGTGAAAATGTTAAAATTGGATTCTAAGGACCTTAAAACGTGGTCATTTACTAAAATCTCGATATGTGATTTTTAGCACGATCCCAATACCTCCCTTACCAAGGGTAGCGGGAGGTAAAAATGCCGCGTCCAGTGAGAAATAGGGAAGAAATAGAAATTGCTGTTTTACATTTATTTCAGAAAATCCTACTGCATCAACTAGAGAAATAGCGTCTCATCATTACATATCAAATGCGCCAGTGTGGAGAATTTTAAAGAAATATAAATTAAAACCAAATTCATACAAATTAGTTCAAAAGTTGTATGATAATGATAATGTACGAAGATTTTAATTTTGTGAATGGTTTATAATTCAATCTCAAGATGATATAATTTCCTAAATAAAATATTATGGACAGACGAATCGAAATTTACAAATAATGGGTTATTTAATAGGAACAACCAACATTTATGGTTAGCTGAATATTCATATTCTTTTAGAAATAGAAATCATCAGCATAAATGGAGTTTTAACGTGTGGTTAGGTGTGATGGGAAATAGAATTTTTGGGCCTCATTTTTATCATGAAAATTTAACTAGTGAGAGATATTTAAACTTTTTGGAGGATGAAAGAACAGAATATTTAGAAGATTTAAATCTGCAAGATAGGAGTACTATGTGGTTTCAACATGACGGTGCTCCAGCTCACAATACTGTGATAGTTAGTAGAAGACTAGACTTTATGTTTGATTACCGTTGGATTGGTAACAATGGTCCATACAAGTGGCCAGCACGTTCTCCTGACTTGACACCGATGGACTTCTTTTTGTGGGGTTATTAAAAGATAAAGTATATTCTCAGCCCATTACCACAAAAGAAAACCTTCAACAGCTTATTAGGGATTCATGTGTTTCACTGCCACCGGATATTCTTAGAAAAGTTACATCAGAAACTACTTAGGAAAATTAATTTATGTTTAGAAAATAATGGAAACAATTTTGAAAATTATTTGTGAAGTTAAATACAAGTTAATTGTTTTGTTATTGATCATGACCTACTGTTTGTGTTATGTTAAATAAAATTTATTTAATTTTAAAATGAATTTTTCTCAATATTTTTGTTGAAAAAAATATTCTGTCGAATGAGTCTAAAAATGTATAATATCCTATTTAAAAAAATATAACTTTGGTTTGTAACTTGAGAACCACTGGTTTAAAATTTATTTATGCATGCACTCTCTAAGCTTTTATTTTCTCCCTGGTAAATACGCCACCTTTCTAGAAATAGTCTAGCAGACTAGATAACCAAATTGCAATTTAAATGCTCATCTCATATATATACCGGGAGTTTATTTTATCAGTAAACATAGGGTATATCATTGCCATAGTTACGGTATGAATGTTTGACAGCAATGTATTGAAGCGTTTATTTTATGACCAAACATAGGCGTTTAACATGGGAACCAGTTTTTTATAAATACAAAGTGTTCGGCAATAAATCAAGCCATGCTATTGAACATGATAATAGTACATTACATCTTGTACATTATTTAATATTAATTACTTTAATAATATTGCAAAAATTGCAATAAATTACAAAAATTGTCAAATAAATAATTATTTCAGTTCTTTGTTATGCAATATGAAAAGATTTCCAAATGTCTCCTTGGGGCAGAGGTCATAGTACTAGCGTCTTAAATTTTTGGTTGGGGTTCGATTCCCCATTGGGGTAATTATTTTATTTTTTTTACATAAAAATTGTTGAACTTTTAAAAATCAGTTTATATTTCCATATTACAATCATTTAATAGTTATTTATGTATTAAGAGCGTAAGGAGGCTTTTATGGCCTGCGGCGGGATTTTAAGCCCGAGGCGTAAGCCGAGGGATAAAAACACGTCAAAGGCCATAAAAGCAAGTTACGCTCGTGGTACATACAGAACTTTATGCACGGACGAAAATTTTTAAATTATGAGTGTTAGAAAAATTGTAGCGAAAAGAATTTGTCCTCGTACATCCAGTATCTAGAGTTGCTATGAAAGCGGAAAACAATAGTTTATTGTTTGTTTATTAGTTATGTCATTTGAGCTTTATTTTGTGTATCTCCGTGCTTTCCATATAAATATCACAAAGTTAATTTTCATTTTTCATTAAAGAATATAAATTTTTTCGATTTGTAATAAAAACTTTTCATGTTGCCTGTTTAAATTGTTTATAGTGTAGGTTATAATTTGGTTTGACGTTTCATTATAGCCCGGCGGCCTATAATGAGGCCCGCGGGATATAAAATAACGTTTATGTCAAAGAAATTCGTGTATAATTGTCAAATTATGATACGTCCGTGCATAAAAATAATAATAACATTGTAATAAATAAAGAGAAAATAATTGAGAATAATTGATTACAATAATCAAAATATTGATGCAATAACAATGCATTGTATTTCCTTTGATATTAATGAAAATAACTGAAATATAATAAATTTGTAGAAATATTATGTCTTTACTGTATTTATCAAATAAAATACAATGCATTGTTATTTATTACATCAATATTTTGATTATTGTAATCAATTATTCTCAATTATTTTCTCTTTATTTATTACAATGTTATTATTATTTTTAAATGATTGTAATATTTGAAATATAAACTGATTTTCAACAATTTTTATGTAAAAAAAATAAAATAATTACCCCAATGGAGAATCGAACCCCAACCAAAAATTTTAGACGCTGACGCTAGTATTATGACCACTGCGCCACGGAGACATTTGGAAATCTTTTCATATTGCATAATAAAGAACTGAAGCAATTATTTATTTGACAATTTTTGTAATTTATTATTTATTGCAATTTTTGCAATATTATTAAAGTAATTAATATTAAATAATGTACAAGATGTAATGTATTATTATCATGTTCAATAGCATGGTTAGATATTTAGCCGGACACTTAGTATTTACAAAAAACTGCTTCCCATGTTAAACGCCTATGTTTACTCATAAAATAAATGCTTCAATACATTGCTGTCAAACATTCATACCGTAACTATGGCAATGATATACCCTATGTTTGCTGATAAAATAAACTCCCGGTATATTAAAGCTTTTATTTTCTCCCTGGTAAATACGCCGCTTTTCTAGAAATAGTCTAGCAGACTAGATAACCAAATTGCAAATATCAAGAATAGAATTACGTGAAATTCTCTAACGTCCAGTAAATAAATAATCATCTGTAAAATATTTATAAAATAAAAAGTCACTACTATTGCAGGTAATGGCTGAAATATAATCAAAGCTAAGATGCACACTTGTCTTCTTAGACTATGTATTCTATTTTGGCCGGTTTAATTAATTATTATTTGCCTCTCTTTCTTCATCATAAAGTAAAATTGCCACATTTACTTACTCTGATAAGAGAATTCCCTTAGTTTACTTTCTGTGAGTGTCACTGACACTATTTCAGTATCTTATTTTTCAAATATTTAGTTTAAAATTTACTAGTAAACTTATATGTTGACTTATTTTTGAGTTTTGAACGCTTTTACTGTACCTAACATATATTTTTAAACAACAAAGTAACAATAGTTTATTATGTTTTTATCAAAATTTACTTTTATTTAAAGCAGCGGTACCCGAAGTGTACCTAAATCGCGAGCTGATGTTAAGTGGTTGGAGACAAATGTTAATTGATAGTAATTGAAAACAAATTTTGAAATAATCTTCAATTATTAAACATCCTTCTTTTGAAATTATTAAGATATCATTGTGAGTGTGAACACGGAATCAGTAAACACAGAAAACAATTACATATTTTGTATATTTGACGAGATATGAGTTTTGTTAACTAAAGCATTCTTGCGTAAATAATTTTTTTTTGTTGTCATTTAATATATATATATATATATATATATATATATATATATATATATATATATATAATAAGAAGAATAAATCTTTATATGGTGAAAATGAAATGGCAGAAGACTTGCGTCATAGACCTGAGAAAAACTTTATAAAATGAAATATAACTTGTACAAATTATTTATTTTTAAATGCAGAAGAAAGAAAAATACTAGTATTAAGAAAAATATATATTAATGAAATTTAAAAGTATTTCTAACTCAATCTCATAATAATGGATACAGCTTAAAAAAGCAATTTCAAAAACTAACCATGAATTATTTCGAACGGGAATTGTGGGCCATTAATTCCGTTGACAGTCGTTTAAAAGGTTTTTTTTTTCAAATATTTCTTTTGTTATCAATCTTTAAATGTTGTATTTTTAGAGAGGAACATATGCCCTGCAAATAAGCAAATCTTCACAAGCAAATATGGGCACCCGTGTCAGAATGATGTACATAACTCAAATGTCATAAATTTTAATTCAAAATTTCAAGATTTTGCAAGTTCACGTGGTTTCTTTGTCACCCAGGTGTGTTGACTTAGCGAGTTAAATAAATCACATTAAATTGGAAAATAATGAAATTTGGAATGAAATATAATGACATTTGACATCTATGTATGTGCATGATTGCTGTTACTGTTTCTTCTAAATAAATTTCATTCTTTGACCTCGGAATATCCAGATTGTCTTCATCACTAGAAGAAAATTCCCCAGATACATACGACTCTTCAGATGAAAATTCGCCAATCATATATATATAACAGAACAAACTTAGTAGTATATAGTCCAGTGAACGGAGGCTGAAAAAGGAAGGTATCCTACAAAAGGTCGGGTAGTTCTCAATTTTTGATATGTTGTATAGGATGGTTGGTTAGTGAAAAACCCAAATTTCCACAATCCCTCCTCCCCCGCTTCCTCCGCCATCTTGTAAAAACCATCGAAAATCGGAACTTTTTTCAGTTTATTGCCTATAATTCCTTTCTGGTGCATTTTAGCACAGAAAAAGTTATTTGCCGACTTATAGAGGACAAAATTTCCTGCAAAATAGTTAAGTGAAGTTATTTTGTACGATTAATAGCATCGGAGCTATGATGCTGACAAAAAAGGTTAAAATTGCGTACTTAGTAAAATTTTGAGTTTCTTTCCACTTCACATCGCAAAAGCTCCGTAACACATCATTTTAGCGTAAAAGTCCTCATAGTCAATCTTGTAGAGAATTTAATTACCTACAAAATCCAATTATATTTTTAAGATCAATGCAACGGAGTGGGGGGTCAATTTACAAAAAACGATAAAAATAGTTGTTTCTAGTTTAGTGCAGGAACTCTGTTTGGTTTATTATTTCTAATTATAAATGTATTATTCAAACAAAATAATCTCTATAGATGCAAAATGAACGTAATTATGTGTTGGCAAACGTCAATGAAGTCTCATGGGACTATTAATTTTTTTTTTAAAAAAAAAAACAGCACTTCTTTCTTTTATTTGTCTGCGACTTCTTTCTACTGCTCTTTAGCTCAGAATTATGTTCGTGGAATCCGTATTACGTTAATTCCGCATCATAAAATCAAGTACAGTGATAAAAACTGGAGGAACAACGTTGCTGTACTAAACTTGAAAAAAAATCACTTTTTCGTATTTTTTTGTAAAGTTACCCCCACTACGTCACATTGGTCGTAAAAAAAAATTGATACACGGATTTTTCAGGTAAGTGAATTCTCAAGATTTGTCATAAGTACTTTTGCGCTAAAATGAAGTGGTACGGAGTTATTGCGAAATGTAAATTGGAAAGAAACTCAAAATTTAACGAAGTACGCAATTTTGCCCTTTTTTGGAGCTTTATAACTCCGTTGTCATTATTCCTACAAAACACTTCGTGGACCAAATATACAGGAAATTTTGTCCTCTACAGGTGGTCAAATTACTTTTTTTGCGTTAAAATGCAACAGAAAGAAGTTATAAGCAAAAAACTGAAAAATTGCCGATTTTCGATGGTTAAACTGTTAATAAAGCAATTTTTCAAAATGGATGTTTCGCGGTAATCTGTGTATTCTATATTTCATCCATTCCATATCTGTAGGAGCTGGGTACAACATCTAAAAGAATATAATGAAATTTGTTGATAATGATGTACTTATAGCTAGGAATTGTTATAAAAAACTCAATATTTTTCCAAGATCGCTACTTTCACCATGTTGAGAGCGGCATATCTCCACCCCTATTGGTTTCACAAAAGACATAATACGCCAAAGTCTTAGAAAATTGATTCTTAGAATATATATAATACTTGGCAAATAACTCACTCTGAGTTAAAGAGCAGTAGAAAGAAGTCGCAGACAAATAAAAGAAAGAAGTGCTGTTTTCTTTTTTTAAATCTAATAGTCCCATGAGACTTCATTGACGTTTGCCAACACATAATTACGTTCATTTTGCACCTATACAGAATATTTTGTTTGAATAATACTTTTATAATTAGGAATAATAAACCAAAAAGAGTTGCTGCACTACACTAGAAACAACTATTTTTATCGTTTTTTCTAAATTGTTCCCCACTCCGTTGCATTGATCGTAAAAAAGATATTTGAATTTTGTGGGGAATTAAATTCTCTATAAGATTGATTATGAGGACTTTTACGCTAAAATGATGTATTACGGAACTATTGCGATGTGAAGTGGAAAGAAACTCAAAATTTTACTAAGTACGTAATTTTAACCTTTTTTCTCAGCATCATAGCTCCGTTGTTATTAATCGTACAAAATAACTTTACTTAACTATTTTACAGGAAATTTTGTCCTCTACAAGTCGGCAAATAACTTTTTTTGTGCTAAAATGCACCAGAAAGGAATTATAGGCAATAAACTAAGAAAGTGCCGATTTTCGGTGGTTTTTACAAGATGGCGGACAAAGCGGGGGAGGGGGGATTGTGGAAATTTGGGTTTTTCACTAACCAACCATCCTATATAACATATCAAAAATTCAGAACTACCCGACCTTTTGTAGGGTAAAATGCTTCGTTTACTGGACTAATATGACGTTATTAGTTTAGGGATATTTTTTGATGACGTAAGTCTTCTGCCATTTCATTTCTACCATAGTACTCAAGTTCTACAGACATATTACAATGGATAAGTGGGAGTGTCAATTTTTCCTTATATTAGCGTCGCGTTAATGAAGATGAAATGATGAAAAAATATAATAAAACATTCATACCTTACCCGGGATTCGAACCCGGAACCCTTGGGTCGTGTGTCGACTATGTTGCGTACTACACCACCTGGATATAAAATCTAATAAAAAATTATTTTCCAGTGCATATAAACCGTTCTTAACTCATATAATCGAGTATGAAGAAGCTTCTTTGCGGGGAATGTATTTTGCGCATCTCTCAACAGGTACATTATGATGCATTCGCTCGTGAAGCCTCGGGGAGTCGGTAGTCAGTGGAAAACACTGCAGTACTGTTTTATGGAAAATCGTGATGCATAATCCACTGCCTACTCTATTTGGCTCTCTAAGATAAAACAAAGAAAACACACAATTGCGAAGATGATAACATAGTTTGAGAGATTTATAAGCGGATCCTTCGTTATTAGCACAAAATAATCGTTTAATTTTGTTTCAGACAACACTGTTCACTGTTCTTAAATCAAACAAACTAGGTATTATTGCATGTGCTAATATTGTTATTAGATACTAGGATAGATTTAGAAATTCGCGGACTAACATAATAGTTATTTAAGTATTAAGGGCAGTAAGTGCTTCCTACCGAGAGAGTAATTTTGGAGAACGAGACAAAGTCGTAATCTCCAATATATCCGATACCGATAAGAGCACTTACTGACCGCAATGCTTACTACGTCCATTGCACGATCGGCGTAATAAAAAAATTAGTTCTCATTTTTAAAGAAAGCTTTGATATTTGTTTTTAGATTACTTACCGCCTCGCCTCCTGATCGGTGAGTAATCACACAATCACTTACCGCTCAGTAAATTGTAATGTAAAGATAACATATTGCCTTGGAAACCTTATTTGTAAAGATTTAAAAAACTCACCTCGACATTTTTGAATAATTTTCGTCCTCTAAGTTAAGGTAATGGCAACATATTCACTGAATCCGGTGTAATAAATGCATGTGGTAGTACTTTACGTTAAAAACGTAACCTAAAATAGATTTCAAAAGGTAATATGTAAAACTGGGGAGTCCACCGGACGTGAAATATATTTTTCCAATGTTTTATGTTTGTGATTGTTGACTAGTGTATCTACAGTATGATGGCTTCTATAGTAAAAGCCGTATTAAATTCCAGTTGCAAGACCAATTGTTTTTGTTAGATTTTTCTAATTTATACTCTTGCTAGGTGGGCTGGTTTCATTTTGTGAACAAAACGAGAAATTTCAAGAGCAGTAATCATATGTAATTTTCATATTACTCGTATGTACTTTCTGTTTTCATTCATATATTCTAAATAAATAATAGGTTTAATTTAATATTACAATATAAAAATACCTATTGTTTCATAATATTAAATATAATATAAAAATAAAATATATATATTTCGTTTTCTCAAATTAATATGCTGTCCTGCTAATGTATACTTAAAAGGATAACAAAGTTGACGTAAATGGAAGGTATAGGTTGTCAAACTAAATCTCTTCTTTAAATAACAATTCTGTGAAATTGTTAAATATTTTTTTGAAGTATATTTTTATTTATCCCGACTGACAATAAAATTTCAAATTTTAAATTAAATTTTTACGCTAGCAAAGAGTGCCCGTCAGGTGACTCCTGGTAAATGTTATTATCATTACGAATATCTGTGGTTAAACAGATTGGCACACCTAGCAATTTTATTAAAAAATTATTTATTAAAAAAAAAAAAAAATTAATCAGAGCAAGAATTTTATGGCATACTATGTAGTTCTTACACGAGTATAAAGCTCCCTCTTGTACAATACACCTTGCTTAATCTGTATAAAAGATATGTTAAAAAGTTACATGTTTTTGTTTTTAAATGAATTAATAATCCTTTCATACAACAGAGGATAATAAAAACTCAAAATATTTTCATATACGAGTCTGATCGCAGCTCAGTTCGACCACTTGTTAAAAATTCATTTATCATGACTTAACTAATAGAATTTGTAAATAAATAAATAAATGAGCGCCCACACGGTAAATACATCGTCATTACCGATGTCTACATGTGTTGTAGATACTGGCACACCCAGTAATGGGTAATATGCCGTAATGATATATTTATTTATTTATATTTAATAAATATAAATATATCATCACGGCATATTACCTATTTCTGAGTGTGCCAATCTGTGTTGTACACAGATTTCGGTAATGATGATGACATATTTCTACCGTGCGGGAGTTTACCGGGCGTCACCTCACAGGCACTCATTTTTTGTTTAACTAAATAGAATTTGTAATTAATTAAATAAATCTTTACCTTTTATTTAAATTGAAGACTTTTTAACATTATAACGTAATTTTAAATTAAATTGTAAATAAAGATTAAACATTAAACGGTATAACCGTAAGAGAAATAAATATATTAATTTCATATTATTTATCAATATTGGACATTTTATTTAATAAAACATCACAATCTTGCGATTTAAATTCGTTTAATTTTTTTTTCAGTATATCCTGAATTGGTAAAACTTTAAAATTATTTCATTTTACAAGAAAAAAAAACAATATATTAAAGAAAATACAGTGTGTTTCAACATGAGTGTAAAAAAATTTAAGACCGTAAAGTACTGACCAAATTGAGTAAAAAAAGCTTAATCAACATGGGTCCGATCTTTAATAGTTTCAGAGATATGAGGCAGTGAAAAATGCGTTTTTACGGGGTTTACCTCTGCTATCTTGAAAACTGTAAGAGTTACAACTTTAATTAAATAAGACTTTTTGTTTACCTTTAAGATGTGCTTTTGTTTTTTAAAAAATCAAATAATTGTATTCTACGTTAAATGTTGTGGCGACCTTGGCCAATATTTAATTTTAATAACCTCGTAACTATTAGAAATTGAAAAAAATGTTTCATATAAAATTTTATTGTTTTTTTATAGTCTATTTTCTGACATTGACAAAATTTTGTTCGATCACTATCATTGTCAATTTTTCTTCGATTATTGCCCTTAAACGTTGTTACACTTTTTTTGAAACAGTCTGTATTATCTTGCTATGTGCCATTAGAATGACAAAATGTCTATAATATTAATAAAAATTAGCGATAATTTATGTTAGTTATTATTTGTATCATATATTAACTAAATAAAATGAAATTAAAGCGGGCAGGCGAACTGATGTGCGACGGGACTCGTATGTGCAGGTATTATGAGAGCATAGTATGTTTTTCTCAATTGATATATCTACCAAACCTACAGACTCGAATATAGCAAAGGGTAGCGATTTTACTTAGATTTTGTTTTAATATAAGTACGTTACATGCATTCTATATTATTTTATTTAAACTAGTGTTCGGCAACCTCTGATCACCCTTTTAATTTCGATATTTTGCTTTTCGTTTGGAGTTCAAATGAACAAATCAATGATCACCAAATTTATGTATGTCGCAGGCAAATAGTTGTTTATGTAAATAGCTTTTTATTAGGCAAATAGTATGAAACGGAATCGTTCTTAGCCAAATAGCACTCTCATCATAAATACCTTCAAAAGGGATCTTTTGCAATTTCTAAACATACCTTGACGTAAAAGGCAAACAAGCCTAAAAAATTTTGACAGAGGGGAGCTTTATGAATTTTTGAGTATTGCGAGCGTGAGTTTTGTGCTTCAAATTATATTACTTATGTCTAGACAATATTTTTAGTATTTTCTTTTTATGATTATTTGCTTGAAATAAATTCAGGTTGACACTGTTTGCCTGGATAAATACTATTAACCTAGCCAATTAGAACTTAAATAATGTTTAAATCTACGGCAGTGGATCCGGTCCCGACAACCGGGATTTATAAGAATACCTTGAAAGTTCCTGCAGCCGACGAACAGCTTACATAGTTGGTACATTTATCTAAAAAGAACAATAGCTTGACCTAACGCACAATACTCGGTTCGAGTTTTTCAAGAATGTCTTTTGTGCGGGACTTTTAGGTGTATTTAGAAATATCGGCATTCTCAAGCAATAGTTTTCTTATTCTTATAAAAATTGCTTAAAACTCTTGCTACAGGTAATAATTTAATTAATAATGAGCTTCGGAAGTGGAAATTGAAAAATTATTCTGTCTTTAATGACTGATGACGTGTTTCGTTTATGGTCTTGTTTCCTATTTCCCATTATCAGTAAGGCTGTCAGGACTTTTAGGTGTATTGATAAATTTTGGCAGGCGGGACCGGATCCAATGCCTAAATCTATTTGCCAAAGGTAATAGTAATTGCCTACTAAAAAGCTATTTTCAGAATGATAACTACGAGTTGGTACTTACCTGCAACATATACGAGTATTACATTAAAAAGATACGACTAATAACAAAATACACGTATTCAAGAAAAAAATATTTCTCTGAAAAGTAATTAATGGGTTATAGATACTTTGATAGTTACGATTCGGATTCAAATACGATCGACGTCAAATTTTAAGGTGACGCCTGAAAAGCAACCTCAACAGTACCAGCATTACCAAAATATGTATACAAATACTAGTATTTCAGATTGGTGCATATTTATTTATTTACATATATATTCTGATATATAACATTGTGGCACACGCTTATCACGTGCAAATGTAAGTTTTGCGAACTAATAACTGTTCCGAAAGTAATCCGTTAATTCTATTAGTGTAAAATTTTATAATAATTAAGCTAAACGAGGTCGCTGCCACCTCTAGCCGTTTTGTTATAATTCCCGGATAGAAGAATACAAGCGAAAAGAAAGACAGACAGAATCATTGAAAATTTGGTAATAATTAAAACAGTTCACTTAGACACATTTTGGTGACTGATTTGAGACAAAAAATACTTATCTACATTATTCAGATGAAAATTATATGAACACAATAAAACTACAATATGATCAGTTAACTGTATGAAGTTTATAAATCTCTTATTCATTAATTTACTCCAATCTCAAGCAGCTTTTACATCGATCTACAATTTCTTCCCAATACAGATTCACAATGCTCAAATAATATACGCTACTTATCTAAATCTATGGGTAAAACAGATAATTAATACTATTACTAAGCGACTGGTAAATAGATGAAAAATTGGTGTAAATAGGAATGCAAAAAACCTTCTTGAAAACGTAACAGAAGCAACTATTATTTTAAAAAATGTCAAAAATGTTGGGAACCTCTTCAGCGTCTGTAAAGACAAAATAGATACTGCAATCCAGTCAAATGTAATATACAGTATCTCCTGTGGAAACTGCGACGCAAATTATGTCGGACAGTCGAAAAGATATCTAAAATTAAGAGCCGCAGAACATAAACGAAACGTAGAACGATTAAAAGACACTAATAAATGCGCTTTAACTAAACACAGTTGGGATTTACAACACACATTTAATTAGGACAATATAAAAATATTACACAAAGAAAAGAACTTGTCTAAAAGACTAACACTCGAAATGTTATACATCAATTCTGACCCGCATGCTGTCAACTTCAGAACGGACATTGAAGACCTCAGCAACATTTACTGCAACTGCATTCACAACTTGCCACGCAGATCTGTTTCCGACTCCTGATTTCTTCGGCCATTGTTAAACTGTTTTTTGCAATTGGCACAACCTACACGTGCTGGTGGTTTAAGATTTACAAATATGACTGCTTCAGCAAACATAAATGTTGATGTATAAACCAACCTATAATATTTTTCATTATTAATTTTTAATTGACTGTGAGTTACCTAATTTTTACTTACTTACAAAAAATAATTTTATCATGTAATTCCTTTCTCTTGTAGACATCCTGAAGAAGTCGCATGTGGCGACGAAACGTCGATGCTTGCCAATAAATAAATATTTTCACAATAATACTGACTGCATTCCTATTTACACCAATTTTTCAAAACAGATAATATTTATAAATTGTGGTCGCCATAGCTAGCTAATTATCATGGCTAGAATTTAAAAATACAATTAGTTATAGCTTAATCAACCCTGAATAAGAGTAAATACTACCAGTCTATATAAATATAACTAAATCGTGAGAAGACCGCACATATGCAAAATAAATTATCAAGTCAAGAAGTCAAGCAATGCAACAAGAAACCAAGACAACAAAAACTAATCCAGGTTTTACTCTAAAGATACCCTTAGAAATCAGTAAAGCAAAAACTCTTACTGTACAGGAGGTCTGGAGAGTAATATGATTGCGATCGACCAGTCGACGTCAATTTTTGGTAGACCATAGCATTGGTTGAGTCATTTATGAATTTTTATCACAGTAATTAATTTTGTAGTTATTATTTCTTTGGTGGACCGCAAGTATATGATAAAAATTGATCATCCTTGAGTTAGAATAGTCTGCCCTGAATCTCATATTATATACACTATCTCGAGATAACAATAACTTTCCTACAGAAATTTTTGGAGTTCGCTGAATCACGTTTCTGCGATCAAATCCATTTACGAAACATAATTTCTGCAAGAAAAATCTATACTTCAACTTTCCTATAAGTTCATAAAATCTCATTTTAAAATTACCAACTAAAAACAAGTAATACTTGTCAAGACGGACTTACGGACTTTTACACACATGTCATTCTCTATATTAATTTTCGTCACTGTAAATTAGATGTCTACCTGCAGTTTTACTAAATATACTTAACGCCAACACAAGACACGACTACTGGAATTACGCTATCAAGATATAATTTAGACAAACGTTGCCTCAGTACACTTTATTAAATGTACTGCACGTCAGCACATTATGACTCATTACACAAATAATTTAATCACCGCGGCCTCGCATACTCTATTGTACTTTAGGTGAGGTATATTTAGAGAAATATAACAACAATAATTCCGCCAAAAGCACAAAAGTCACTCTTAGTCTGAGTTTCATGCTAGAAATATACCATTATACAAATTCACCATGTCGGCGGCAACTGAAATCCGTCAACACTGATTGCCTGCAAACAATGTAATATTCGAAACACAGCTGACCTCAAAACCACTGTCTACCAATCATGAAATGACATGTCTTGTGCTAGTGTTAAAATTTAGTAAAACTGCTGCCCAGCTTGCATCATATGTGCGAACGGCTCTCAATAGCGTGAATGACATATGACAGTGAAGCACAAAGCTTTCACTCGCTGTCGCTCTCACTGTTCGTTGGCAGCGCATAATGCGAGTTCGATATTCGTTTTAATGCATGTTTAAACATTTTTCCTGTTAACTATACATGAATTCAATAACAGTTGCATTGATAACGAACGCTGTAACGCTGCTATTTATTCAGATAAAATACCTACACCAAAGCGATTGTATTTTACCGTTATTGTTTTTTAATTTGATTTCGAGTGATTCATGTGCAAATATTTCTAGTTTGTTAACGATAGTTAATTGAACGTAAATTGTTAAACAAATTATTGGAGTTATTGTAGTATATATGTGTTATGTTTTTAATTTAAAATGTTTTCATCAAAAACTAACTTATAATATGAGTTTTTTCTTTATATAGCATACTTTTCATTACCATATAACCAGATATTATAATGGATTTACAGTCTGTTTATTAGACAAAAGTGTCCCAATCTTTTTTGGGACATCTGTTTACAGTAAAATCCCCGCTACCACTACTCCGATTAACACTGATTGCACATAACACGGTTTTTCCAATTTTAAAAAGACGCTTTGTTTTATCATGGTTTTTTGCTTGATTCAATGTGTGCGTTCAATGGTGTATTCAATAAATAACAGTTAAAACAATGAAAACATTTTTTAAATAATTACTTTACGAGATATTTCACATTTGCTAAAAGGGGAAATTGACGTCATACAATTGTTATCTTTCTTTCGTAGCGTACTCAGAGCAGTGTGTGTGAGAAAGACAAATATAGGGGGTATGTGGCGTCACAATGATTTCTCGAAAATAAAATACTGTTAAACTGGGAACAATTAAGATTTTTTAATACCACGAATTGCTTCAAAACTGAATGAAGTTTTATTTAAAATAATAAAAAAAAAAATTGATTGGAATACGCCATTCTCTTAGCGCAAGCTAGCAATAGCGGTTGTTTGATTCTAAACGCACTTCTAAGTTCCGTTTGCTGGAACACTCGAGCGCTTTTGATACATGCTTGATAAGCTGAAAACGCGATAATAATGAAAACTGACTGAGTGTTGACAAATAAGGTAAAAGCACTGGTAGTTGACATGGCCCTAGTAGTTGACTTTAAATTACGTTATATAAGCAATATTACTGTATTTCAAATAGCTCTTGTTGTCAATATATACTAGATTTACTATCAATCTTGAACATATGTAACATCGGTTAATTTCAAAACCACCATATTAAACATTTAAACTTACTGAATTGTAGTGTAAATAGTTAAGAATGTGTTTTTAGATTTAATAAAATAAGTTGTTCATAGTGCTTTTTTGATATTTGGCTATTATAACGATTTTAATAAGAGACCTTATAAACTTTTATGAAAAACTAGTTGTACCCGTTGCAAATATTTGCAACATTGCAACAAACAATATTAAGGCGTAATGGTATTAAATCATAAATTTTTGCAACACTGGTTTTTTAAAACTATCCCCCGCTGCTTTTTAGAATATACAGGTAGAACTCTGATTACTCTTATTCAACACAACACTCAGTTAATAATAAATATATAATTTAGGGCTGAATTCAAGGATAAAAATGCCTGACAACAAACTTACAGTTAATAGTAACTTTTAAATAAATTATATAACTGTTACTGTTTATCAATATACAGTCTATTTGCCAATTTGTAAGAAAAACATGTAAATTTACTATACTTTCTTTTTTGCGACGTACATTTATAAATCTGAAATAATATGGAAGTACTGTATTTTAGATTAGACAAGTGAAATTTTTAATTTCACATATGATTATGTGTGTAATTAATGCTACATATCTCTTTAATCAATTTTGCTCTATCTCCCATATTCTGTAACTCAATCGATAACTTTTATCGATGGATAATAAATTGTAGCCAATAATTACAGCAGACACTGATAAAAAATCTGTTGTGGCCAGCACAAGACCTCTCGCCATTTCCATATTAGGCTATATAAGTATTATATTGCACTTCGCTTTCGAACAATCGTTTTATAACAAAATATTACAGAACTTTACCCAAATATTGGTTTTTATTGTATTTAACATGTCTTCTGCACACATATAATTCTAATTATATCTGTTTTTCATTGTATGAGGAAGTTTCTAAATGTCAGAGATTCTTCCAATTCATTAACCAGATTGGCGGTATTTCTGATGGATATATGCATTTTACCACAATTTTACCTTTAATTTTAAATATTAAAATTAACAAAACAATAAGAAAGATTAAATATACTTCCCAGAAAAAGCTATCAGAACAAACTATGTTATAAACATTGGAATTTGTCAACTTGTTTCCTTCGTACCTTAGCCTCTGCGATTAGAATACTTTATAAATTACAGTATCTTTATCTCTACATCTATACAAGATATAATAAAAAAATTAAGTGTATTAGATCAATATTTAATAAAAAAAAACTCCCAAAAAAACTATATTTAGAAGAATTTTTCTAAGAAACTACTACTTCCGGTTGTTCAATTGTTGTGAGCTTTTCAGCTCATCCCAGGAATGTCAGATTGAGGAAACTGCAGTTAAATATTTTTTAAGTCTTATAGTTTTTGAGGAATCGTGTCTACAACATCCAGACACACGAACATACACACATACACACATCCACACACACACACACACACACACAGACATCATTTTAAAAATGTTATAATCGGATTCTAGGGACCTTAAATCGTGCTTATTCAATAAAATCTGGATATGCGAATTTTAGCATGAACCCAATACCTATCTTAGCGAGAGGTAAAAATGAAACTGACAGATGATACATTTCTATTTGTCAAAAATTATTATCGATCGACAAATATTATCGATTGAGTTATAGAATAAGGGTGATTATTGGTAAATTACTTACCATATTTAAATTAATTAATTGATTATTATATTTATTATATTTTAAGGGAAAAAATATTTTTTAACTGTAAGTTGATATTTAATCCTTCGTAGACCCGAATCCCACCGAAGAGGAGCGAAGGTAGCCGTGCGGTCGTATAGTCCTCCCTTACAAACTTTCCGCTTTATCTATACTGTGAGTATTTTTTAAAGTGAAACATTGGGTTCGTCAAATCCATGGTTACGACTTAACATTTGATTGACAGCAATGTATTTGCCCGTTTCATTTAAAATGAAACATGGGGAACGAATTTGACATTTGATAAGACGTCAATAGAGGTTAATTTTGTTTAAATAATTATACCTGCATTCTATATTAAAATTAGTTGTAGAAAAAATATAGTGTACATCTTGTGCCCGAGTGGTTTCCTGATTCGGCTAAATTTCTTACAATATTTAAATATAATACTTCTGTCAAATTCATTCCCCATGTGTAATTTTTAATGAGACAGACAAATACATTGCTATAGGTTGGAACTTTTTCGGGTTTCATGCCGGCCATGAAAGCCTTAGTAATTATTTAAATACATTGCTGTCAATCAAATGTCAAATCATAACTTATAGGAAAATTCAATGGTTATCTGTTATATTGACAAGTCAATAGAGGTCAATTTTGTTTAAATAATTATACCTGTTTTCTAAAAATTAAATTTAGATGTAGAAGAAATACTGTGTGCACCTTGTGGCCGAAATATGTTTAGTGCTCTCGAGTGGTTTTCTGACTCCGCTAAATTTCTTACAATATTTAAATATAATACTTCTGTCAGATTCGTTCCCTATGTTTCATTTTAAATGGAACGGGCAAATGCATTGCTGTCAATCAAATATCAAGTCGTAACCATGGATATACAAACCCAATGTTTCACGTTAAAAATACTCACGGCACATATATATATATATATATATATATATATATATATATATATATATATATATATAATTAAATATACAGGGAATTTATTTTAACATGCAACATATAGTCAATCACTTCCATGGTTACTCACTATTGTCAAAAAATGACAGCAATGTAATATTTGTCCATTTTAAAATGCAACATACAAAATTTGTAGTTTTGTATTATCAAAACTAATTTCCAGTAAATTAGCCTACACACGATTAACAAAAAATCAAAACATGAATGTTGCACATCTAAACAAACTTTAGCTTACAAAAATTCATAACTTTCATCTAATAAATGTTAAAAAATACCCCCACTCACACTGAGGCAATATTCTACTCGTTCGTAATAAGAATTGACACCATTTGTGATGTGTTCTGGAGGTATCTCCTGTGTTGCAATACTATTTATAATGTTGCATTTTAAAATGGACAAATATTACATTGCTGTCATTTTTGACATTAATGAGTAACCATGGAAGTGATGAACCGATGTTGCATTTTAAAATAAATTCTCTGTATATACAGTGATTTTAGGTTATGTTGGAACTATATGTGGCGTGTCAAATACGAAAACACATTTATAGCCTTTTTTATTAGTTGACACACTGTCAATAACTAATACACAATTTTTTTTTTTTTTCAATTATATTATAGCATGAACATCATTGGTCTCCCATAAATGCAGCTACATGTATATTGTACACAACCTTCTGTCATTATTCTAAATCTAATAGTTAACACGGTGTCAACTAATAATACGTTAAATGGCAATTACTGGAACACTACTGCCCGGTTTCATAAAAGCTTGTTCAAATTTAACTCATATGGTATTTCTTTACTTATGGATCAAATTATAAGGGATGATAATACAACTAAAAGTAATTAAAAAGTCTTAATCCACGAATTTCAATTCTCAAAAAATAAATTAGCTGATATTCATATTTTGAGACACTTTTGGAAAATTAAAAACATCCGAAAAGGAGTCTTTAATGGCCGTTTGCACCAACGTAACTTAAATATTAAACTCGGTTTAAATTGACAATATTGCATCGAAATGAAATGTCAAATGATTTATAAAATATTGCTGTCAAAATTTCGATTTGCATTTTTTTGTTTAAGCGTATTTTAAAATTTAAGCCTTATTGGTGCAAACGGGCATTAGATAAAACCCTCATTTGACCAAAGTTGTAACTCTAATAGTTTCTAAGATATTAATAAAAAAAGTCGATAAATCAGAATATTAGTTGATCTCAGGGCCGGCTCGTGGTATTTTAGCACCCCTGTGCAAAAATGCAAAAGTTGTTTAATAAAACCTGATCTATAATTTAGCATAAACATTTTTTTCCAAGGCCTACCATTTTTTTGGAAAAATATTTAACTTTAATACACCCTGTGTATTTTGACAGAATAAGATTCTTAATAAATTTCGCTTTACAATGATGTGTAACAAGTATGGATTTTCTTTTAAATTATTTCCTATAAAGCAAATAGAAATATGATAAAAGTAGGCTATGATATTCTATTGTTTATACCTGTAACTTGTATTACACCTGAACATTGGCTACGTAGGGGTTTTCCTTTGAATAAAATTATGTCTAATAAAGTAAGTAATAGAATTACTAGCATTGATGTTTTAGAAAATTATTAATACTTTTATTTAAAAATCAAGTAGCAAAATTTAATACAACATAATATTATTATAAATTTTGATACAGGATAGAAGCCCGACGTTTATTATTATTTGATCTGTGGAAACAGCAAAGCATATCAACTTTTTCGCTATTACTATAACCGACATTCATTTCTCTTAGTTAAATAAGAATCTTAACACCTTTTTTACTATTATAATCAGTATTATTAAATTTGTGACAGATGTTACTGGTATAAACAATAGAATATAACAGCCTACTTTTATCGTATTTCTATTTGCTTTATTAGACATAATTTAAAGGTAAACCCTTACATGTTATACATCACTGTAAAGAGAAATTTATTTAGAATTTTATTCCGTAAAAATATGCAGGGTATTCCATTTAAAAAATCAAAGTTAAATATTTTTCTGGAAAATTGGTACGCCTTGGAAAAAAATTGTTTATGTTAAATTATAGACCAGGTTGTATCAAATAACTTTTCTATATAACTTTTTCTTGTATTTTTAATATTTCAAAAGATATAAGCTGGATAATGAAAAATCAACCATCCTGTATATTATGGCAAAAATAAAACATTCTATAACATAAAAAAATTAAAAAAAGAAATATCAGTTTGGTTAGGATACGACAGGTTACGACACATCTTGAATTAACTCTCTTTTTCTGGCCGGCCGCTAGCGCCTGCGTTCTGTGATGCGTATTACAAATTTAAGCGCGAAATACACGAAATAACAAAAATTTATATTAGAAAATTCATTTTATTTTTATTTTATACTAAAATTGGTAAAATCAGCTCTAAAAATATAAAAGTGAGTTAGGATAGCACTATAATAGAGTTTTGCTTGCACCCCCGTGCTATGCACGTGTTGCACAGTCGCACGAGCCGGCCCTGGTTGATCTATTCCTTGAGGACGGTTGAGAACTGGACTTTATGGATTAAGACTTTAACTTATTCTTCGTTGTTCATCTCATTATATGAAGATATTATTTTTAAAACTTTGTCGTATGTTTTATCTGTAAATTTATTTGTATTAATTTTTGTATCTTTGATTGTATTAGTTTATAACTGTCTTATCCTTTACCCTGTAATTGGAGATTCTGTTGGGTAATAAAGTTATTATTTATTACTATTATTATTATTATTATTATTATTATTATTATTATTATTATTATTATTATTAAAGTTTGACCCATAATATAGAAACAGCCTGTATATTACAATGTGTCTACTACTAGTACACATAAGTGTCAACTACTGAAAATTTTAAATCATTTAAATGTCAACTATCAGTTCAATTCACCTTGTAATTTTGATTATATTTTTTGCAAGAACATTACTTTTAATTAAAATTTTTGTATGTATATTAGTTCCCAAGACATCAGTTAATGTGAAAATTATCCTGGACTTTAGCTAAACAATAAACCACGAATTTAAAAACAATATTTGATATTTTCATCTCTTAACATATTAACTACCGATGCTTTTACCTAGTAGTGGTTGTGGAATGTGAATATTAAATTTTATATTTCTCACAAGTATTGATGAATTGTTATATGTAGATAATACTAACAATTGTGATAATTCTCCGATAAATCGAACAATGTCAACCTACAATTCGACATTTACGCATATAAACATTTTTCATATTTCATTAAATATGTTCAAAAAAGAGATAGTTAATGTATTATCATAAGTTTTTCGGTTATAACTTCTTTCTAAGCAATGCACTGTGATATATGTATGTAAATTAAATCATAGGAACCTGTAATTGGTATGTTTGTATATTGTTGGTTTCTTTCTTATGTAAATAAATAAATAAATGAAAAAAGAATGCCGATAGGCTTTATTTTATTCCATTTTGTCAAATGTTTAAATTTTTATTTTTAAGTAAATTTATTAACGAAGCAGTCATTTGAAACGTTGAGCCTCCTTCACAAATTCCATTATGAATAATTTTATTCTTAAATCCTTTTTAAGAAATGCTACCTAGCTGTCAAAATCTTGTCGTTCAATTCTGTTTAGCATTTTGCTATAGCCTAGTACTTGCAGTATATGATATTTTCGTGTGTTGAACGTACCCATTTTAATTAGAAAAATATCGCACCCCCACAACAAAATGACACGAGTTCAAATTTTTGGTTCAAATGAAAATAATAATAATAATAATAATAAGATTTTCATCGAATAAATTGACACAGCTCATACTTTCTAAATAGTTACGTTAGGGATAGAAGTGCCGTTTCATATATTTATTTAGTTTAAATGGCAGAAATTTATTGTTTTCTATAAAATTATTAAATTGATTTTGAATTCTGTTACTTTTTTCGCAATGCAATTTGCAATTTGTAACGAAAAAGTCGTACAAACGCGAAATGCGATGATGACGCAATTGTTACATAACGCACGCTAGTTGGTTTGATGTGCGGCTGACAGTTTCATTGGAGACGGGTAGGGTTAAAATTAGAGTAAGGGTTAAAATTAAATGAACAACCACAAAAGTGTTATTAGAGTGCCACGAAATTTTTGACCGGAAAATTACGAAAAGGACGGTACCAACGAGATATATTTCTTTGACCTACCGTGGCTGTAGTTGTGTAAAAACGACAGGTTGGAGAAATTAAAGGAAAATTTAATAAAACAGAATTTAATAATTTTAAATTTGAACTTATAGACATAGAAGGTACTGTAAAATTGAAATTATAAAATTATAAACAAAATAATAAAGGAGAATAATATGTATTATTAGAGTAGAGCATAAAATATAATTAAAGTTATAGAGCGTCGTAACCCGGTCTCAGATGCAGGCATAAACATCTACGCGATGCGAAATTGATCAACTTCGTAGGGATTAGATTATTAATATAAGATTTTGGATAGCATTGTTGCCTATTGTCGTAGCTTGTAATTGTCTCGGATGCAGGCATAAACATCTACGCGTTGCGAAATTGATCAATTTCGTAGGGATTGGATTATTAATATAAGAATTTGGATAGCATTGTTGCCTATTGTCGTAGCTTGTAATTCGGGTACGACAATGGGCAGCAATGCTATCCAAAATCTTATATTAATAATCCAATAAGTGACGTGACAATGCTGTTTTAAATAAAAACCATTGAGCATATGGCAAATAAATATAAATAAAATACTGAAACTACAATTACTGAAAATTTACTCAATAATGAACTTTAAATAAATCACTAAAATACGCAAAAGTTAATAGCCACCCTGGAGGAGACGTTCACAGCTGAGTCCTCGCGACACAGTAAGTACACACCCACAAAACTGGAATGTCAATTAAGCAACCCAATGTCGAACTACGAGTAACAGCAAAAGCGCAACCAGCAAGGCCAAAACAATAATCGAGCATTCCGCTTTACGTCAAACTAAAAATCACGCCAACCATAAGCCACTCGCCAACACGATAGTTATAAACGTTTGGTTTGTACCAAACTTCCACGAGGTCTAACAATTTTATGGAAACAACCCAACCTATTTAAATCTTGTCAGAACAATAAAATGTTTAAATAAACACTAAATAAGGCTGAAATATGACTTTAGTAGCCGAAGGAAGTATAACGGTAAGTTACAGAATAGAATAGAACATATGAACTAACACTTACGGATAGCAATGTGCCATCGGCAATACTGCCATTGGGCAATATTGCCACCCTCTATATTTTGGTGTTGTGCGATTGATATACATAAAAAAAAACTTTGTGATTCCCCCAATTTACAGTAACAACGCAGAGGGCAGAGTATTGTGTTCGTAATATTTGTATTCACAGTTAGAGTTCAGTCATATTCTCGTATTTCGCCTCTTATCGTCGAATCTCGAGAGCTTTTATATGAAACCGAAAAGTCTGGTCTGGAAATATTTTCCAGCAAAAATAAAAAATAATAGACCATAGCATGTAATTTATATATATATATATATATATATATATATATATATATATATATATATATATATATATATATATATGTATATATATGTGTGTGTGTGTGTGTGTGTGTGTGTCTCAAAATATTCGCCCGCAAGCGTATGACTTGACAACTGTCATAATATTTTTTATTTTAATAGTATAAAATCCAATCATTTCCGAATCATAAAGCGAATATAGAATTCTAAAGTGCGTGCTACTAAGATTCGTAAAAGTAAAATCGTATTCTCCTGCTTTCTATGATAGAATTCTAAAGTGCATGCTACTACTACTGATCTTTCCATAATAATCGAATTCGCATACTCAAACTCGCAACCGCGATTATTTCTATTATTTAATATTCCGGTGGATTATCCTTAGATTTATAAAAACTTTTCAGTGATCTTTAAACACAAAAATCAATTAAAAAGTAGAATATAATTATTTATAATTAATAAGCATGAGTTGCCCTATATTTCTATTTTTGGGCAATATTGCCATTAATGTTTCCGGCAATGTTGCCTCGATTTCAATTTTCCAGCAAAAATAAAAAATAATAGACCATAGCATGTAATTTATATATATATATATATATATATATATATATATATATATGTGTGTGTGTGTGTGTGTGTGTGTGTGTGTGTCTCAAAATATTCGCCCGCAAGCGTATGACTTGACAACTGTCATAATATTTTTTATTTTAATAGTATAAAATCCAATCATTTCCGAATCATAAAGCGAATATAGAATTCTAAAGTGCGTGCTACTAAGATTCGTAAAAGTAAAATCGTATTCGCCTGCTTTCTATGATAGAATTCTAAAGTGCGTGCTACCACTACTGATCTTTCCATAATAATCGAATTCGCATACTCAAACTCGCAACCGCGATTATTTCTATTATTTAATATTCCGGTGGATTATCCTTAGATTTATAAAAACTTTTCAGTGATCTTTAAACACAAAAATCAATTAAAAAGTAGAATATAATTATTTATAATTAATAAGCATGAGTTGCCCTATATTTCTATTTTTGGGCAATATTGCCATTAATGTTTCCGGCAATGTTGCCTCGATTTCAAATTGCCGGCAACGGCACATTGCTACTTACGGAACACTCAAAGTAAACCATAACCAAGAGCGGATAGTTAAGAACAAAAGTAATGTATGGGCCAATACTAAAGAAAACATACTATTGAAAAATACAGATATATACGAAGTATAGACAGCATAGAAAGTAATAAGACGACGAAACATAGCCAGATTTAGAAGAAGGTAAGTAAAAATAGGACAGTAAAAATTTAAGACGAAAATGTCGCAACGCAATTTTAGACCGTAACAAATTTTCTCAGAATTCGAACAAAACATCGTAAGATGTCAAACATTCCAATTTATATACGAATACACCATTCGTTGATAATTTTACGCAGAGATATTAATAAAAATCTAATTTTCATATATATTTGGTCATATGCTCTCCTATCTATCCCTTAAACCTTAGGCTTATTCATTAACAAACTGGTTAATTTTCTGCAGATAATTAAAATTGTTATTCATTCGATATAAATTTTGGCAACTAAAGATTTGTTTTATGTCCGCTTTCATGACCCTGCTCCAGCGGGACAACGCAAGGAAGAAGTAGAAGCAGAAGAAGAAGAGAAAGAAGAAGAAGAAGAAGACTAAGTTTTCTGATTGGTGAATTTTTTTAATGACTAGCCAAAAATTAACCACTGAGGTCAGAATAGGGACATTATAACGTCGTTTCGTTTAGTGATTTGTTTTATAACATATACTAACTGTTAATCGTGGTATTACTTTACTGTACATACAAACCATTGGTTTGGATATTTTCTTAAGGTTCATTCAAATTGCCAATCCAGAGCTGATATGAAATTTAAAGTTTTGGGTATCACAATTAATTTCAAAACAGTGTGATTTTGTATTTGACACCGTAGCTAGTTTCTTCACCCACTGAATAGCATAATTTGTAAAAGCTTTTCGTAATAATATTATTCAATAATGATATCAAATAATACTCATAAAAATTCCCTTAAGAAAAATATAAATTATAATTAAAAATATAAAATAATTTAGGCCCGGTTGTACAATGAAGGTTCAGTGTAAGCTCAACGTTGAGCTGGTTCAGATGACAGACTGCGTTGTACAAAACAAAAAACACAAATTATATAGTACCGGGTATCTACTTGAAATCCGTAATAGAGGGAATACAATGTATTTGGGATTTGGGAATACTGTCACAGAGCGACTAGATGAATCAAGTCGGCTACTGACACAAAGGAATATCGCCTTATAAAGAAGAAAAAATAGCGTATTTCATGAATTGTAAGTATAAAAAAAACATATAGAAGCCTGTAAAAACAATTTAAACACAACAATACGAAGAACCTAGCAATATAACAAAAAATAACATAAATAAACAGTAGTACAATTTATTTTCTTGACGCATCCGCATGTATTGTGAGTTGCTCTTGTAATTTTTCATATCAAGTCAAAATTCTTCGTTCGTTGTAATTAAATAGTTATCAATTAAAATGTGTTCGCTTTCTAATTAAAATTTCTTATGTCTTTTGGCAAATCAATATGAGTTAATAGTGTTGGGACTTTAAATATTATAGTGAATTTTACTTGTGATACTTCGAGAATTCAATTCAAGTGGTATACGAGGTGTGTTCAAAAACTATCGCGAATTTTGAATTTTCGCGGGTTACGTATATTCGAATTTCGATCTTTTTGTGGCTTTATGTTGGTACTCATGTCTCTCACTTATGTCGACAAGCTCGGCCATTTTGAATGTTCACTTAATTGTTGACAGCTGCTTTGCTTGCACGTGTTTTGGATCGTCTTCGATTTTTACCTATTCAAAAAAATGGAACAAAGAACCTGTATCAAATTTTGTGTGAAAAACGAAATTAAGTGCGCGGATGCATTCCGAATGTTGACTGTGGCATACGGAGAAGCTACCTTGGACCAAAGCAACGTTTATCGGTGGTACAAAATGTTCTCAGAAGGCCGAGAAGATGTGAACGACGAAAAGCGTGCCGGACGCCCGAGCACTTCAACAACAGACGAAAAAATTAATGAAGTGGAGAAAATGATATTGGCCAATCGTCGAATCACCGTTAGAGTAGTTGCTGAGGACCTAAACATATCGATTGGCTCGTGCCATTCGATTTTTATCAATGATTTGGGCATGAGACGGGTCGCCGCGAAATTTGTACCAAAATTGCTCAATTGCGACCAAAAACAGCATCGCATGAACATTGCTAATGAGATGTTGGACTCTGTCCGCGACGACCCAAATTTGCTTCAGAGGGTCATAACTGGTGACGAATCGTGGGTTTATGGTTATGACGTGGAAACCAAAGTTCAATCATCTCAATGGAAGCTGCCGCACGAACCAAGACCGAAAAAAGCGCGCCAAGTTCGGTCGAATGTGAAAGTTTTGCTGACAGTTTTCTTCGATTGCAGGGGCGTGGTGCATCATGAGTTCTTGCCACAGGGTAGAACGGTCAATAAGGAATATTACCTGCAAGTTATGCGCAATTTGCGCGAAGCAATCCGCCAGAAACGCCCGGATTTGTGGAAGAACAAAAATTGGCTTTTGCACCACGATAACGCCCCTGCTCACACATCGTTGCTTGTGCGCGACTTTTTAGCCAAAAACAACACACTAATGATGCCGCAGCCACCGTATTCCCCAGATCTGGCCCCCTGTGACTTTTTCTTGTTCCCTAAACTGAAGAGGCCCATGAAAGGACGACGTTACGCTACGCTTGACGAGATAAAGACGGCATCGAAGGAGGAGCTGAACAAGATAAAAAAAAATGATTTTTTGAAGTGCTTTGAAGATTGGAAAAACCGTTGGCACAAGTGTATAATATCTCATGGGGATTACTTTGAAGGGGACAAAATAGATATTCATGAATAAATAAATAATTTTTGAAAAAACACAAAATTCGCGATATTTTTTGAACACACCTCGTATTCCTAATGGTTATCTGCCGTTCCATTTGGATCCATTTAGAAATTGACATTCTTTTATTAAGCGATTGAGTTTAATAAATTTTGGACCAATTCAATTGTGGGATTGGTTGTCATAAGTAAGCTGTTCCTGGTTCCTGTTCCTTCAATCCTTTTGGAGGTACAAAGCAGCCCAGTTCCTGTTAGCTGGTCCCATGCAATCGACGCTGGTTCGAGCTCAAATCCATTTCCCGTTGTTCCTGTGTTGTAACCTCCTTCGAATCAACGCTAGTTCCCGTCACATAAGGTCAGTAGTCTGTGCTTGATTTACTGGTTCCTTTGTGATATTATTCCCACACCTATATTCATATTGATTATTCATTAATTGAATTCTAATTGGAATTCTGGTCCTTCGAGCATTTATTATTTACATTTACATTTGTTCGAAATAATTCGGAACTACTACTTATTTTTTTCATTTTGCTGCAGTTTCTGACCTATTAATTTTAGAGAAAAGTTGTAAATAAAAAAGTTGTTCAGAATTAAAAACTACACAATACTAGTTTAAAATTAATCATAATTTCTTTTTATTTTACGAAAAAAACGCAAATTAAAATTTGAAATTTACAGCATATTTCAGAGTGCCTTTGAATTTCTGATGTTTTATCTGTTTTTATTTGACATTTAACTTTTGACATTTTATTATTTTTTATTGACAAGAGTACAATTATGAGATCTGTCAAATAAAATAATTAAACATCAGTAATTCAATATATATAATCCACAATCTTTTATTTGGAGCATAGAGCCCCCACGAAGGATTTCCATTTTGATCTGTCTTGAGCGATCTGCTTGGCTTGTTTCCAAGATTTCCTGGTGTCTTCTAGTTCCATACGTATTGTCCTTCTCCATGCGATCTTCGGTTGGCCTCTTTTCCCGTATCCCTAAGGGTTCCAGTCAAGGTATTCTTTTGCAATGTTCTATGGGCCTCGTCTTAGAACATGACCGATCCACTTTCACTTTCTTTGTTTTATTTCGGTATTGATGTCTTGCTAGTACTTCGTTGTTTGTTCAGTATATTTGATTTGTTAACTGACAATGAAGAAATGATAGAAATAAAAAAAATATTATGAAACCTAAAAGTACTCGAAAAAGTACAAAAAACGAGATAACTACAAAATGGAATGATAAAAAAAATTTTACTCGATTTCGGAAATATCTATAGCTACTGAGTATTATGCCCTTCGTTATAATAATAATAATAATAATAATAATAATAATAATAAATAATAATAATACTCATAAATAATAATAATAATAATAAAAATAATAATAATACTTACTTACTTAATCGCTATGTCTTTCTACCTTTCGGTGTAAGACTTTCCTGGAGTTATCGTGCTGGTCTGGCTGGTCTCTTCTTCCAGCTTTCTCTCCAGGCTTTCCTGTCATTGGTTAGCACTTTCACTTCATGCCACTTAATATCGCGTTCTTCAGCAGCTTTTTTTACTTCTTCTATCCAGGTTTTGGCTGGTCTTCCTCTTCTTCTTTTCCCTATAGGTTTTGTTTCATATATTTGTTTTGCTAATCTGCTTTCTTTCATTCTATTAAGGTGCCCAAACCATCTTAGTTGTCCCTGTTGTATTATATATTCTACTGGTGTGGTATTAAGCTGATTTCTAAATGTTTCGTTTCTAATTCGGTCTATTCTTGTCTTTCGTTTTATTCTTCGCAGAAACCTCATTTCCATACTTCTTATTTTACTTAAAAGGTTTTCGGTTATAGTCCATGACTCACACCCATATGTTAGTACTGGGATTGCTATTTTTTTAAAAACTTGAGCCTTCGTTTCGTCTGGGACTTACTTTTTACCGAGGAATTTTTTGGATATCGCATTGTACATTCTTCCTGTTGCCCCTATTCTTTCTCTTATTTCTTCTTCCATTTTTCCGTTTTTATTTATTATAACCCCAAGATATTTAAATGAGTTGACTTGTTCGATTGTTTCACTTTCTATTTTTATTTCACATTCTTGTTCTCCATTTATTATCATAGTTTTAGTTTTCATTGTGTTTATTTTCATATTTCTCTTTCTAAGTTCTCGATGTATGACATTCAGATTATGTTGTAGCTCTTCCTCATTCTCCGCAAATAAGACCATATCATCTGCGTAGCATAGTTCAGAGACGCAGGTCACTTGCAATTTTCTGTAGCCTATTCTGTAAGGTTTCATTTCGCGTTTGCTGCTTTTAATTACATCGTCTAAAATTACAGTGAACAGTAGAGGGCTTAATATACATCCCTGTTTCAAACCTGCGTTTGTGCTGAATGTTTTAGAGGTCATATTTCTAGTCCTTACGTAATTAATGCAGTGTTCATACAAACTTTTAACCGCATTAATGGTACTTATGTCTATTCCTCTATTATTCAAGCTATGCCAGATATCTTCTCTAATGATCCTGTCAAACGCTTTTTCTAAGTCTATGAAGCACATATATATTTTTCTTTTCGATTGATTAGCTTTTTCAATTATTTGTCTAATCGTGAATATATGGTCTTGAGTACCTCTATTTGCTCTGAATCCGCATTGAGTATCTTCTATATTGTTTTCAATCTCATTTCGTATTCTTTGTTCTAAGATTCTTGCATAAACTTTACCCGGGACGCTAAGTAAAGTTAATCCTCGATAATTTTTACATTCTTTCGGGTCTCCCTTCTTAAAAATTGGTGTTATTATACCAATCTTCCAATCCGTGGGTGTTGTTTCTGTTTCCAGAGCATCATTCATTATCTCTCTCATTATTTTTAGTCCATTTTTGCTCATATATTTGATCATTTCTGGGGCTATTTCATCATGGCCGGGAGCTTTCCCTAGTTTTATTTTATTTATCGCGCATAGGAGTTCTTCTTCGGATATATAGCTCACTGTATTTGTTCTATGTCTCATTTCCTTGTTTATTTCGGTAGCTACGTGTGTAGTCTCTCTTTCTTCATTTACTTCGCAATCTAATAATTCTTTAAAATATCGTCTCCATCTTTCCATTATGTTTTCTTCCTCGTTCAAGATATTTCCGTTATCGTCCTTGATATTTAATAGTGTTGTTGGTTTTTCTTTTCTCATTTGTTTCAGTGCTCCATAGAACAGTTTTTGATTTCCTTGGTATGCCTCATTTAATTTTAATCCAAATTGCGCCCAGGTATTTGTTTTAGCAGCTTTTACCAGGTTTTTTACTTTAATTCTATTTTCCTTATATTTATCGTAGCTATTTTTGTCTTTCTTGCTTAAGTATGTCTTCCATGCTTGTTTTTTTGTCTTGATTGCATCTTTTATATCCTGGTTCCACCATGCAGTTTTCTTTAGTTGTTTGTTATTTATTTTTGTTACACCACATTCCTCCTTCGCTGCCATCATCATACATTTCTTTAGTTTGTTCCATTTGTTATCTAAATTGTCTGTCCATGGTATGGACATGATCTTCTTATCTAGATTTGTTTGGTATTTATTTTTAATTGTCTCATTTGTGAGTAAGAACGATTTAATTTTCTCTTTTATTATCTTTTTTCTCTGTTCTTTTATTTCCATGATTGTTTTTCTCATTTTCATTGTAACCATGTAATGATCTGATCCTATTTCTGGTCCTCTCCTTACCCTCACGTTCTTTATTCTCTTATTTAAACTTTTACTTACTAAAAAATAATCAATGATGGATTTTTCGTTCCTATTTGGTTCCACGCGAGTATATTTGTGGATATCTTTGTGGGTAAATCTTGTGTTCGTTATGTATAAGTCATTTTCCACGCATAGATCTATTATTCTGAGGCCATTTGAGTTTCTCGTAGGTTCTCCCTCCTTATTCATGTATCTTTCAATTCCTCTATTATCGTTTCCTACTCTTCCATTCAAATCACCAAAAATAATTACTTCATGTTTTGTGTCATCAATTTCCTCTTGCAGCATTTCAAAGAATTTATCTTTATTTTCTTTTAAATCATTTTCGTTTGGACCATATGCACATAGTAAAGTGATACATTCATTTTTTGTTATAATAATAATAATAATAGACCTTTATATATATCAATTATAAAGTGAAATACGTAGATCGATTAAGTTTTATATGATACAACAAACATTAAAATATTCTATAAATTTTTAAACAAACCATTGTAGACCGAGACCTGCTTCAAATTTTCCGACTTGTACTCGTCTCTTGCATTTCTTTTCCACGTGTGTCCATTTTGTGATATGCCCACTTCCATTTTAATTTTTTCGAAGCAAGTAATACCAGCATAAATTATTTTTATAGTTTTCATGTTAAGCACAGGTTCAGCTGAACTTAGCTTAATTTGTACAACAGAATTGAAAGTTAAACCGCAGTTCAGCTGAACCTGTCTTCAGTTAAGTGGAAAATGAACCGATGTTTGTACAACCGGGCCTTAGCTATTCATAAATCCAATAAAATTGTTTAACTTCAATTCACTTTGATGTACATTATCAGAATTTATATTGCATACTTGCTATAATAACATCTAAAATTTTAGAAGTACTCGTACATAGTTCGAGTTTCACATAGTTCAAATATAATTCACCCAAGTTGGCACTCTCGGTTTGATTGTGAATCTATTGTACGTATTTATTATGTTAGTTAAAATATCACATTAAAAAGTTGCACATCTAAAAATATTGATGCAATATTTTTCTCTAGACTTTAATCAGAAATGTCAAAATTAGGCTTTTCTCAAATATAATTACACAGAACCTGATATAGGTTTGTAGAGTATGTGAAAATAATCAATTATTCATACGCAATTTATACGAAAATATCTATACATTCTATTTTCTCAAAAAAAAGAATTCTTAACTTTCACTAAATGAAATAAAAAAATTATAAAGGAACTAATCTCTAGCAAACTAAAGACATTTTCATATTTCCTAAATATTGCACGTAAACTCAAAACCTATTTCTTGAAAGCACTTATTCCTAAATTAATCAGTCATTCCGTGTCCAACTTAGAAACTTTTTATTCCCAAAACTATTTTTTTTTAGTCTAATTTAAAGTTGAATCCTTCACTTAACAATAGACACAATAATATTAATTTATTTTCAATATCTCGATATTGTTAATTATTTATAGAATTAGTAAACCGGAAACTATTTGATTTATGTGAAGAATGTCAAACTTAGTTTAGAAAATATTTGACAAATACAAATGGTCGATAACTTTATAGTCATCTAGTCATTTTCAATTAACTGCTCTCAAAATTCCTGTGTAGCACCACTCTCACATTCCATGAGTGAGGACCATTGAAATATATCATTTATGAAGATCTCTCAGTGAATAGAGCTGTCACAGCCATAACACGAATAGAAAGCGTAACAATTAAATTCAATAACTAAATTTTTAGATGTCAGAATTTATAAAATAGATAATTTCTTGTTTGAATGAATGAAAATAACATATTTGTTTGGAAGTTTACTTGTTCATTTACATACTCAATGTTGTTTGATATTTTATAAACAAAAACTTTTAACAGGAATGTACATAAACAAAAAAACTTTTTGCATTAAATTCTACCAAACATGCGCACTAATTCATCATGTTATGTTCTGCTTTTTTTTATAAAAACTACTTATATACAGGATGGTGACTCGAATACCCAAACGTAGAAGTTTAACATGTAAAATCGAATTTTCTAATTTCCTGCTTCCCTAATTATTTTAGGTAAAAGCTTCAAATAAAAGTTGTAGAGCATAAAATGCTATATCTGAAAAAATAAGCAAACTAAATTGTGCATGCTTTGTTCCGGCATAAACGGGGTATGAAGCTGTTAAAAATTACCTGACAAATAGCGATGGCCAAAATTGTGGCAAAATAATATAGAAATGTCTAACGCTTTATCTATCATATAGGTAAGTTTATTTTCAGTAGTTATTATTTCTTATTTCTGTCCTAGTGATCAATTATCTATTAATTTAAATTGATAATTGCTCATGTTATCTATTAATTTAAATAAAAAATTGTTCACTTGAACAGAAATTATAAAAAAATAATAAAAATAAATTAACCTAGCTCGATAGATAAATCGTTAACATTTGTTATTTTTTACCTCTCGCTAAGAGAGGTATTGGAATCATGCTAAAAATCACATATCCAGATTTTAATGAATAAGCACGTTTCAAGGTCACTACAATCCGATTTTAACATTTTTACAATGATGTATGTGTGTGTGTGTGGATGTGTGGATGTGTGTATGTGTGTGTGTGTGTGTGTGTGTGTGTATGGCTGGATGTTGGACGGACGATTCCTCAAAAACTATGAGACATAAGACCTGTTTAACTATGAATACCTCAATCTGACATTCCTGGGAAGAGCTGAAAAGGTTTTGGTATCAATTGAACAACCGGAAGTAGTAGTTTTTAAAAGAAATTCTTTCAAATATTAATTTTTGATATTACTAATTTTGAAGAACAAAATTCTACACCTGATACATTTAAATTTTTTATCATATCTTTTATAAATTTAGAGATAAAGACGCTATAATATATAGAATATCGGGATATAACAAGTCGAGTAGGCGAAAATACACTAAGGAAACCAGTTGACAAATTCAAATGTTTATAACATAATTTGTAAATGACAGATTTCAGTGTCAAAAATCAATAGTTTTAGTGACATTTTGATAGCTTTTGCTGGGAAGTACATTTAATCTTTCATATTGTTTTATTAATTAAATATTTGAAATTATAGGTAATATGCATATATCCATCAGAAATACCGCCAACCTGGTTAATGAATTGGAAGAATCAGTGACATTTAGAAACTTCCTCATACAATGAAAAATAGATATAATTAGAATTATATGTGTGCAAAAGACATGTTAAATACAATAAAAAACAATATTTGGGTAAAGTTCTGTAATATTTTGTAATAAAACGACTGTTCGATAGCAAAGTGCAATACAATACTTATATAGCCTAATATGGAAATGGCGAGAGGTCTTGTGCTGGGCACAACAGATTTTTTGATTTAATTCCATGGCTATCGGTATTTTTGAGTTAATTCTCAACACTTTCATACCTAATTTCTGCCGTTACAAGCCATGTAAAATTAATTTTGCTTATTGATACAGAAACATAATTTTACGCTCCACAACTTTCGTTTGAAGTTTTTTTTACTTAAAATAATTAGGAAAGCAGGAAATTACGAAAGCCTGATTTTATATGTTAAAGTCCCATGTTCGGCTGTGCCAGGCAGCATGCTTTATACCGGGTGGTAGCGGTTGGAGGTGAACATAAAGATTTAGCATGTGTTTTAGTTTTGTGCAATTCCCTGCTCTCCTATTCATTTTACGACAAAATCTGTAGAGTGCAAAGTTGTTCAGAATTAAAAGTTGTATATAAACCTATTTTTGCATTTCTTATTTTGTTTTTAATTTATTTTCTATTGTAAAAATAAATTTGAAAATTCTTGTTAGTTCGTAAAAATAACCATGAGATTTGTTTTCTTTTTTTAGTTTTCATAAATTGTTTATAAACGTCAATCTGACTTTTGGAAAATATATCCCATAGTCATGATGGTTGTTGGGTTGATTGCCACGTTGTCGGTTAACCATACAACGTTTCGGGAGTCATATCGATCTCTTCTCGAAACGTTAATGCCCGGTTGCACCAACGTAATTTACATATTAAACGCTTAAATTGACAATATTACATCGAAATGAAATGTCAAATGAATTTTAATATATTGCTGTCAAAATTTCGATTTTCATTTTTTGGTTTAAGCTTAGCTTAAAATTTAAACCTTGTTGGTGTAACTGAATATGAGTGTGTTCACCGATTGCAAAAATCAACCTGGCAACCAGCAAGACAACGACTAGAGCCACGGAAGCCTACAGACTAAGTATATCCCGTATTCTTGGATAACTATTTCTTTCATAATAATTGTTTATAATAAAGACTATTCATTATTTAAGTATTTTAATATTTTTTTAAAATAGTTGAATAATTAACTAAATATATAAATAAATAAATTAAATAAATAAATAAAATGAGTAAAATAATATTGTTTTCTATAATGGCATAAATTAAGATTAAGCTTTTTTTACCTCTCGCTAGAAGAATAAAAGTAAATTAAAAATATAAAAATATATAAAGAAGATATATGTTTTTGTGTGTATCAGAAATGTTAAATGTGTACAATAATTATTTAGCCTAATATGGACATAGCGAGAGGTCTTGTGCCGGCCCCAACAGATTTTTTACTCATTTTGGTCAGTACTAAGTTTTACTCGAAGATCGATAACACCTGTATATTTCATTAACAGCATCTACGGGCTTTAATAAGTTTTATAAAATGTGTAAATGCAAGTTAAGTGTGGTTTTACTGCATCATAAAATGAAAAATAATCATAAATAATTAGGTGTCCGAATATGTCCGAATTTTTAAGTACTTTTATGATTCCAGCCAGACTTTCAAATCGTCCAAACTTTTTAATTATGTATGAAAATAATGAATCATAAATATGAATTATTATTTTTATACAACAATCGAACAAAAGTGACCCCTGTGGTGCACTCTCCAATGAATGCCCTTGAGGTGACGCCTGGTAAGCGCCCGCACGGTACAAATATGTCATCATCATTACCGATATCTGCGATAAAGCAGATTGTGGCACACTCAGAAATGGGCAATAAGCCGTGATGATATATTTATTTATTTATTTTTATTTATTGAACAAAATTATCAACTTTAACCATAGTAAATTATGGTATCAATCAACTGAAAAATGTATCTTCGTCGCCCTCTTTCGTACATTTTCACCTCAAATTTAAAATAATCTTTGTTCCTATCCTTCTACACAAGTCCAATGGTACATACATATTTCCACTTAAACAAAAATAATCCTTGTTACTACTGTGTTTCGTAGGTAAATATACAAACAGAAAATATGGTCTTTCTTGTTCTCCTTGACACAATAAAATCATCTTAAATTACACAATATTTTTTAAAAAATTGGCAATAAATTAATTATATTTTTTATACTTTTTGTGCCAGAAACTTTCTTAAAGATTATTGTCTGACTATTTCATCAAATTCATCGCATGTCATATTTTGTAAGTTGTACTGGGTCAGAGGCAAGTGATGAAAATGTTCGAACTTTGTTAGGGAAATCAGGCTTTGGGTCACGACTATTCAGTTTTACCTATGGTAACCCTAAATATACACTGTTTCAATAAGCTTGTGTGCTTGTGTGTGTTCAATGTTTTGAATTCACTACTTTGGTTTAGTAAAGATAAAAGTGGACTGTTTTGTTTAATATTATTTTTTTAATTTACAAAACAAAACATATTTTTTTTTGTTGTTAATAAATACATTTTTGTTTGTATATTATAGTTCAATCTGTCATATGAACTGTCAATATGACAGTTGAATCTGTCATAATAAGTGTAAATATGATAGATTATAAATATTAATTAATTCTAAACAATGATATATAACAATATAATAACATTTAACATGGGCAATTATCCTAAACAAGGCTCGATCACTATTGATAACTGTTTTATTTGAAAAGGTACACGTTTGGTTAAATGAGCAAAATTGTACCATGATGACGTTTGCTTCACGAGCAGTAGGCGAGTGATACAAATCTTCCGAGTGAACAATGACCATAATCCCGAATATAATAAAATATAATAAATAATACTCCTGTAAATTTGTAAATAATATATAAATATATTAGAAACAATTGTACAAATTCACAATTTATTGGAACAATATTTGTCAAACAGAACATTAAATTAGTTTTTGATTTACGATATTAAGAGAACTACATACTTATTCGCAATTGGCGTCTTGTAAAATTTGTACGATTGGTGGAATTTGTTGAATAACGTAAACACAAATATACAAAATGTCGAATGGCAGCAGTGACAATGACAAAACTGTCAAATGTCAAACGGCCGCAGGAAGTGTGATCTCGGCAGAATTAAAATAAACGTGAATAATTGACTTCTGGTTCTGTGATTGGCTGAGGAGAGTGAATTATGAATTCATAATTCACGACAGTGAATTAAAGCTACTATAATTAATCGAAAAAATAAAAATAATTGTATTAGAAACATGTTTTTTTTTTCTCTTTTATATTTTTGGAGCTGCCAATATAATCTTTTCGCTGATAACACTAATTTCCTAATTTGATATGGCACAATTATTTTGCTTATTTAAAAAAACTCGTACTGCCCAAATAAAAATTTACCAATGGTGAATGAGCTTATTGAACCACCTGTATACAAACATACATACATTAGACGCAGAAAAATAAATGTTTTCATAGGCTATAAAGCACTAGGGTTCAATCGTTCAATGTTTATTCATTTTACGTATCATTTCGTGTTCATTACAAATACAAGATTGATCTGTAATACTAACCTAAATTGATATCAGTAATTCGCTTTAAGTAGTACATGTTACGTTGTAAAACATAATTTATTGATAAATACAAACAGATCTGAACTTCGCGTGCTTTAGATATTCCGATAAATTTTCAGAAGTTACATGTCAATTTGAGTTTGACATGTAGTTAATTACTTTAATAATTAATTAAATTAAAAATCAGTTCTCGAGAACATATACGAAATAATGTTATAAATTAATCATCTGTTGACTGCTGATAAAATATATAAATAGACTCTTTTGGAAGTTTACAAGAGTGTTTCAGACTGCCAATATTTTTCAATACAGTAATGATGGTGATATGCATTTTTGAAGAACCCTACGCGTCTAACAAATGAATCAGTAATTTTGAAAAGAATTTCATTTCCATTTTTCACAACTTGAATTTTTGGCGGATTTCGAGCTTCATGAACATGAGACAAATCTTATACACTAAAGTATCCCTAGACTTCTAGACCAACAAACAACCCTACCTATCTATGTATGTCACGAAAATCGAGGATATAAGGAAATTTTATCAATACATCCCACACTCTTATAAATATTTTTACCAAGAAATGAACGAGCGGCCCACCACATCTACGAGCGAAGGACATGAAGAACTATAATTTTCTTCATTCTTTGCATTTTTCCAGTGCAATTTACATTTTTTTTATTACGTATTTATTAAAACATATTTTTTCTCATAAAAGTGGACTTAATCTTTAATATCCTAGATAAGTTAATTTTAGAACAAATCATCTTGCGAGAAATATTTGAACTGCGGACACTATATAGCGTGTCTCTACAATAGGGTGACTTAACCACAGATTTCTGAGATAAGACGATTTAACTAAACTTACCCTTACCGGAAAGTGTACCATTTGGCCAGTATCCTGCTTCAAAGTTTTTCGAAAAAATATTAATTTTTCTTATCTTATAATAATATATACCCAAGTCAGCACATAAATGAGGTCGCTAATATATCCAAATTGACTTAGTAATATGTTGAACAATCAATTCTAAGTAGACAATTGCTGAATATAGATTACTTAATATTATGAACTAATATCAGACCTCAATTTCTTTGCTCATTTAGCTTTACGTAAATATATACATATATATATATATATACGTACAATAGGTCAGAAGAAAGTCAAATTCTAAGTAAAACTTTCTACCACTGTAGCATCTGTTACAGTCGTAGCATTTGTTAAAACATTGCATTCTGTTTGTATTCATTTTATTTTAATAATAAAGACGATCTCTATTTTTGTAAATAAAACCTGTGTGATATTGACTCTGAGCGACCCGTTCCAGCATGATACGAGTCGTAACTACCAATCTGGCAAGAACCCTCTTTTAAAATAAATTTTATCTGGCAGTATGTCCGAATACCAAACATCTAATTTTTAATGACAGTAACGAGTTGTCAATCTTCTCAACGTATTTAATAATAATAATAATAATAATAATAATAATAATAATAATAATAATAATACTATTTATTTCCAACAGACATAAGCCCAATTACAGGAAAACAATGACAAGCAATTACAAAAAATATTACAAAAATATAACATTATAAGTACCAAACGTAAATGAATTCAATACAAAAAATAATATGAATTATAGTATAAATAACGTTTTACAAATAGAATACAGGCATCATTCATTTGATAAAGAATCTAACAATATTTTAAGAGAACAGAAAAATATGTCGGTGTTAACGGAAATCAAATTATAATTATTGCACATTATGTGTATAGGTGATTTTGACAAAGCGTTTGTACGTGCACAGGGCAAATAGAAAATAAAATTGAATCTAGAGTTGATCCAAGGGGTGTAAAAGTTTAACTTAGAGAGGAGATATGAGCAATCAATTTTATTGTGAATAATTTTATAAAGAAAAGTAATAGATATACTTTGTCGTCTATTTTTAAGAGAAGTAAATCGAACAGTGTCTAGTAGTTCGACGTAATCACTACCTTGTAGAGGATAGTGATTCGTGGTTTTGTATATTAAGTACTTCACAAATCTTTTTTGAATTTTTTCGAGTGAGGAACTTTGATATTCAGATTGTGGAAACCAGGAAAGTATACAGTATTCCAGTTTAGCACGCACAAAAGAGAAATAAAGTGATGTAAGAGCAAGTACATTGGTGAATGTTTTACTATTCCTAATAATAAACCCTAATGCTTGATTGGCAGACATACAAACATTTTTAACATGTTCGGAAAAATAGAATTCGGGGTCGAAAACCACTCCTAAATCTTTTACAACGCTACAGCGTTGTAGTGTTGTGGAATTTATATTATAATTAAATTGTATGGGATTCTTTTTCCGAGTGAAAGACATTACCTTACATTTGTCAGAGTTTAAATACAATTTATTATTATTGCACCAGGAGTGTATATATTATTTAAATCGGCTTGTAGAATTTTACAGTCATCGCTAGAAGAAATTGTACAAAAAATTTTGGTGTCATCGGCAAACATGAGTATGTTAGTAGAAATTATGGAGCTTATATTATCAATAAAAATTAGAAATAAAAGCGGGCCCAGGTTCGATCCCTGTGGAACTCCAGACTTTACTGTACAACAGTTTGAGTTAAAGTTATTGTATGAGACATACTGTGCACGATTACTTAAATATGATGAAAAAAAGTTACAAAGAGACTTGTCAATTAGTATAGAATGGCTAATACGGTCGAAAGCTTTAGCAAAATCAGTAAAAATCACATCGACCTGACCTTGTTTATCCAAAGATTCTAGTACGAATTGAGAAAAACAACATAAATTAGTATGAGTTGATCTATTTTCAGTAAATTCGTGCTGGTATGGCGAAATTAAATGTTTTATTTGATAATATAAATTATTGTAAATACAAATTTCTAATAGCTTGGCAAAATTTGATAAGATTGCAATAGGTCTATAATTTTTGATATTCTGTGGGTCACCAGATTTGAGAACAGGACATACACGCGCGGTTTTCCAACAGTCAGGAAAGGTATTATTTATTAAGCATAAGTTAAATATATAGACAAGCGGTTCAATGAACGCATTTATGCAATCCTTAAGGAGGAAACTGGGTATGTGGTCGCTGCCTGATGTAAATTTATTTTTCAGCTTTTTTGCTGCATTTAAAATGTCATCGCGAGTGATGGTTTTGATGTCAATAAGCGCTGCGTTATTAATGCATATACTAGGGTTACCACAGGTAGTCGGATCAAGGAAGACACTACTAAAATAGTTATTAAAAGCTTCAACAATGTCTTGCGGGTTGTCATAAGTAATATTATCTAGTTTCATTACGCCTGGAATTCTGCTGTTACCTTTCATTTTACGGAAATGCGACCAAAATTGCTTACTATCATTAATAATGCTAAATTCGACGTTAGTTAGATATACTTTATAACTTTCATGTATTAGATGTTTTGTTATTGATCTATAATGCTTAAACATTTGATAGTCAGTGTTCGATTTACTTCGAGTGTAACGTTTATGGAATTTATTTTTTAGTTTAACATTTTGAATAATTTCGCTAGTGAACCAAGATGGGTATTTGTGTTTTTTGTGCTTGTAAGTGGGTACATATTCATTTAAACTAGGGTTAATCAGATTATAAAATTCGTGGCAAACTGTGTTAACATCTGTAACCTCGAATAAAGTAGTCCAATTAATGCTAGAAAAGGAATTGTATAGTTCAATGAAATTTGCTTTTCTAAAATTGTATTGTTTATTTACATGATTAGGTTCAAAAACACAATGAGAAATATTATCGTGATATAGGTTTATATTTAAATAAGGATGATAATTGTCCTCGTACACGAGAGGCAACTCTTTTTTAGAGACGACACAATTTAGGTTGGTGAAAACTAGATCAAGTATACGCGAGTCATCGTTTAGTACGTTATTACATTGAACAGTATTTAAGAGTGTTGCAAAATCTTTTAATGTAGTGCAAACTATATCATCGTTAGAATGCACGAATTTTGGTATATTAAAATCACCTAATATAAGTATGTTCTCCTTATCAATTAAAATATGTTCCAGATTTTCCAAAAGTGATTGTAAGTTAGAATATGTAGGAGTGACGGGAATATAAACAAGTAGTAAGTACAAAGGGCCAAATGATAATGTACATTTACATCCTACAATATCGATGAATGGTAACGTGTGACTAAAATACGATAAATCAATCTGGTCTACTTTTACTGAGCGATTAAAAGTTAGAAGGACTCCTCCTCCACGTGTTAGATTAGTAGCAGAGAAGTTACGATCGCGCCTTACAACATGATAAATTTCGGGTGAGAATAACTCATCATTGTATATATCAGGAGTTAACCAAGTTTCTGTTAAGGCAATGATAGTATATTCAGAATTTGCTACAGATAACTGAAATTGCTGCATTTTATTTTTTAAACTGCGTACATTCTGGTAGTACATAGTTAAGCTCGACTGATTGTTTATATTGTTGGCTGGACGCTCGCGACTTTCTCTAAAAAAGCATTATTACTATTATTTTTGTTTCGCGGAAACCAGAATCTTTTTACTAAGACCCCCTTGGGACAGAGAGATGAGTTATATATGTCACTAAGCAGTTCATATGGAATTCCGAGCTTGAAAGAAGCGAAATCACCATCATGTTTAATTTTATTGCAAGTAAAGTGACGGGAGACTTTTAAACCATGCTTGCCTAAATAGTCAAGAAGATCCTCTGTGGTAGCATCCTTGTTCCTGACACGGCTCACATGAATCCAGGCTCGTCGGGGGGCGCCGCAAATCTTGTCCTCGGTATTTGGGACAGCGTCGCCGAAAGTGCGTTCCATAGTTGGCTGACGTGTACGACGGGGCTGCGGGGTTGGTTGCAAAACGGTAGGCGACAATTCTTTTGCATATGAATTTTGTGAGTTCGTCGGAACTTGCTGCTCACTGTTGTTAATTAAATTAATGGCGTACGATTCTCTGATGGCTGGTTGATTTATAGAAGTTTGCTTTTTGTGATCTATCGGCTGTGATTCACTTAGGACACTCTCTTTAACGTTAGTTTTAGTGTTGTTCTGTGAAAGTTCGTTTAAAATAGCACTTTGTTTAGTGATAAGATTTTTACAATCGGTAAGTTCAGTTTTTAATTTTTGAATTTCACTTTCGAATTTATTAGTTAAAACAACTATTTGTTCGGTTAGGATATTTTTAAAAACGTTTATAATATCCGCGTTAGTATCGCCTACAGTATCAGGCTCGACGTTTTTTATTTTACTGCGAGTATCCGGCATTTTTCAAAGAAAATTTGAGAACAGATATACGACACGTCTAAATCTTAGCAAGTAACACAGTATTTAAGAGTAAGCCAACATTATTTAATAGTCTTATTATAATAATGGTAGTAAAATACCGTTATAGGCCGAACAAACGGATGTTATAATGTTTTAGAATATTGCGAAGGAAATTTTTGACAACCCATAAATAATGGTTACTGTCATTACAAAATTAGTTATTTGATATTTGCTTTATAGTTATTAACGTCATTAGGCCGATATGAGGCAAATATCGGACGCGACTGAGGTTTATAAACCGAGGCTATAGCCGAGGTTTATAATCAGTCGAATTCGTTATTTGCATATCTGCCGTGTGGAGCTCAAGATTTTTCGTAATAACATAAAAGTTTATGAATAATAAAAATTTTCTATATGTGCCATACTGAACAACTTTTTTGGCTAATTTATAAATTCTCCTAGACAACAGTCCATCAATATGCTGTTATTTTTCTAGGAACACCTGATCCTTAATTGTAAGCGACTGTTATAAAAAATAACGGCCTCGGCCGTTATTTCTATCTTTTCATTTTTGGTTTTAGTCCTGTTACGTCATAATAATAGTATGGTATTACGAAAAAAAGTGCAGTCACTCAGGTTTTATTATTTTCTGTATGAACCGTAACAGATATCACAAATTAAACAGAGAAAAATTTAATATTGAATGTATCTTTCTAAAAAAAAATAATAATATCACGTTATCGGCGTGTCCATTAAAAAGTTACTGATTAATCAATATTGGGACACCCAAGTTTCATACAGTAGTGGTTCACTAATAATAAGTAATATCTTAAAATATGACATAATCATATAAAGTGCCATACAAAATTTTATCCAAATCGAATAAAGTATTTTTCTTTTTTTCGAAGAACTTTGAAGCAGGATACTGGCTAAACATACACTTTCCGGGAAAGATAAGTTTAATTAAATCGTCTTATTTTCGCCTCAGGAATCTGTGGTTAAACCATGTCCCCCTTTTTTAGAAACCGCCTGTATATTGATAGATCTTTAAATGTATTTGTATTCTATTTTATCTTCTTGTGATTTCAAAATAAAAAGCTATTACTATAAAAAAAGTAAGTTGGAATATAAAAAAAACGAAAGCTGTTCAAATACTTTTCAAATTAAGTTTGGAATGCTTTTTATTAAGAAAAGAGTTTTGTGCGAAAATTGTGATATAGGTATTAATGAAAGTATTTTAATTAAAATCTCTAAAGTAATTACAGGTTCGTCAGAGGTAATTTAAAATTAAAGCTAGTGTTATTCATACTTAATAAAGTGTTAAATATAGAGTTTTTATAAGTAAATAATTTTCTGCTTATAGCGTTCACTACGGAAACCATAAACGTCATAGTTCATTAGTCATAAAGCTGAATAAAAGCTGCTGTGCACCAAAGTATAACAAAAACAAAATTTTTATGAGATTAAAATTTAATTTATTTTTTATAAAGTTACATATAATATGCATGTTCGTTACAGTTTATATGGGTTATAATAGTAATTTACATGTCAAGCTGCACAAGTAAACTTTTTGGTGAAGAAAGAAGTTCATTGGGCCCAAACGAAAGCCGTGGTCAAAAAGACTTCTGCAACGTTATTATCACTTATGGCAATTAATTTTTTTGTAGAAATTAACTAACAAATTTAATATAACAGACCAAGTAATATTGATGGGGTTTTTAATGCCAGTATAGCAAATATACCCATTACACATATAGTTGGATGTTACGGAGAAGATATCTATAACGAAAATGGAAAATTACTTCGAGATTTTACTACCGTCCATAAGGTAAAAATATGAAACAGTTTCTTCAGAAAGAAAGATATACATAAATATAATAATCCTCAAAACTATCGTCGAATTAGCCTGCTAGACACTGCTTACAAAATATATGCTAGAATATTTGTTATAATATCTAATTACTAATACAAGAAATACACACAGAATTATAGAAATCCATATTTAATTAAATGCACCGACTTTGACATAATTACTAATACATTCAATATTTTCTTTTTAACTAACATTTTTATTTTTTGTTGACTTGGAGTATGCCAACTATTTTTCTTCAATACTTCCTCCTTGTCCTAGTTGACTTCTTAGATGAAGTTCCCAGAGGTTTATTGAAGAGCTCTGCCAATTGGTGCTCTCTTGGTATATGTTCTACTTGAAGCTTCCCTTCTTCACCCATTTCTCGAACAAAATGGTAACGTACTTCTATATGTTTACTTCTTTTGAGAAAATGTGGATTCATCGAAAGTTTCACCGCAGCCTACGTTGTTAATAAGCAATTTTGGAATTTCGTCTTTATTTGTTACTTCATTTATGTCTTTGAGCCCACATTACTTCTTTGGCATCTTCACTCGCTGCCACTTACTCAGCTTCTGTAGTGGAGAAATTGATATCTATTTGCGTTTTGCTAAAATCTAAGATATCAGTCCCAATCCGTAACGACTAACAAATCCAATTCTTGAATATCGATTTTTATCTGCAGTAAAATCTGTGTAGCTGTAGACCTCCAGTGTTGCATTTTTTGCACCTATCTTAAACATTGAACCATGATTTAAGGTACCTTTCAAATATCGAAAATATTTCTTCACTGCATTCCAACTTGTCTCTGTAGGTGTCAAGAAAGCATGATACATTGCTTACTGCATAGGCAATGTCAGGTCTCTTGTCATCATCATGAAAAATATCAAACTTCCAATTCTTTCTCGAAAAGGTACTCTTTTCTGAAAATTTTTTTCTTCGTCTTTCATGTCAACTTCAGCAGGAATACTTACTGGATTAGCTTCATACATCTAAAAACTATGCAAAATTTATATACGTCGTTTGATTAACCAAAATAGATCCATTTTCTAATTTCTGAATTTTTATTCCTAGAAAGGAATCTAGAGGTCCTTTCTTAATTTCAAACTTTTGTTTCATTTCTCCTATAAATTTTTTTATTTCCTTCTTTAATTTCAAACTTTCGTTTCATTTCTCCTATAAATTTTTTCTTTTCGTTTTCGTTGTTACCAGCAACTTATCTATCGTCCACATAAATTGCTATTATCAATTTATTTTCTCGTTTTATTATGAATAAATAATAATTTTTAATCATCCACTTTGACACGTATTACATACTTAATATTGTTCATCTTTAATAGTGTCTAAATTTTGAATGACAAAATAAGCAGATTTGCAGATCTTTAAATATTCATGCGAGTTTACATTATTAGTAAGTTGCAAATCGTCTATCGGCAATAATACATGATATGAAAGACAATTTCATGCTAAATTCAAATTTTCAAACCGCGTTATCGTATCATTAACAAGATCGGAGTGGAGGATGAAAAAATAAAAAAATGGACGAAAACGTTAACAATTTTTATATAAAAAAAAATCATCAATAATTTACTTCCTATGATGCCACGACAAACGTAAACTGTTACACATAGTGAAACCTATTAGGCTAATGCCCATATTCATAAACACTCGTAAAAAATTTAAACGGTTCGTTATAATTTTTATCCAATAAAAACAGTCGACATTGAAAGAAAAATCGAAATTTTATTTGTCAAGTTTGATTCTATTTGTGAAAAATTATAACGAACCGTTTTGAAACTTTACGAGTGTTTATGAATATGGGCATAAGTATTAAATACGTAATATTGTTTGTTTTTTGAGTAATTTAAATATTTTTCATAACTGTTTTCAGAAAATGGTCAAAAACAGAAATATGCCGTCATTTTTCCCAATTGGCGGGAGGTTCCCGTGCTCCGATTTCCGGAAAATTTTGATATGTTATTCAGCGCATTTTTCTGGACCGGATTCCGTTAAAAAGCTTTCCTTATACTTACTTTAACACAAAGTCGTAAATTTTCTGCACTGTAAAACGTCTTTTTAATGAAAAAAAATCTGATGTGGCCAACACAAAACCTCCTGCTATTTAATTTTTACATACATACATACATACATACATACATACATACATACATACATACATACATACATACATATATACATACATATATACATACATACATAAAATCACGCGTTTCCCACTTAGTGGGTTAGCAAAAACCCGGAAACAATAGTAACAATAAGAAAAGGGATAAGAGTAAGAGCTCAGCTGACTCACTTCACTCTTTAACAACATTCTTCTTTCGCCTTGTCCACAATCATCATAGCATTCATACATAAGAACATATTAAAGTGACTGATTTTCGGTAGCGAATAACCGCATCTGGACCACAATAATAGTTACGCAACAATCATCCTTCGACACTCATTCTTATCCATTTTTATTAATTTAAATACATACTTAAGTATTTACTAACTCTGCAAACTGTTGCACTGCATAAAACTATTGATTTATTTACTATTTTCTTTTTAAAATGTCACTATTATTAATTTGAAGTGATTATTTTCTTGACAGTGACATTTATTGTCAGTTACATTCATTTGAAATATGAATTGTGTAAGAAAGGAATTGTGTTTATCTTAGGCTTCGGGACTAAAAAAAAAATTATTTTTAAATTTATCTGCAAAATATATAGAAAAAGTATTAATGTATTCCTATAGAAAATTCAATAATCTTTAATTTTCATAAGACATAAAATGCGAAAAAATGGCATTTAATGATATTTTTTGAAGAAAAACCATTATGAGCTTCAGGTAAAGTGCCATTTTCGGTTATCCGATTTACACCAAAATCTAATGGCTTCTTTTCTTATTAAAATAGGATAGAAATACAAGGTTTCAGAATTTTCTGAATGATAGTATTTGAGTTAGAGCGAAGACAAAATCTCTACACATACACACACACATACATACAGACATCATTGTGAAAATGTTAAAATTGGATTCTAGGGACCTTAAAACGTGGTCATTTACTAAAATGTCGATATGTGATTTTTAGCACGATCCCTATATCTCCCTTACCAAGGGTAGCGGGAGGTAAAAAACAATAATTAACATATATATATATATATAAGGAGGAAAATATCGTGGGTGTGTCAGTGGATTGTGGGCTTTAATTAAAGTTGATTTCTTTTAAAATCTGTCAAGCTTTCGTGTATTTAGTTTTTTACACATCATCAGGACACTGAAGTAAAAATACAAATAATTTTACAAGTGTATAAAATAATTTGATTTTTAAGAAAACTTACGTTTTGGTGAAGTTGTTTATAAGTCATTGATTTTATAAAACAGAAGAATTTTGACATTATTTTAGTTAAAATTTACAAAAATAAAACTTATAATAATTTTGACTGTATCACATGTTTAAGTACGTTGTAGTTGCGCAACAAGTTATATTTTGTTTTGGTGTAATGTTGGTACAGGATGTGAAATGGGCGGTAAATTTTAAAGCGGTTTAATTTGAAATAGGTGTAGCCATGTCAACGTTCAAGTTTCAGTATCATGGTTTTGAAGTATTCTGTTGTTATTAATAAGTTTAAACAAATTACAATATATAGGGCTCAGGTTATCAATGTCAGTTTTTTTGTTCATAGTATTGTTGGTATTTTGTATATGATACATTTCCAAAAACGATCGTTTATTGTAATTTTTTTCTGTATCTAATATGTCTGTATTGTCAAAGTCCATGGTATGTTTGTTTGTTACGCAATGTTGGGATAAGGATGTTGCATGAGGTTTTCTTTTTATATCGCTTTTATGTGAAGTAATTCTGCCAGAAAGTTGTCTGGATGTGTGCCCGATATAACATAAATTGCAATTTTGACATGGGATTTTGTATACGATGTTAGAATTTTGCATTTTTGGTGTTTTTTCTTTTAGTTTACTGAATATTGTTTTAACTGTGAGACAACTTTTGTTAGCTATGCGTACTGTGTCGTCCTGGACTATGTTGGTTATGTTTTTGGTAATCTTGTTTATGTATGGAAGTGAGCAGTATTTTATATTGTTATTGTCAGTCTGTATGTCGTTATTGTTGGTTTCAGTATTTGATTGTGTGTCGGTTTGTATTGTATTGAATTGTTGTTCATTGAACAGTAACACGTTCAGCAAGTTTTTTGGGTAAGCATTTTTGATTAACACTTCTCTAAGTTTACGTAAATTTTCTTGGTGGTACGAATGATGTGAGATCTTCAGAATTCTGTTTTTTAGTGCTCGAACGACGTTGATTTTCATTTGTAGAGGTTGTTCAGAATGAAAGTGGACATAACGTTGGGATGATATGGGTTTTGTATACCAGTTTAATTTTAATAAGCCTTGTTGATCTCTTGTTATTAATGTGTCTAGGAATGGTAAAGTATTATTTTGTTCTATTTCCACTGTGAACTGGAGATGCGAATTGTAGTTATTGAAGATGGATAGTATATGTTCCACTTTATCACGAGGTACAGCTGTCACAATGTCGTCGACAAATTTCTTCAAGAATGGCAGTTCAAAGTCTAGTTGTGGAATACAATGTTCTAATAGTGTGTCCATGACGTATTGCGCTACTATTGGACTGCAAATTGCACCCATTGGACTTCCAAGTGTTTGCTTATAGTATTGACCATTGTAGACACAGTAACTGGTGTCAAAGATGAATTTTGTTATCTGAATGAAGTCATTTTTTGTAAGAGTTGTGTAATCAGTTATAATTTCCCACTTTTCATTTATACTATCGATGGTTAACTGTACTGAAATGTTACTGAACAACGATACAACATCCAAACTGATTAGTATATAGTTTTCGGGTAATTTAAATTCATTTATGAAGTCGGCAAATTGAAACGAGTCTTTAATGTAATAGGGATTGTCTTTGTCATAGGCGTCTGTCAGTCTGTCTGTGATATATTGGGCTAGTTTACTGTTAGGTGCATCTATGGAAGATATGATAGGTCTTAATGATAATGTAGGTTTGTGTATTTTAGGTTGTCCGTAATATTTAGGTGCTGTGGAGTTGTATATTGTAAGTGTTTTAGCTGTATCTGGGGTTATTGCATTTGTGTTTTTAAGTTGGGATACTAGTTTGTTTGCTTTTTGTTGTATAGTACTGGTAGGGTCTCGGTTTAGTCGTTTGTATGAGTTTGTGTCATTTAGTATTTCTTCGGATATCATCCCAACGTTATGTCCACTTTCATTCTGAACAACCTCTACAAATGAAAATCAACGTCGTTCGAGCACTAAAAAACAGAATTCTGAAGATCTCACATCATTCGTACCACCAAGAAAATTTACGTAAACTTAGAGAAGTGTTAATCAAAAATGCTTACCCAAAAAAACTTGCTGAACGTGTTACTGTTCAATGAACAACAATTCAATACAATACAAACCGACACACAATCAAATACTGAAACCAACAATAACGACATACAGACTGACAATAACAATATAAAATACTGCTCACTTCCATACATAAACAAGATTACCAAAAACATAACCAACATAGTCCAGGACGACACAGTACGCATAGCTAACAAAAGTTGTCTCACAGTTAAAACAATATTCAGTAAACTAAAAGAAAAAACACCAAAAATGCAAAATTCTAACATCGTATACAAAATCCCATGTCAAAATTGCAATTTATGTTATATCGGGCACACATCCAGACAACTTTCTGGCAGAATTACTTCACATAAAAGCGATATAAAAAGAAAACCTCATGCAACATCCTTATCCCAACATTGCGTAACAAACAAACATACCATGGACTTTGACAATACAGACATATTAGATACAGAAAAAAATTACAATAAACGATCGTTTTTAGAAATGTATCATATACAAAATACCAACAATACTATGAACAAAAAAAACTGACATTGATAACCTGAGCCCTATATATTGTAATTTGTTTAAACTTATTAATAACAACAGAATACTTCAAAACCATGATACTGAAACTTGAACGTTGACATGGCTACACCTATTTCAAATTAAACCGCTTTAAAATTTACCGCCCATTTCACATCCTGTACCAACATTACACCAAAACAAAATATAACTTGTTGCGCAACTACAACGTACTTAAACATGTGATACAGTCAAAATTATTATAAGTTTTATTTTTGTAAATTTTAACTAAAATAATGTCAAAATTCTTCTGTTTTATAAAATCAATGACTTATAAACAACTTCACCAAAACGTAAGTTTTCTTAAAAATCAAATTATTTTATACACTTGTAAAATTATTTGTATTTTTACTTCAGTGTCCTGATGATGTGTAAAAAACTAAATACACGAAAGCTTGACAGATTTTAAAAGAAATCAACTTTAATTAAAGCCCACAATCCACTGACACACCGACGATATTTTCCTCCTTAACTAATCGAAACAGTGACGATTACACTCCACATATATATATATATATATATATATATATATATATATATATATATATATATATATGTATAGTAGTTAAATAATAATAATTAGTGAATCATCCAAAATTTTCTTTGTAACATGACCCAATCTGAGAAAGTAATTTATAAGAAAATATAATAAAATATGATATCTAAATGAAGCTATAAAAAAATTTTCAAAAAATTGCTCTATTTGAAGAAGAAGAAAATGATATGGATGAAAGTTGCAGGGAATTTAATACTCAACACATTGAAAACAAACAATTTTTGTATTAGCCCTAAATATATAATATATCAAAAAATCAAAAATACCCGATCTTTTGTGGAATAAACCCTTATTTTTCTACTTAATGACTGGACTACTACTGATTTCGACTGCATTGGTCCGCAAATATCACCGCTTATAAGTTCTCCAGGATTCTTAACTCTATAATCCATTCTTACTTTGAGTGATTGTCGATGTAATTTTCCTTCGACATAGCCTTTACAAAAATCAGTTTCTGACACTTTGAAATCAATCGAGGATTTACGAAGTAATTTTGCAACATGTCTTTGCCTTGATGTGAAAATTTTTCTTGCCACTCTTGAAGACTTAAAACAGATTCAGAAATATTTATTTCATACAATCCTCTGTCTTCGTATCCCTCAAACTCAATTTTGCATTTCTTCATAAAACAACATTTTTTAGCTATTGCTCGAAATTCACATCCTTTCTTCAATGTCTATGTAATCGACAGTAAATTTCTTCCTCGCAGTTTAGGTACATACCACATATTCTCAAGCTTACATTTTTGTCAATTCTACCCGACTCTTACTTCAATGTCCTTGTTACGTGCCCTAGGGCTTCAATTACTTATCCATTTCCCAAACTTACAGATATAGGTTCAAGAAAAACTTCATGTTCTACAAAGAAAGATGATAAGTCATATGAAGACAAACGCATGAGACAGCGATCCAATTTTAAAAGTCCTGTTGTGACGTCAATGCATAGCAAGATTTCCTTATTTTTCAGAAGCATCCTTACTTCCATTCTTGTTCCAACATTCTCTTAAAGCATCCTTACTTCCCTTCTTACTACAACTCTCTCTGAGTTGATTCTAGAAGTTGCATTTCGATGAGTCTCATCGATCTGTAAGTGGAACAGACTCCCACATTCTTTCAAACTCAAAATATTGTGAGGGTAATGCAGATATTACCCGGCTTATCAAAAGTAGTTCTGGAATTTCTAAGCATTCAAATCGTCGTAATTCCTCATTCATTTCTTCAATACAAAAAATTCTTCCATTGATCTGTCAACCTTCTGCCCCGAACTTTGTTCATACATAGATAATAATTTTGTCCACACATCAGCAGCAATTTTACAAGTTGCAGTTTATTCACAATTTTGATCATCCTTACTTCCAATCATTATTACTGAGCAATATCTTTTTAAAAATTTCGAATATTTTCCTGATCAGTTCCATTTTCAGCAACCTTTCTTGGACCTTGAACAACATCTAGGATCCCGTGGTGACAAAATACAAGCTCTATTTTCCTTTTCCAACGACTCCAAATTTCATATCCCGTTAGTTTCGTAATGATCGGCTGAAATCCATATTTTGTTTGTTTGACTGTACTAATAGTTATATGTTTGTTGACTTGGAGCTTGCCAACTATTTTTCTTCAATAATACTAAATAATAGAATGAAAATAATAACAGAAGAACTAATAGATGAAGAACAAACGGATTTTAGAATAGGCAGATTAACAAAAGATGTAACATTTACAATACAACAAATAATAGAAAAATACAGAGAATAAAACAAAGATAAACATGTGTTTCATAGATATCGACAAAGCTTTTGAAAACGTATACAGATACAAATAATGGAATATTATAGAAGAACGCGAGTATCCAAAACAGGTGGAAAGCTTAGGCCACGTTCAGAGAGAAAGCAGGTTTCCCGCTTCAGCTTAACAAGCGCGTAAAAAACCGGTTAAACCGAAGCAGGCTGGCACAGGTTGTGTTCACACAGAAAACAGGCCTTACTGCTCATACTGTCTAGTGTCAAACTTAATGTCAGTGTCACTGATGAATACAAAAAAGAAAATGTCTTAGTACTAAAGCTCCACGGATGCAGATTTTATTCTCTGTTGTGATAATAATTTGAAACGACGTAGAAAGAAAATAGGGATCCACGCCATTAATAAGAATAGAGTAAAATACAAAGAGTATCATCACCTATTCCAAGGATTCATATTGTACGAAGATAGTTTTTTCGCGTATATGAGGATGACGAAAGACACTTTCGACTATATTTTACATAAAGTGGAAGGCTGTTTAATAAGAAACCGAAAACTGGTCTCTTAAATATTTTCACTTCTTCTTTAAAATATTAAATGAAAAGTTAAATGTATTTATGTAATATGTAATTAATATAACAGAAATCGTATTTTCGGGTGATATTTATGTCTCATACTTTCACATTGCATATTGATAGAAATATCTTCCCATAAATTTTCAATAATTTTTCTATAGAATGACATTTGTGAAATTTGTTCCAAATTGCTTCCCATTTTTGAACTTCGGATATTAGAATATCCATATCAAAGTTATTTTCTGAATACATTCTGGGCTTGTTTACTTTAACCTGCTCAATAAGAATATTGGTCTCGTTCCGGCAAAATCGGAAAGCGGGTAGTACCTGCCTAACAAGCGCCTGTTGAGCAGTTGTGTCTGCTTTTACTCTGAACGCCTACTCCTAATAACATGTGAACATTTTGGTTGAAATACGGACAAATATATATATACAGGGAGTTTATCAAGTTAATGGAACAGTGCATTTTATTCATGTATTTGTAAAGTTACACAAAAATGTGATTAAGATAATGCCATTTAAAAAAAATATAACATTAATCCATAACTTGAGTACCACTGGTTATACAATAATAGTGGTTATTCCAAAATGTGTCCCCCTTTATGCCTTACAAAATATCTTAATCACTTTTTTGTGTAACTTGTCATATATACGAATAAAATGCACTGTTCCATTATCTTGATACACCCTGTATATATATATATATATATTACAAAGTATTCCACCTGTTTTGGATACATACAGGTGTAAATTTTAAAATGGGTCATAGGGCTATAACATAGAAAAACAGTTTTTTAGATGCCAAAAGTTTCGATACTAATTTATTGAAAAAAGAATTAGTGCATATTATAAAGAAAAAAATTACAAAATTTTTGATACCAAACACATTACATTTCTTTTTCATATAAAGCCAGAAAATTAAAAAATTTGCACAATTAAGAAAAAATATCAATAGCCGTGAAACTGACAGAAACAAAAGAAAACAATTGTTAACTTGAGAAAAACAAATAAATAAATATAAATATATCATCACGGCATACTACCCATTTCTGAGTGTGCCACAATATGCTTTATCGCTGATTTCGGTAATGATGATGACATATTTGTACCGTGCGGGCGCTTACCAGGCGTCACCTCACGGGCACTCATTGCTGGCGTGGAGAGTGCACCGCAGGGGTCACTTTTGTGCCATTTAAAATTCGAAATATATGGCGTCCGTCGGGATCGAACCCGGTTCTCCAGGTTTGCGACCAGACTCTCTGGCACGCGGCCACGGGACCCCATGGAGATGCTCATTAATAAACGTTTCATGCACATAATTTGTTATAGTTATTTTCGTAACAAGTTATGAAAAATACCAAATATCATGCGAGTGTAAATTGACGCACGACGCGTAGCGGAGTGCAAGTCAATACACACGAGCTAAGATATTTATATTTCATACAAGTTATGAACATTATTTTTTAGACGAGCTTAAATAAATTTTACTTTTTTTACAAAACTGAAATTTAGGTTCAAACGTACGGACAGCTGACAAATGAATAATGTATACATATAGCCAGAAAATAATGACATAGGAACCTAGCAACCGTGTCAACTATTACGATATGAAATATATCGTAACAATAATGTCATAAGTTCAACTTTCAGTGTTAGAATACTACGTTGATATGTCATACTTATCACAATGGTCGTCTAAAAAATTATTATTATTTTCGTTTTATTAAGAAGAAGTCATGGATAATTTGTCTCATGAAGATAAATTGCAAATTATTAAATGGTTTTAATTGTTCCCTTGTAGTTTGCAGTTTTTCTCGTTTTTTATAACTTATTACTTATTACATGTAAATCATCTTTAATTTGTAAATACCTATTACAATAAATAAAAATTGTTTCTAAATAAATATCATAGTGTTTACTTTACTTTGTGTTATTTTGTATTAGTTCATATATTTAATCTTCAATTGTCCCCTATCATGTTAGTAAAAAATGACAATGTTTTGTTACTGTCAGTTTCATGGCTAATGATATTTTATCTTAATTGTACAAATTTTTAAATTTATTTTTTGGCTTTATATGAAACAAAAATGTAAAGTATTTGATACTAAAAAAATGTAATTTTTTTCTTTATAATAGGCATCAATTATTTCTTCAATAAATTAATATAGAAATTTTTGGCGTCTAAAAAACTGTTTTTCTATGTTATGGCCCTATGACCCATTTTAATATATATATATATATATATATATATATATATATATATATATATATATATATATATATATATATATATATATATAATATAGGTGCCATTATGAAAGTGTGGATGACAAGATACACTAAAGGAAATTATCTAAACAAATGCACCATCTTAAATTCTCTATTACATACATCTTTCAGGCGAAGAGCCTAAACCTGAAGTGAAGAAGAAGAAAAAGAAGAAGAAAAAGATGTTTTATAAGGTATCAAACATGATTGTAAAATAATTATTTTCGTAACAAGTTATGAAAAATACCAAATATCATGCGAGTGTAAATTGACGCACGACGCGTAGCGGAGTGCAAGTCAATACACATTAGCTAAGATTTTTGTATTTCATACAAGTTATGAACATTATTTTTTAGACGAGCTTAAATAAATTTTACTTTTTCTACAAAACTGAAATTTAGGTTCAAATGTACTGACAGCTGACAAATGAATAATGTATACATATAGCCAGAAAATAATGACATAGTAACCTAGCAACCGTGTCAACTATTACGACATGAAATATATCGTAACACTAATGTGATAAGTTCAACTTTCAGTGTTAGGATACTACGTTGATATGTCACTTATCACAATGGTCGTCTAAAAAATGTATTTTGTGCCAGTGTGTTCAAGTCGACGTAATAATAGAAACAAAATAGTTTTAGTAGTGCCTCAAAACGAAGAAAGAACACTGAAATAGTTGTTTCAAGTACACGAACAACCAATTACAAAACCATTGCTGTGAAGATTATTTTGTTGTATTCATAAATATTTTTATAATTAAATAAGAAATATCAAATATTTTTAAATTTTTAACTTTCCAATTCTGGCATCGGGTAAAATTTCTTGGAGGTAACAGGCTGTATAGTTAGGTACCCAAATAGAATCAGCAGACTCATTTAAAGTGACCAGGACAAAGTCAGAACGTCATCACGCAAATTAACTCGACAATTTAGAATTTTTAAGATGATTGTTAATCGAACTTTGGTCCTAAATGATTTAAAATATCGAAAAGGAAATAATGAAATCAAATAGACAGCAGCCCAGCTTGAGCGAATATCAGCAGCATAGCATTAAAGCGCCAGCAGACAGAGAGAGAGAGAGAAAGAGGGAGAGAGAGAGAGAGGGAGAGAGAGAAAGTATAATCCCCTCATGTTTCTCAGATTCGACTGATTGAAGACTTTCGAGCATTTCTTAGCAGCAAAGTATGCAATAATGGCTGGGAATACCAAGACGAACTGCAATTACAGAAAAGAATATTTCTGACGATTCGAGAAGTACATTTAATATCGTCTAGAGACAAATGAGACAAGGTATGTCGCATTGAACATAATGGTTTCTTATCAATGTTGTAAAATTAGATTTCTTCTCCTTATTTTATAGTAACAGCCCTTATGTTAACATTTCAATAAAAAATCTTTGTTTTTGAGGAAGAGAGCAAACTTTTTATCAAAACTTTTGTTACATACGTTGCTTTTGCCGTTATTTAAATTTCGACCGCATAATTATAACATATACAGAAATTAGAACAGGAAATCATATAATAATACTGTAGAAGGTACTTGTTCGAATATCAGAATAATATATATATGTTTGCAAGACCTCATTATTTATTAATTTTAATAAGTAATTATTGATTTTCAATAAAGTTCGGTAGAAATAGTAATCAACAAGGGCTCTCAAATTAAATATGTCAGGGGTATGAGTTATTTTTTATTATTACCATAAATTTATATTATTTCTGGAGAAATAGAAACAAACAATTCTCGTGTTGTTTATTTCATTTCTTATTTTGAACTTTAATATAGCAAATTTAATAAAACGTCAATAAATAGACTATTCCAGCTCAATCGAATTAAGAGAAATTAGTAAAATAAAGCGAAAATATATGTTTAATAATGTATATTATAAAGAAATTAAATAATATAATCAAAATACTTCGGAATATGATATATTTTCATTGGCGATTAAAAGACCGACTATCAAGTCTTCAATGTATGAAAGTAAACAATTTCAAACATCGGAGCAGTTAGTATCGCTCACACCATTATAATTCTTAAAGAGTATTTATTTGAATATAAATTTCTTGTATTAAACTTTTTAATTTAAATATACATATAAACACATGCAATTATAAAGTATGTAGACTTATGCAGGGCTGCAATATTAATTTATTTTTTCTAAATAGAATTTTGAAAAATATGTATATTCATGATCATTCAGGCCCATGAAGAAAACAGTTTAAGATGAAAACTCATATTCGTGACGTCACATTTATGTTTTCAAACTCTGGTACTATAACGCGCTTATTTATAAGAAATTTTCACCAGATTTTCACAAATAGTCTTAGGGCTCATTTCTTTTCGCCGAAGTGATATGCAGTGAAAATTTTTCACTTTATCACTTAGACATGTTGTCAATTGCAAATTGATCTGATATAAAATGAGTGGGAAAGTGTGATATACGGGCCTATTCTGTAACTCAGTGATTAATTTTTAATAATAGGTTAAAAGTTTTAACCAATCAAGTATGTTGATTTGTAACAAAAAATTGGATTTTTAGTTGTCAAATCAATGTCTACGGGAAAAAAATTTAAACCAGTTGTTAAAAGTTAACCACTGAATGACAGAATAGGCCCGATTGTATGTATGTTGAAAATATTGGTTATGCACAACAATAAAATACGAATTTGTTGAATGTGTTTATTGAAATTTAACAAATAATATCATGACAGTGGCAAGACAATAGTGAAAATTAAGAATTGTAATTTTAGTTTTACTTATACTATCAGATCAAATTACATTTAAAAAAATCTGTTGTGTCCAGCACAATACCTCTCGCCATTTCCATTTTATGTTATATAAGTATTGAATTGCACTTCGCTATCGAACCGTCGTTTTATAACAAAAACTTTTCAGAACTTTACCCAAATATTGTTATTATTGTATTTAACATGTCTTCTGCACACAAACAATTCTAATTATATCTATTTTTCATTGTATGAGAAAGTTCCTAAATGTCAGAGATTCTTCAAATACATTAGCAAGATTGGCGGTATTTCTTATAGATGTATGCATTTCACCTACAATTTCAAATATTTAATTAATGAAACAGTAAGAAAGATTAAATGTACTTTTCAGAAAAAGCTTTCAGAATGTCACTAAAACTGTTGATTTTTGATACTGACATCTGCCATTTACAAACTATGTTATAAATATTTGAATTTGTCAACTGGTTTCTTTAGTGCCTTGGCCTCTGCGATTAGATTATACGATATATTACAGTGCCTTTATCTCTAAATCTATACAAGATAAATTAAAATTTTAAATGTATCAGATGTAGAATTTTATGTTCTTCAATAATAGCAATAACAGAAATTTTCAAAAAATAATATTTACAAGATTTTTAAATAAACTATTACTTCCGGTAATATAATTGTTAGCAAAATCTAATCAGCTCTTCCCCCGGATTGTCAGATTGAGGAAGCTGCAGTTAAATATTTTTAAGTCTTTTAGTATTTGAGAAACCGTGGTTCCAACATCCACACATTCACACATATATATATATACACACACACACACACACACACAACATCGTAAAAATGTTATAATCGGATTATAGGGACCTTAATATGTACCTATCCACTAAAATCTGGATATGCGAATTTTAGCATGATTCCAATACTTCTCTTAGCGAGAGGTAAAAATTGAGGAAAAGCCTATTATTGTACTCGTATAGAAATAGAAGTATACTTGCAAGCTTGCAAGTATTGAAAATAACATATCTCTAATATGGTTTATATGCGAATACATGTTAAACATTTCTCATTCATTTTGGTCCGCATTTTATGGTCCTAAATTTTCCGATTTTTTTTTAACATTCTGTATACGATATAATTTATTCAGGCTTTAAAATTAGAATCATCATACCGTAATATTTGCTATCCTTGCATCCATATTTTTAAATAACTACATTATTTAATGAGTATCAAATACTTTTGGTCAATGCTGTAGGTATAATGTACCCCATCAGTTTATTTGTCATTTTAAACATGCGTCTATTCTGAAAGATACATTTACGGAGGTTTAAGTAGAATTGACAATGACATTTCTCTTATTTAAACCGAAGCAGTTTCTTCCGCCTGTTCGACACTTTTCCATTACGTCATTCAGATTTCTTAACCCTGTCTACCCTTTGTTTTTTCCACATGGAATCATCTTATTTTTACCGTTCAAATCCATCATTTTCTTTAAAACTCTTTTTCTTTGAAATATTTTAATTTCTTTGTCTGATACGTTTTATATTTCCTATAAAACAAGCATCATTTAATTTTAGAGTTATTGTTTTAAACTTTCGCTATAATATCATGAATAAATCAAAAAAAATCTTTTGGTCGTGTAAAACAAAAACAAAAGCAAAACAATGTAAAATTATAACTTTATTTAGTTCAAAATTGATTTTTAGATGCAGTGAATTCTATTTTTGTTTTGTAGTTACTCTTTATTATACTTTTAATTACTATTTTGTAAAATGATAAGGTAAAACAGTTTAGGGTAATAACCGTTCTTGTTCAGTGCTGAACAAAATAAGTTAAAAATATTAATGAATACCACAACTTGTTATTTCATTTATTTCATAGCTACAACCATTGTATTTAAACTATAAATTTAATAATTATGCAGTTTAGCAGTTTATGTACGTGAAACAAATGAATATGATACGTTATACATAGTGGGATAGCTAAAATAATTCTCTTTTCAAGAGCATAACTTTGTATTATGGCGTTCATATAAAAAATACAACTTTGACAAAAAAATAAAGAAAAATTTATATCATCACAGCATCTCTATTACTGAATGTGTCAATCTGTTTTGAACACAGATATCGGTAATAATGGTGGTATATTCGGGCAGGCATTTTGCATTTACCAAACGTCAACTCACGGATACTCATTACTGACATGGAGAGTTCTGCGGGGTAACTTTTAAGACATTTAAAATTCGAAATAATTTTTGCATAATAAAATAAAATAAATTCAGTGATTATAAAAAAGGCTTTGTATCTCTTAAGATAACTTAGATTCCAATGGTGCGGATAGAAAAACGAACACGTCGTATTGGGAAAAAAATTAATTATTTGTAATTACAAACATAAATATTTATAAATTTCTTAATTATTACTGGTTATATTTTCAATGGAGGTACTCATCTTTCAATTTATTTATTTTCTGAAAGATTCATTAAAATGAATTTAGCGTTTCCAAATGTGTGTGGGTTTTGAAATATATATATATATATATATATATATATATATATATATATATATATATATATATATATATACAGAGTGTCTCAATAAGCTTGCTCACTATTAGTAACTTTTTTATTTGAAGAGATACGAGGTTGGTTAAATGAGCAAAATTGTGCCATTTTATATTAGAAAATTAATCATGTAGACAAAATAAAAATTATGTCAGCGGTTCTCAAAATTTGGGACAAAATAAGTTATTTACGGTAAAAAATAAAAAAATTGTAAATTGTTTTATTAGTTTTTTAGCCAAGTAAAGAGAAAAAAAATGCTCTTTGCAATAAGATAATAAAAAATATATAGTTTCATTTAAAAAATATATTCTGTCCAAATATTGGTAGAGATCCTACCGTTCTACGTAACTGGTGTCTTAGATATAACTTTCCATATAGCAAGATCATATATAACTTTTCTTCATTTGTAAAGTTATTGACCACAGAACTTTACGAGAGAAATTATTAAACATCAAACAAACAAAGAATCAATTGTTTCCATGGCTTACTTGGCTAAATAAACTGATAAAACAGTTTACAAAATTTTATTTTTAACCGTAAATAACTCGTTTATTTGAAAAAATTGTACATAAACAACATTACCTTATTGGAAAGAGAAGAAAATACTCTTTCCAATAAGATAATAAAAATATACGGTTCTATTTAAAAAATATATATTTTGTCCCAAATTTTGAGAACCGCTGACACAATTTTTATTTTGTCTACATGGCCAATTTTTTAATATAAAATGGCACAATTTTGCTCATTTAACCAACCTTTTTATTATATATATATATATATATATATATATATATATATATATATATATATATATAAATTACTTGTTTGGCATTTGGATAGACTGCTAGATTAAATTTATTTTAAAAATTTAGCAGTACAGACACTCAGATTTTATTTTTTTCTGTGTGAACCGTAACAGATATCACAAATTACACAGAGAGAGAAAAGTTTACTATTGAATGTATCTTTCTGAAGAAAAATAATTTCACGTTTTCGGCATTTCCATTAAAAATTTACGGTCTAATTAATGTTGGGACACCTAAGTTTCTTACACTAGTGGTTCACTAATAATAACAAGTATCACCTTAAAAGATGACTTATAACCATATAAACTGTCATACCAAATTTCATCCAAATCAAATAAAGCGTCCGATTATTATAAGCAAAATTAATTTTTTTTCGAAGGACTTTGAAGCAGATTTCTGGCTAAATGGTATACTTCCTGGTAGAAGCAAGTTAAATCGTCTTATTTTAGCCTCAGGAATTTGTGGTTAAGCCATGTCCCCCTATTTAAGAGACCCCCTGTATATATATATATATATATATATATATATATATATATATATATATATATATATATATATATATACAGGTTTTACTAAATTTTAAATTTGCATGTGACGTCAGATCTCTAATTACATCTGTCAGCTGTCAACTATTCATATGTTAGCAGTATGAGTTGTCATCGTAGAAGAGATTTTGTTTACAGTATTTCTTTTAAAAATTCTATTATAATTTATAATAATGCATGGAAGATGCTTTTGAGCAAGCAGATTCAAATAATCTGCCAAAAAATCGATGTCGAGGTGGTAACTGTCACTGTCAAAATACTACAGTTGTACCTTGTCAAAGACAAAATCTGTTGGAATACAGATTTTTAATAAATATGTTTTATTGCAATAAAAATGATGTGTTTTATATATTTGCATGTAATATAGGACTATATATTGTTACGTACAGTATTGAAAAATATACAAAATATCAAAATTATAGTTATTTTCAGAAGGAAAATAACCCGTCATACTTATATCGGCAGGTCTATGGCTGCTCGTGAGTTCTTAAAAGGTATAGAAGTTTGCGACCATAAATGCTCCAGTGTGTCGAAAAGAAAATGATTGGCACAACAAAACCGAAATAAAATTATAACAGTAATTTATTACAATGCGAGCAAAAAGAGAAATTTGAAAATTACAGAAATACTGCCTAAATACAAAAATAATTATAATCAATATTTTTTGGTACAATAATCGATGGGTCCAAGAATGGAGCAGGGCCGCTAAAAGGAGTCGCAGGCAAGCTAGCGCTATGTGGTGTATGGTGTATAGCTTGTGGCTGGCGTGTGCCTTGTAGATGGTATGTAGCTTGTATGCTAGGCGTTATGGTAACGCTGAATGATTTTGCTGACTGCAGAGAGTGTTGTGTCAACCGTTGGAATACAGTGAGTGACTGCGTGTATTCACCAGATGTGTTTTGGTGATTGTGAATAATAGGAGCTCTTAGTAGAAGAAGCAAGAGCACGATAAGATAAAGAAAATAAAAGTTTTTAACTGTAGGAAGATGTAGAAGAAGTACGATTTATCTCGCGATTCGTGTTACCTTGCCTTATCACTCAGCAAGAGGGTGTAGTTCTGTTTTAGTGAAGATAAAGTGACAATGTCATAGTGAGAGTGGAGTAAACAATACTGATTAAGAAATAAAAGTGTGGTGTCGAGTTTAAAAGTTCGCAAGAAACTGAAAAATTGACAGATAGTAATTGCGTAGCCGTTTGCAGTGAGCTGAGTACCATAGTGAACGGCGCACGCGCAAAACGAACTATAATCAGTGTTGCCAACTATAGCAACAATTAAAAACCCTGCGCGAAAATCTGGCCATCAATGAGCAATAAAAGAAATAGAGAAATAACAATAAGTATTCAAGAGGAACAATCTATCTTTAGGAAAAGCAAAAGAGTGAACAGAAGCCCAGAGTTTCAAATTAAGAAGAGTATTATATAATGGTTACCCGCCAGACTTCTTGAATAAAATCATTAAAGAAAGGGTCAACAAACTTAAATTTCGCCGTGACACTTAACCAGTTGTTGATGAGGGAGGGCAGACGCAACAAGAGAAGATCATTTATGCCAAAATTCCCTATGATAAATCCTTAAACAAATGAATACAAAAAATACTACATGATAGTAATATTAAAATAGCCAACAATAACATTAACTCTACTTTCTTTTTACAAACTCAATTTAAAGATAAAATAGAAACAACAAATAAAAATGATATATAGTTTATCAATTAGCTTGTAAAGTATGTGACAGGGTGTACGTCGGTGAGTCATCGGAGCCCTTAAAAAGAATATATATTAACATGAATATCATTCATACGTGTACCCGAAAAATGTTTTACGGAAATTTGGCAAAAAAAATCTTAAAATTACTTATCAAGAACACTATTTATGAAAAAACCTCAAGATAAAAATTTTATAAAACAAAATTTAGAATTATCGCATGTGCTTCCGGCCTGATATATGTAGACGGACTGTGTCGAGAAAACAGTAAAAAACACTAACATTGCTGTTCTCCTGCTGGAGCTGTAAATTCGCCAAAAGATGTCAGTGAAATGACAACAATTAAAATAATTTACCGGGAACCAATATCAAAATCGTTTCAATATAAATATATGGATTTTATTTTCACAAATTTCGAATAAAATAAAATTATATTCTTTTCGTTTATTAATATTATAACTATATTGAAGTTGTGACGTCATATCGTTAAAGCGCCCATAGTCTTTTTAATCTATGAATGAAAAGTTTTATATTTTAAAAATATTTTGCTACAAAATCATTTAAAATTAGTCGTAGTTTTCATAATATGACAAAATATATGCATTTTTTTTAGTACCGGATTCCTTTGATGTTCCGATTCGATAAGTAAAAAAAAAGGAAATGGTTATTTCATATTTACATAACTGAGTTGCTAATATGTGATAAACGGCAATTTTGAAGGTACGTTTTAACGTATGAAAACCGGGAATATTGATGTTAGCCCGGTTGATTGGATTGAGTCAAAATGGCATATTACATCAATCTGGAAAATGAATCCCGGGGGGATATTACATTTTTAGTACGTTTTATGGTAATTTCGGGGTAGGTACGTGTATACAAGGTCCATTTCTCGTTCGTTTCGGTCAACGCACATCAGTTATGTGGGCAAAGAACCGAATCCACGAAGCGCGGACTATATTGAACTAGAATATTGGATGCGCATCCCTAAACTTTATTCACATATTTGAATTCGTAGTCGAAGTCGGGTGTTCGGGCGCGCAAGGAGAGCTAGCGACGCGGGCGCCTGCTATTGACATGAAGAAGACAGGCAAGGAAGCGTTCAAACGCGGCCAAGATAAGACACTGACGTCCGTTGCACACAAACCTACAATAACACATGATTGATGTGCACTTGCCCAATAAATAAAATATCCTCCTAAGCTATTTATTTATGTTGATCCTCTGTCACCAAAACAACGCAAATATTCAGTATATGCTCTCGCTACGAGTACCTTCATATAAACGATTATTCTATCAAAGATTCGCTAGCAAAAGCTGTTGTGTTCCGCTACAAATAAAATAGATTTCTTTTATGTTTTCATGCATACAGTATGTCCTCGGATTTAAAGAAACTAATCTGCAATTGAAACTACAATAATAACGTGAAGTAGGTTAATAATAAAAAAAAAAACAAAAAGAAATAGAATTTTTTATTGAATCATTTAAACAAAAATCAAATACTACATTATTCTATTAACATATATATAGTAGTTAAATAATAATAAATTAAAATATTCAAAAATTTGATCTGTTTGAAGCGCTGTAGCTCACTATCTATTGATTACGGAGAAAAAATGAAAGTTATAGGTAAATTTATTCTCAACAAATTAAAAACTAACTATTTTAGGTTAGGTTAAGAGATAATTTTGAAAAAGAAACCTTTTTTGCGTTTTTTTTCCAAAAAAAAATTTACTCTATAACTCTTTTTTGAAGTCGTTACAATATCAATTATTTGATAAAAAAAAACATTAACTTTTATATCTTAAAATTTGTCATTTATTGTAAGTTAAAATTGTTAGGATTGCGTTATGTTGTAGCAAATTAAAACGATATTGCTGTTGAATTGGATTATTGGGTAGATCATAAAATTTAAATATTTTGTAGTGTAGTATTATATTTATATCATATATAAATAATTAAATTTATTGACAAATTTAAGATAAATGAGGTTTATGAAATTGGATCTTTTGTAACGTAAAACCCATACCCCAATGCACCGCATTGCCATATTTACGTCACTGTTACACATAGAGTTATTCATTTTTTTACTGGTTTCAGGATATTAAGATTTAATTTACATATACAAAAGTAGGCTGGTTATAAAGTAATAACTGTATCTGTACGGTAATATTATTACCATGCTTACGTGTCAACAACAATTTGCAAAATAAATATAAAATGAAAGTTACGTGCTCTTCTTTAATATATACAGATAACGCTAGTGTATCGTTCTTAACACGATTTACTTTATTCTAAAATTATAAACATGAGTAATAAAGCACATAATTTGAATATTTGTCATATTGACATGCCAAAAAAATTGTTCTGTTTATCATGGTATTCTGAAAGTGGCATTAATGAGAGAATTTCAAAAAATATTATTTATATTAAACGAGCTCGGTTTTTAAACCGACATCTAAAGTTATGATACTCATAATAATCCTACGTAATTTACATAACACTAAAGAAAAATAGGGGGACGATTTAAAATGTTTATTATCTAACCACGTGTCAAAAGTATTTTTGTAAATAACTGAAAATATTTGGAACCTAGTATCAAAATTCGGTAGCAGGGAGAAGAAATGATCATCGGTTCCGGGTAGTGAAAAGTGGATCCGATGGTCAAATTCGGGTAATGAATCCGATGTTCGGAATATATAATAATTAAAACAAATTTGTCTATTTTATTAAAAGACAGATGACCGAAAGTAAGACATCTCTTTTAATTCCGTAACCAAAAGGAATAGGACCTTTGGTCATATAACATTTTTTACTCAAAATGATATCTGGAATGTTATTATTTTTTTGCACTATTCCTGATACACTTTGTATACTCGTAGCCAGTGTTGTGCTTATCTAGATAACATTATCTAAAATTTTATCTAGATAACGTAGTTAGTATCTTTTATCTAATATCTAGATATTTTTAAAATTAATATGTATTATCTTATCTGTTTTATAACATGCAGAAGAAAGATAAGATAGCCATTACTTATGTTAGCTCGACCTATACTCAAACCAAAATACTATTTAGCAAGTTAGCACAAGCATAGTGCCATGTGCCATGTCGTGTATTCTCCGTCGCCGGTATATATACGAGGTGTGTTCAAAAAATATCGCGAATTTTGTGTTTTTTCAAAAATTATTTATTTATTCATGAATATCTATTTTGTCCCCTTCAAAGTAATCCCCATGAGATATTATACACTTGTGCCAACGGTTTTTCCAATCTTCAAAGCACTTCAAAAAATCATTTTTTTTTATCTTGTTCAGCTCCTCCTTCGATGCCGTCTTTATCTCGTCAAGCGTAGCGTAACGTCGTCCTTTCATGGGCCTCTTCAGTTTAGGGAACAAGAAAAAGTCACAGGGGGCCAGATCTGGGGAATACGGGGCTGCGGCATCATTAGTGTGTTGTTTTTGGCTAAAAAGTCGCGCACAAGCAACGATGTGTGAGCAGGGGCGTTATCGTGGTGCAAAAGCCAATTTTTGTTCTTCCACAAATCCGGGCGTTTCTGGCGGATTGCTTCGCGCAAATTGCGCATAACTTGCAGGTAATATTCCTTATTGACCGTTCTACCCTGTGGCAAGAACTCATGATGCACCACGCCCCTGCAATCGAAGAAAACTGTCAGCAAAACTTTCACATTCGACCGAACTTGGCGCGCTTTTTTCGGTCTTGGTTCGTGCGGCAGCTTCCATTGAGATGATTGAACTTTGGTTTCCACGTCATAACCATAAACCCACGATTCGTCACCAGTTATGACCCTCTGGAGCAAATTTGGGTCGTCGCGGACAGAGTCCAACATCTCATTAGCAATGTTCATGCGATGCTGTTTTTGGTCGCAATTGAGCAATTTTGCTACAAATTTCGCGGCGACCCGTCTCATGCCCAAATCATTGATAAAAATCGAATGGCACGAGCCAATCGATATGTTTAGGTCCTCAGCAACTACTCTAACGGTGATTCGACGATTGGCCAATATCATTTTCTCCACTTCATTAATTTTTTCGTCTGTTGTTGAAGTGCTCGGGCGTCCGGCACGCTTTTCGTCGTTCACATCTTCTCGGCCTTCTGAGAACATTTTGTACTACCGATAAACGTTGCTTTGGTCCAAGGTAGCTTCTCCGTATGCCACAGTCAACATTCGGAATGCATCCGCGCACTTAATTTCGTTTTTCACACAAAATTTGATACAGGTTCTTTGTTCCATTTTTTTGAATAGGTAAAAATCGAAGACGATCCAAAACACGTGCATGCAAAGCAGCTGTCAACAATTAAGTGAACATTCAAAATGGCCGAGCTTGTCGACATAAGTGAGAGACATGAGTACCAACATAAAGCCACAAAAAGATCGAAATTCGAATATACGTAACCCGCGAAAATTCAAAATTCGCGATAGTTTTTGAACACACCTCGTATGCCTGCGTAAACTTACTTGTGATGTGACGTGTGGTGATGATTCGTGAGCAATAGTGAGCAACATTACTTATGAAAATAATCATTTACTGGCATTTTTCTATGCTTAATTTTATGCAACTAAATAATATAAAACAGTGTTTATCCGGTTCCGTTGAAAGAGGTTGAAAGACGCAATTGCCTATCTGATACTAATTTTGAGAAAGTAATGTTTTTAGAAAACAATAATTTATTACTATAAAAAAATATGTACATAGATATTTTTAGGATAGTGTCTATCTTTGTTTTGTATGATATTAAATAAATATGTACACTGAATATTTTTTGTTTCCTTTTCACAAATCGCATCAATCAAGCATAAACAATTAAAGAAAGTTTTGTAAGAAATCACGGTTGCTTACTTTTCAGGTATCTTATATCTTATCTGTTATCTAAAATTTTCATCTAGATAACATGTAAAGTATCTGTTACCCTTATCTAGATATATTGCGCAAATTTATCTTTTATCTGTTATCCAGATAACGAAAATCATTATCTGACCCAACATTTCTTGTAGCATAGGAGGGATATAAATTTTGGCGAGTACATAAAGCTTTAATGGTAAAATTTAATTAATACTATTTGTTAATTTTATTATAATAATTGACAATCCATTAAATAAATAAATTTCGTTCCATTTAAATGTAGTTTTGATTGATGAACCACAAGTGTTGAAAACGTTACGGTAAAATATATTTCTAGACTCGGCGGACCTCAGCACATAGTCATAAATATATGTTTTACAGGACACACAAATAACTTAATAACACAGAAATGTCGGTATAAGGCGTTCGGGTGTTTATGTACTTCGCAACATAAGTCTATGGTATATAACGCTTGGTAACCGAACTAGCGGTGTTCTTTTTCACATACATTAGGCAAATTGTGAGCCTTAATATGTCTATAGCATGTCAAATTTATTGAGGATGAAAAAAAACATGTGTTTTTTTTTCGGTCAACAGAGGTGAAATTGACTTATTTTATTGTCTAGTTGTAATTTTTGAGAGACGGGCAAGTTGTAATATACAAATAAATGTCATTTTTGATGTATGTGCTTAGGTCCACTGATCTAAGATTTATTAACTGAAAATTATATTTATTTTTATACCGACTCCGGTGATGTAGTGGGCAACATAATCGATTCACGACCCAAGAGTCGTTTGTATGTCTTTATCGTCTCATCTCCATCAGTGTAATGAAACCGTCGCAAATATCTAACGAATGAACCGATTCACTGCCATCAATACTAAGTTAATGTACTTGATATAAAATAAAGAATTTATTTTATTATTATTGTTAAATTTATTAATTTTTTAGGTACGTGCTACAAAACTATTCTCTTAAATTTCCAATCGTTTCAAAGATCAGGGAAAATTTTTAATCCACTAAAATTAATATTGCAAGCGAAAATTCGTTACTATAATCAAAACTAACTGTTATAACTACTACAACTTTTAATGGGCTGCAAAAACTAATGGGATAGCTTTACCGTACATCTATTATTACATTACGAGAGCAATAACTGCAGAACATTAATCGTTCGCTTACTGTAGGCAAATAATCGTATTATTTACAGCACTACATTTTTACCTGTCGCTAAAAGAGCTATTGATTTCATGCTAAAAATCACGTATCCAGATTTTGGTGAATAAGTACGTTTAGGGTCCGATTTTTAACATTTTTACAATGATGCCTGTGTATGTGTGTGTGAATATTGAAAGAACGATTTCTCAAAAGCTATAAGACTTAATACCTCAATCTGGCATTTTTTTATATGTGGATACTTTTTGTATTTCACTTCTTAGCTTCAATACTTTTCAATACGTCTTTTTATTACAGAATACATATATAGAATGACATTTCTTTCATGGCTACTACTACTTAATATGTGACAACCAGAATACATAACAACGATTTCATATACGTAACACTCGGCCATCCTATATTTCATCTCGTCCGCGAGATGAGATCTGCTTCGATGACTCTAAATCTTTTGGGTTTTGTTTGGTGGTTTTTTTTATCTTTATTTTGATCTTCTTCTTCTAATTCTCTTTCGTACTGTTACGTTTTAAATAAAACGCTGAAATAGTGTAATTAAATACTTTAATATGGCACTTCTATAATACAAAAATATGACAGTACGTATATATCTCTCTAGATGTCAACCCGTCAATGTCACTGCTTTCTTTTTGTTTTTGCCTGCCACCTGTTATGGTACATTACCCCCCTCTTAAATTTGACCGTCTCGGTCAAACACATCTTCTGTGTATGGGGCTAATCTATCCAGATGCATAACTATAGGCCTAGTTCAAGGACCTCTTTGAATTTTGTATAATAAATCATTTATTTTTTTAATTATCTCATATGGTCCTACCCAAGAAGCCTGTAATTTCGGTGATCTGCCTTTTATTCTACGTGGATTATAAAGCCAAACTTTCTGTCCTTCGCCGAAACCTGATGTATTAGCTTTCATATCATATCTCGTCTTCATTTTCATACTATTTAATTTTATTTTCTGTCTTACAAATTCATGTATGTTTGACAATCTTTCTTCTAATTCCTGTGCATATTCTCTTAAAAAGTTTGGTCTACTAGGAGGTCGACCGAAAAGTAAGTCACATGGTAAACGCAAATTTCGTCCAAATAAAACTATGGCTGGTGGCTGACATGTTGTTTCATGTTCTGCAGCACGATATGCCATTAAAAATAATGGTAGGTGTGTATCCCAATCGGTTTGCTGTGAATTTACCATCATTGATAAATGTTTTTCCAATGTGCGATTGAATCTTTCAACCATTCCATCCGATTGTGGGTGCAGTGGTGTAGTTCTTGTTTTATGAATGCCCAATAATTTACAAATATTTTGAAAAACTTCAGATTCAAAATTCTTACCTTGATCTGAATGGAGCTCAAGGGGAACACCGAAACGAGAAATCAAATGGGCAACAAGGGTTTCAGCGATTGCAGAAGCCTCTTGATATCTTATCGCAAACGCTTCTGGCCATTTAGAAAAATAATCTATGGCGACAAGGATATAACGATGACCATAAATTGTTTCTGGAAAAGGCCCGACTACATCTATAGCTATCCTTTCGAATGGAGCCCCAACATTATATTGACCTAAAGTTCCTTTGCTTCTAATATGAGGGCCTTTAGTTTTATTGCAGACATGACATTGTTTGCACCAATTAATTATATACTTAGTATAGCCACTCCAATAGAACCTTTCTTGAACTTTCGCTACCGTTTTCCTTATGCCAAAATGTCCTCCAGAAACGTTATCGTGTAATTCCTCCAACATTCTTTTTCTTAGTGTTTTTGGTACTATAATTTGTCGTTTACACAAATTTGTTGCCTCATTGTCATGTACTCGAACTAGTAGCCCGTCGTCTAGTTGTAAAGAATTCCACTGACGCCAGTAATTTTTGGTTATTGGGCTAAAAATTGCTACCTCATTCCAGTCTGGTCTCAACCCTTTTTCTAACCAATCTATGATAGGTTTAATGTCAGGATCTTTCCGTTGATTTTCTTTTAACTCGTCTATACTATTTTCAAGTTGAACTGTAACACGTCGAACCCCAGTATATTCAGACGTGCTACATAATTTACAATTCTTCTCGCATGGTCGCCTTGATAAAGCGTCTGCGTTTTTATGTTGTTGACCTTTTCGATGTTAGTGTCGAATTCATATTCTTGTAATTTCTCAATCCACCGTGCTATCTGCCCTTCCGGATTTTTAAAATTTAAGAGCCATGTGAGTGCTGCGTGATCTGTCCTTAATGTAAACTTTTGTCCATATAAATATTTATGAAAATTGTCTAACGTTTTTACTACTGCCAACAACTCTTTCTTTGTAACGCAATAATTTCTTTCGGATTTTGAAAGAGTTTTACTAAAATATCCTACCACTTTTTCTTCTCCTTCTTGATTTTGTGATAATATACCTCCAATTCCCACGTCGCTCGCATCTGTATCAACTATAAATTCTTCTTCGCTTTTTGGATATGCCAAAATTGGTGCCGAACAGAGTTTCATTTTCAAATTTTGAAAAGCTTCCTCGCATTCAGTACTCCACTCATATTTTTGTGACTCTTCTGTAAGACGATATAGAGGTTTTGCTATCTTTGCAAAAGACTGTACGAAACGACGGTAATACGTACATATCCCTAGAAAACTTTTCACTTCTGATTTGTTCTGTGGTGTGGGCCAGGATTGTATAGTTTCAATCTTACTTGGATCAGTGCTTATTCCTTTGGACGATACAATGTGCCCCAAATAGTAAACTTATTTTTGAAAGAAATTACATTTTTTTGGATTCAGCTGTAAATTTGATTGTCTTATCCTCTCTAATACATTCCGTAAATTTATAAGGTGATCCTCGAATGTTTTGCTAAATACGATTATATCGTCAAGATACACTAGACATATTTCCCAAGAAAGTCCGCGTAATATTGTTTCCATCAATCTTTCAAACGTTGCAGGGGCATTACAAAGTCCAAAAGGTAATACATTGAACTGCCACAACCCCCTTCCAATAGAAAATGCCGTTTTTTCTTTATCATCCTTATATAATTCCACCTGCCAATACCCACTCTTTAAATCTAACGTTGGAAACCATTCAGCTCCAGATAATGTATCTAATGAATCATCAATTCGAGGTAATGGATAACTGTCCTTTTTTGTCACATGATTTAATTTCCGGTAGTCAATACAAAATCTTGTAGATCCATCTTTCTTTTTAACTAAAACAACCGGTGACATCCAAGGGCTGTTAGACTCTTCAATAATTCCTTGTTGTTTCATGTCACAAATAATTTTATTGGCTTCATCATATTTTTTAATAGGGAGACGTCTAGGTGCTTGTCGTATCGGTTGTGCATTTCCCGTATTAATCCGATGAGTAACTACATTCGTTCTTCCTCTCAATATGTCTTCTGTAGCAAATATATCTTGAAAAGATTTTATTAATTCCGTCGCCTTTTTCGCTTCTATTTCATTTAAATGTCTAACAGAAGAAGAAATCATTTCCTCCAAAGCCGAGTTATTTATTCCTTCTTCATTAATTCTTTCTGTCCTCTTGCAAGAAGTCAGATATGAAATTGGAGTACATTTTGATATTCTTGTATTACGTTTTAATTTCCTTTCAAAAGAATTTATGTTCATTACTCGTACTGGAATTTTGTCTTTAGTTGTTACAACTACCTTACCTATAATTAACCCTTTCCCAATTATTTTCTCTTCATTGTCCGGTTCTATTATTCCCCATTGTCCATCAAAAGCATTTCCTTCAAGTTTTGCCATGAAAATTTTTTCACTATGAGCTGGAATATTCACATCTTCTGCAACTAAAACTTGCAGTATCTTTTCATTCGGCGAGTGAAGTGGTAATTCATCACAATTTGTTTTCAATACTCGATTTTTAATATCTAAGATACATCCAATTAACTTGTCTTTAAACTTTAATTCGCAAGATAATGTATTACTCTGAATAAAACTCGATTTCTGGACTGACATTATCTTTATTGAAAACACAAAATTGTTTCACAACGTTTCGGATGCTAAAATCTGCTTCCGTCATCAGGTGAACTGATACTAATTTACATCTGTGTAAGAGGAAGAATTTATACTATACAGGGGTCATGCGTGAATGGCTCTTTGGGCGTATCGTGTCGTTGGTTGGTTGGTGGTGTTGTAGCTGGTTCCTGATAGGTCGGCTGCTTTTCTGTCGTAATCTTCAGTGAGTCTTCTTTGATAATGAGTGCAAAAGTTTTAAACTTTCTAATCCAATTTCTACTTTAATTTCTCCATGGACTTTTGCTGAATCACCTGATGCAGTTTGAAGACGAATATTACAATTTCGAAGATATGAAGTTTGACGAATGACTGAAGGATTTACAATAGTTCTCGTCGCTCCAGTGTCTAAAAGAAACATAATCGGAGTATCATTAATAGTTCCATCAATTAGAAGACTATTTTTATGATGTTGTAAGGTGGCTATTTGAATATTTTTTGGGGCATATTTTGGAAGAGTCGATGTGTGCCCCTTTTCATCGACCTTAATTAGTTTTCCTGTTTCTCTCCCCTTCCGTGTTTAGTAAGTAATGACACACGACAGTTCCGTTGTAGATGACCCTTAAGACCACATCTCCAACATGTGACTCTGTAATTATCTTTCTTCTTCTTTTCTGTTTCTTCCAATACCTTTCGTACAATTTCTGTTATATTGTTTTCGCAAGATGTCTGTTCCTGTACTTCTCTTATCCTGACAACATTGCCAGTAGCTCTTTTCGCAGCTTCAAATTCTAGAGCATGTGCAAGAGCTTCACCACTAGTTTTATGACGTGCTAAACGCAAAGCTTGTTGTAATTCTTTATCAAGTACTCCACGTATAAATGTTTGCAAAGCTACATTTTCTAGCAAAATTTCAGATACTTTTGCTTCTGAAGTTCCATATGCTAAATTAGCAAGACGCTGTACTTCTGCTTCGAATTCTTGTAAGCTTTGTTCGCGATTCTGTTCTATACTATACAATTGCACCTGATATACTTGATTCATGTGCTTATCACCAAAACGTCGTTCAAGTTTTTCTACTAAATTTTCGTAGGTATTTTCTTCTTCGGGTAATGTTTGAATTAACTCTAAAGCTGAACCTGTCAGGGAATTTAATAAGACCATTAATTTATCATTGGAATTCCAATTCGCAGTCAATGTGTCAAATCGCTTTTTGTGAGCCCTCCAAGAAGTTTTACCGTCAAAATTTTGTGGTTTAATACAGCCTGGCATTATATGCGAAATTCCCTTTTCATTTAAATTTTGTGAGTTTTTCAACTTATTTAAATCACTTTTTATTTCATTTATCTCTTCATATGCTTCAGTTAATTTAAGTTCCACAGTGTCTTCTATTTCTTTCTTTGAATTATTCATGACCAACATAAAATTCTGTTCTACTTTTAGAAAATTTTCCTCAACATGTTTCTCAAATTTTTCCTCTATTTTTTTAATACTTTCTGCTTGATTAAGTGACAATTCATTTAATTTGTTTGAGTTTTCTTCATTTTGTTTTTGAAGTTTTTCTTCTAATTTTAATGAACTTTCTTCTTTCAGCCCTTTAATGGGTAAATCTCTCTTTTCTAATTCTTCCTTTAATTGTTTCAATCGTAACTCACGTAGCTTCATGTTCTCTTTCTTTTAATTACTGGTTGTAATCCCACTTCTGACACCAATGTTACGTTTTAAATAAAACGCTGAGATAGTGTAATTAAATACTTTAATATGGCACTTCTATAATACAAAAATATGACAGTACGTATATATCTCTCTAGATGTCAACCCGTCAATGTCACTGCTTTCTTTTTGTTTTTGCCTGCCACCTGTTATGGTACAGTACTAATAATGCCGGTGCGGCATAAGGTGAAATTGTTTCTGTAACAATTCCTATTTTTTCCATTCTTGAACGATTTTCTGTATTTCTTCTCTTTCTTTGTTGCTTGCTCGATAAGGTTTACTTTATACAAGAGTACTGACTGACAATTTCTTTATTTCCATTTTTATAAGACCTGTACAGCCTAGTTCTTCAAAATTCATGGCATTCGTTTAGTAACTTCATTCATCTTCTTTTTCTGTTAAAGTAGCTTGTCCTTTAACAAAATGTCTTCCATTTTTATTTTGTTTCTACTTTCTGCTTAAAACTTTTTAATAACATTTGCACTATCAACTTCTAATTTCTTTTCTAAATTTAGAATCGGTTTGACGATTTCTTCTAAATTTTGTTCAACAATGTTTACTAAATTGGGAAAGCACAACAGTTTCTTGTACACGTAATGCTGGTTGTATTATTTCTAAGTTCAAGTTTTTAAATGTATCTGAATTGCGACCTGTAAAATGTATTTAACATGTGGAGACTCTGTAAAACTGCGGCCAATTATTACATCCACAGGTTGCGTATCATCTAGTACAATTCTCATGTTCACTTTTTCGACTACCACATTATCCAATTCAATTTTTGCAAAAATGATTCCACTGGAATTCATAACGTAATTTTCTGGACCAAAGCTTTTCAGATTTACATTTTGTTTTACTAAATTGTAATTTTCAATTACGCATGTTGATTTTTATTGTGCAATCCGAACTACCAGTGTCTTTTATGTTCTGGAATGTTGTTTCATCTATGTTTACTTTCTTTATATATTTAAATGTAAAAGGATTGAATTATCAACAAATTTTATTTCTCTTTCTTTAATACTCCTTTGTTTTTCTGGGCAGTATTTTTTGGTTTGTCCATTACGCTTGTAATTATAACAAATCATTTCAACTGGTCCTGGACAATCCTTCGCAATGTGTCCGAATTTATTGCAGTTGAAACATTTAAATTCTCCTTTGTCATTTCTAATTGCTGCATATCTTGATTTTGAAATTTTTGTTTCTGACTTATCTACATCAGCCACTGTATTTGTTAATGTAATATTTCCTGCCTCTATTTTCAAAGTTCTGCTTCTTTCTACTCGTTTATTTATAATTAACTCATATTTAATAAGTTTATGTAAAATATCGTCCATAGTTTTGTGTTCTTTACCAATAACCATTGTACATAGTTCTCGCGAATAGATGCCTAACAAAACTTTCTCCTTTATTTCGCTTATATTAATTTGTAAATTATTATATAAACGTACCTTTTCATAAAATAACAATTTATTGTTTCTTTCTTCCCTTGTAGTCGTTCGTCCATTTTCCGCTATTTTGTAGTCATAGTAGCTTCTCCTACAAATATACCTTCGAATGTTTTTTTTTTTAAAATCTTCGCAACTTTGTAATTTCGATTCTTTTGTAGCATACCAGTAACTGACTCTTTCAACAAGATGTGTTCACGCTGTTGCAAGGGCGAATGAGTCTGGACGATGATGTAATACTTGAATGGATTTAATTTTATTTAACCATATTTTTGCTTCTGCACCGTGACTTTCACCACTAAAATTTCCGATTGTTTTTATTGGCATAACATAAACGGATGTGGGTAATACAGCTCTGGTATTTTAAGGCCCCGAATAAGAGTGTGTATCATATCATCTCTTCTACGGTTTTCTACCATCATTATTAAGATTAAAAGATCTATCACGGTTAATTATATTATTAATGTCAATGCGTCATTCATGCCAAAACCAGCTTAGTGGAAGTAAACATATGCTAGGATGTGATTAACATGTAACATATTTATGACTTATATTTAAAGTAGTTTATTATATTATATTGAGATAATTTTAAAATGCATAAGGTACTATATGATTTTAATTTAGTGGATTTGTTATTTAATGTCACACAAATCATATCACTACATATAATAATTGCTAATGGAGATTATCCTAGTCCTAGTCAAAAACAGCAATTTTGTGAAGTGAACTTGTGAATTATAACTTATAGGTACCCTCGAAATTTCTACAAGCTCATATAATATTCTTTACATATTTTTTTAATACTTTTAACAATATCTTCGAGGTCCATTTGTTAATTATTGTACACTTCAAGTGAGAAGGCTAGAAAAATCCAACTACCTATAAGACTCCATCTTTAATCGAGAAAACTGAATTTACTAATATGTTGTCAGTAAGGTACATAAAGTACTCAAAAACTGTAGAGGTGACTTTTGGTATATTCATAAGCCTACTTTTTTTAATCAATATCTGCTTGTTAATTATAAATCAGATAAATAACAGAACAATCTTTGAGCCAGTAAACAATCGAACTTAAAAACATTGATATAACATTAAAGTAGGCCTGAAAGAGATTTAATAGTACACGCACAACGCCATTACATAAATTTTAATATAGTTAAAAGTTATCAAATGTTACAACTTATAAGCATACTTGCATTAATTTGGAGAAAACATAGATCCACCCGCTGGTAAAGATATTTTGATTTACAAAGTGTTTCTTTAAAATGTATTAATTAATCTATTGGTTTAAATATAAAATATATTGTAAACTTATCATTGGTACTGTCGATGGCGGCGTTGAAGTACCGAAATTTTCGTCAATATATGTATATGAATGAAGAAGACCTTTAGGTTCCAGGTTATATAATTATAAAAATCTGATGTAGCCAACACAAGACCTCCCGCTATTTTCTTTTTTCTTAATTTAAATACATACCTACATATTTCCTAATGCTGCAAACTATATTAAGTTCCTTTGCATGCAGATAACTATTGCTTTATTTACTATTTTCTGTTTAAAATGTCACTAAAACTGTTGATTTTTGACACTGACATATATCATTTACAAACTATGTTATAAACATTGGAATTTGTTAACTGGTTTCCTTAGTGCCTTAGCCTCTGCAATTAGATTACTCCATATATTATAATGTCTTTATCTCTAAATCTATACAAGATATAATAAAATTTTTAAGTGTATTAGATGGAGAATTTTTTGTTCAATATTTAATAAAAAAAACTCCCAAAAAATTATATTTAGAAGTATTTTTCTAAGAAACTACTACTTCCGGTTGTTCAATTGTTACCAAAACTTTTTCAGCTCTTCCCAGGAATGTCAGATTGAGGAATCCATAGTTAAACAGTTCTTAAGTCTTATAGTTTTCGAGAAATCGTGTCTACAACATCCAGACATACACACACACATCCACACACACACACACACACAGACATCATTTTAAAAATGTTTTAATCGGATTCTAGGGACCTTAAATCGTGCTTATTCACTAAAATCTGGATATAAGAATTTTAACATGAATCCAATACCTCTCTTAGCGAGAGGTAAAAATATTAATGTATACTTGTAGAAAATTCAATAATCTTTAATTTTTAAAATGACAGCATGCGAAAAAATAACATTTAATGATATTTTTCGAAGAAAACCCATTATGAGCTTTAAGTAAACTGGCATTTCCGGTTATCCGATTTACACCAAAATCTAATGGTTCTTTTCATATTAGAGTAGGGTCAAAATGTAAGGTTTCAGAATTTTCTGAGTGATAGTATTTGAGTTACATACACACACACACACACACACACACACACACACACACACACACATGCAGACATTATCGTGAAAATGTTAAAATTGGATTCTAGGGACCTTAAAACGTGGTCATTTAATAAAATCTCGATATATGATTTATAGCACGATTCCTATACCTCCCTTACCAAGGGTAACAGGAGGTAAAAAAATCGTGCAAATTATACTATTGTTTTTTGGACGTTTCAGGTTGTCAATCCACCGGTTATCAGCTGATAAAATAACATTAATTGGTGACGTAAATAAGAAATGGTAACTATAAAATTTTACTTACGTTACAATAAAATGTGAATTGTTCTATTTACTGTGCGTATGTTACAATATAAAATTACATTATACGAACAAACAATTCTTTTGGGTTGAAATCAGAGAAAGGGCTTGTAGCCAACATTTTAAATCTAGCCGCAACAACAGCAGATGGCGCACTGAAAAAATACGAGATTGAAGGCCAAATTGTGTATTCACAGGCCGGCAGAAACAGAAAATAACTAACTAGAAGATAAAAGCGGACAAAAAAAAAAAACTATTGAAAATGTTTTCTAAATTTTCTTTATAGTAATTGGTAATTAGTATCTTTAAAGTTAAATTTATGGCCATTTTGGCAGTGGTTTCGCATAGAGCGCTATGATCAGCATTAAAGGAGTTACAATGATATTGGTGCGGATAAAGCCTCTTTTTAATAGGTTGCGAAGTCTGTCCAATCTAACTTGTACCACATTGTCCACTATTAATTTGGGAAACGATGTTCTTTTGGTTGGATGGTTCAATTTTATCTTTGAGATTTATAAAAAGGGTTTTAGAATTACTGATATTGCAATTAGCTATTTGAATATTAGAGTCTGAAATTACTTCATTAATAATTTTGTTTATTTTGTGGCCATATGGTATTTTAAATTGAGTGTAAACTGTAGGGTCCTTTTGCATCACTCCTTCCATAACAGCTATTACAGCTGTGGGATGTCCAATTGTGTGTAATCTTTTATTGATATGCTTAATGAAACATTTATTCGGGTAACTGTTGTTTTATTAAAAAATTGATAAGTATGTTAGTTATTTTTTTTGTGAAATTTTGTGTGTGATAGAGTTACAGCCCTGTCAATTAGATATGTGATGACACTAAGTTTATATTTAAAATTTGTATTTGAATTAAAATATAGATATCTACCCGAGGTTGTGGGTTTTTTATACCAATTAGTTTTTATTTTGTTATTAAACCTAATTAAAATGACATCTAAAAAGTTTAATCTGTTGTTTTTTCCATATCTGTTGTAAATTAATACGCGGGTGGAAGTTGTTGAATTCTATCAAAATATTGTTAATATTATCATTAGAAGTAATCTTCAAACAATTATCGATCATTTGTAATATAAGATGTTCTATTCCTTATTATTAACGATATTGTTTTCGAGTTTCTGTAGTATAATTTCAGTCAAGTCGCTACTAATACTAGCTTCCACTAGGGAACCGTTTAACTGACGATACACTTGGTTGTTAAATGTGAATGTAGAAGCTTCAATACATAGGTCGAGGCCTTTGATAAATTGGTCTTTAGTTAAGTCGGTAAATTGTTGTAATTACGCTCAAATTTCTTGTATGCAATCTATAGCTAGCTGCTGCGGAATGGAGGAATACAACGCTGTAACATCCATAGGCGCGACTTGTAGGATGCATGGGGTCAAGTGCACCCGACAAAATAATTTGTCGGGTGCAAAAGTATAGATTTGCACCCAACAAAAATTTTAACCATTGAAACATTTTATATCATATTTATATTATTGTAATGCATCTCAATTTTCATTCGTTACTAATTATTGATTAATATATTAACGTGTTGTACATTATTAAAATTATTTTTATTTTCGTGCTTAACAAGTAACACCATTTTACCCAGCGCAGCCGAATATAATACATTAACATATAAAATCAGATTTTCGTAATTTCCTGTTTTCCTATTTTAGTTAAAAATGCTTAAAAGTTGTAAAGCATAAAATTGTACATCTGAATCAATACCAATAGAATTGAAACTGAAATTAGAGATTTGTTAATTATTTTTCCCGAATTTCATGGTTCCATCTCTTTTGTTATTTCTGAGGTGATTTTCAACATTTTCATACCTATTTTTTTTTTTTTTTTTTTTCATTATAAAGCATGCAATTAATTTTGCTTAATGATTCTAATGAAGCATTTTATGCTCAACAACTTTTATTTGAAGATTTTTTTTATAAAATAATTACGGAGGCAGGGTGTGCCCAGTCATCATCCAATATACGTATAATCTCAGTTTTTTGTTAGGTGACTTGCACCCGGCAAAATTTTTCAAAGTCGGCGCCTATTGTAACATCTAATGAAACAGTACTATAATTAGAAGAAATTTTTAATTTTGTAACACGTGGGGTGATTGTGCAGTTACTTTATTAATAGTATCGTTAAGGAATTTACAAAGTATATAGAAATGTCAATAGTAAAAGTTATTTGTCTGACCACCAAATTCACCAACCGTGAATCAAGTCTTGATTCTCTGATCAACACTGATCTGTGAATCAAGTTCTGGGTTACCTTGGAGATCAACAGTTTTAACAAAGCAACAGTGTCAAATTTTGTTGATCAGAGAATCAAATTTGATTCAGGGATGGTGAATTCGGCCGTGAGAGGAATATATTTTTTTGTGAAATTTAGGTCTTGAATAAATATATAATAAATTATTTATTCACACATGCATTAGTTTTTACATAAATATAGAATGAAAGTGCTAAACAGGCTTTCAGTACTCGCCTACAATTCGTATTTGAATTAGTCTACTTGTCCTCTCCTGCAAGAGAACACTTTTATAACGTAAATAAGTTTTATTTAAGTCACTAATGATTAAAGAAATTTTACCCATTCTCATTAATAAAGAGTGGTTTAGTTACTTCAGCAACAAAATTTCATCAGGTAAAATATCTCTTTAACAAGAGGTGTTGGAAAAATTTAAAGAAATATTTAAAAATATTTTGTTTGTGAAATCAAACCAATCCCTAATAATTATTTAGCAATAAGTGTTAAATGTGGTATCTTATTTCACGAATAAAAAAATTGATATTAGAAGCGTGCAAGTTAAATAATACACTTTTTACTCGAGTTACATACATTTTTTTTTCTCGTTCGAAACTATAAGTTTGAAAGAAATATTTTGTATATGGATAATGATATAATCTTACAAAAACTTCTAATTTCTGTGACTGGATATTATTATTTCATAAAGTTGTAATTAATGTAATAATTAAAATATTAATAGCAAAATAATATGCAGCGACGCTATGATGGAAGCTCTTATTACGGAGGGTGAGGTTTGCAACACGAGCGTGCAAAGCGAGCAAGACTTGTAATCATCCAGGGTAACAATACCTGCTGTAGCGAGATGTATTTTCATCTACGATTAATGTATTGCATACATTTTTTTTTTTTTATAATTTCGTTTCATTACCCCAAACGTAATAATCTACATTTGGTATTTATTAAAATTAGGTTAACATTGTAATTGTAATTTATTGTACGTAACTATGGTGATGAAGATATGTTATGTTGAAGATTCAATTATTTTTTTGCCTATGTATTTTACTAGCTGTACCCGTTGCAAATATTTGTATTAAATTATAAATATTCTCTGTGTCGGAATTAGAATATCATATTGTATTGATGATAGAAGAAACTTCTCTCTTAAATGTTTTTAGTGACATTTTGTTATTTGGGATTAGTATGACTGCACTAGTTTATAATAAAGTAATATACTGCGTTTCATTTTGGATTAAAAGAAAATTAAATATATTGGGTGTTAGACTGCTATTTTTCCTAAAATACTTTAAAACAATTGTCGTACGGAGACTTTTTTGTATGACTATATATATATATATATATATATATATAGGGTGTAATCGTATTTTGAAAAATTTGATAGATCAAATGCTGCAATATGTGAAGAATGCAACAGCCCACTAACAGTTGAACACATAATTCTACAATGCAGAAAGTACGAGGAAAAACGACGAGAACATCAAATACCGCAGATATTGAGAGAAGCACTAGACAGCAACCACTCCCATGAAACAATACAATATATCTGAGACATAGGCTTACTAAAAGAATTGTAAATAAAAGTTATGTTACTGTAAATCAAAATATAAATACCTGTAATTCACAGTGCTAATACTCTTAGAGTGAGTCATTTATTTGTAAATAAAAAAAAAATTGTATATTTAGTGCAGTCATACTAATCCCAAATAACAAAATGTCACTAAAAACATTTAAGAGAGAAGTTTCTTCTATCATCAATACAATATGATATTCTAATTCCGACACAGAGAATATTTATAATTTAATACAAATATTTGCAACGGGTACATATGGAATGCCGTTTTAGCATTTATTCCCACATTTTAAAACAGTCATACAAATTAATATATCAAAAAAATAAACTCTCATTAAAAAGAAAGATTTAAACTTATTGTTGAATTAAAATGTTTGTTGATAATATAATTACAAATTTTTTAAACAAACATTTTAAATCAATAGTCAACACACAACCTTCTTTTTAACATTAGTTTAATTTTATGTTTATTCAATTTATATGATTGCTGTTAGTCCCTAAACAAACGTAAAAATTCAAGTATCATAGAAATGAAATAACATTTATACGAATGAATTAAATTGACTCTGTATTTTCAAGACACATGAATTAAAACGATTGTTTATTTCTGTGATACTTGATTTAAATTGTTTGTTTCATTCTACGATACGAGATTTAATATGATTGTTGATAATTTTATAACAATCAATTTAAAAGGCACTGTCATATAAATTCATGTATCATAAAAATAAACTCTTATTAAAATGAAAGATGTAAATTAATTGTTGTATTAAAATGTTTGTTGATAATACAATAACAAATTTTTCTAACAAATTCTAGAAAATTTTGTAATTATATTATCAACAAACATTTTAATACAACAATCAATTTACATCTTTCATTTTAATAAGAGTTTATTTTTACGATACATGAATTTATATGACAGTGCCTTTTAAATTGATTGTTATAAAAATATCAACAATCATATTAAATCATGTATCGTAGAATAAAACAAACAATTTAATTCAAGTATCACAGAAATAAACAATCGTTTTAATTCATGTGTCGTGAAAATACAGAGTCAATTTAATTCATTCATATAAATGTTACTTCATTTCTATGATACTTGAATTTTTACGTTTGTTTAGGGACTAACAGCAATCATATAAATTGAACAAACATAAAATTGAACTAATATTAAAAAGAAAGTTATGTGTTGACTGTTGATTTAAAATGTTTGTTTGAAAAGCTTGTAATTATATTATCAACAAACATTTTAATTAAACAATCAGTTTAAATATTTCTTTTTAATTTTAGTATATTTTTCTGATACATAAAAATATATGATTGTTTTAAAAAATATCAACAATCAATGAAATTGAAGTATCTTATAAATAGACTAAAATTAAAAGAAATATTTAAATTGATTGTTGAATTAAAATGTTTGTTGATAATATAATTACAAATTTTTCAAACAAATATTTTAAATCAACGGTGAACACAAAACTTTCTTTTTAATGTTCGTTTAATTTTATATTGTTCATTTTATATGATTATTGATATTTTTGAAACAAATGTAAAAGTTCAAGTATCATAGAAATGAAGTAACATTTATATGAATGAATTAAATTCACCCTTTATTTACACGACACATGAATTAAAACGATTGTTTATTTCTATGATACTTGAATTAAATTGTTTGTTTAATTCTACGATACATGATTTAATATGATTGTTGATATTTTTATAACAATCAATTTAAAAGGCACTGTCATATAAATTCATGTGTCGTAAAAATAAACTCTTATTAAAATGAAAGATGTAAATTGATTGTTGTATTAAAATGTTTGTTGATAATATAATTACAAAATTTTCTAACAAACATTTAAATCATCAGTCAATACAAAACTATCTTTTCAATAATTGTAAAACATCAAGTATCGTAAAAATTAAGTAACATTTATAGGAATGAATTAAATTGACCCTTATTATCACGACACATGAATTAAAACGATTGTTTATTTCTGTGATACTTGAATTAAATTGTTTGTTTAATTCTACGATACATGCATTAAAATGATTGTCGATAAATTTAAATGTATCAATTTAATTAGCGCCGTCATGACTATTTCAAGAACTAGTTGCAATTTGGCCATTCTTCCGCAGATGGCTCTACATATTGTAGCTTTGTGTATATCTGTAATTTATTAGTGACGCTCGATTGCGGGCACAGTAAAATATATTTTATAAAAAATGACCGAAAGGTTATGGCCTACAGCTATCTTATAGTTCTTATAACTTCACTCGGTACGCATAAGCATATATTTCTTATGTAAAGCCATCTGTTAAAGTATGACCGAATTACAAATAGTTCTTGAAATAGACACCACGGCGCTAATTAAATTGATACATTTAAATTTATCGACAATCATTTTAATGCATGTATCGTAGAATTAAACAAACAATTTAATTCAAGTATCACAGAAATAAACAATCGTTTTAATTCATGCGTCGTGAAAATAAAGGGTCAATTTAATTCATTCCTATAAGTGTTACTTCATTTTTACGATACTTGACTTTTTACAATTATTGAAAAGATAGTTTTGTATTGACTGATGATTTAAAATGTTTGTTAGAAAATTTTGTAATTATATTATCAACAAACATTTTAATACAACAATCAATTTACATCTTTCATTTTAATAAGAGTTTATTTTTACGATACATGAATTTATATGACAGTGCCTTTTAAATTGATTGTTATAAAAATATCAACAATCATATTAAATCATGTATCGTAGAATTAAACAAACAATTTAATTCAAGTATCATAGAAATAAACAGTCGTTTTAATTCATGTGTCGTGAAAATAAAGAGTCAATTTAATTCATTCATATAAATGTTACTTCATTTCTATGATACTTGAATTTTTACGATTGTTTAGAGATTAACAACAATCATATAAATCGAACAAACATAAAATTAAACTAATATTAAAAAGAAAGTTGTGTGTTGACTATTGATTTAAAATGTTTGTTTGAAAAATTTGTAATTATATTATCAACAAACATTTTAATTCAACAATCAGTTTAAATCTTTCTTTTTAATGAGAGTTTATTTTTTCGATACATTAATTTGTATGACTGTTTTAAAATGTGGGAATAAATGCTAAAACGGCATTCCATAGGTACAGCTAGTAAAATACATAGGCAAAAAAATAATTGAATCTTCAACATAACATATCTTCATCACCATAGTTACGTACAATAAATTACAATTACAATGTTAACCTAATTTTAATAAATACCAAATGTAGATTATTATGTTTGGGGTAATGAAACGAAATTATAAAAAAAAATAAATGTATGCAATACATTAATCGTAGATGAAAATACATCTCGCTACAGTAGGTATTGTTACCCTGGATGATTACAAGTCTTGCTCGCTTTGCACGCTCGTGTTGCAAACATCACCCTCCGTAATAAGAGCTTCCATCATAGCGTCGCTGCATATTATTTTGTTATTAATATTTTAATTATTACATTAATTACAACTTTATGAAATAATAATATCCAGTCACAGAAATTAGAAGTTTTTGTAAGATTATATCATTATCCATATACAAAATATTTCTTTCAAACTTATAGTTTCGAACGAGAAAAAAAAATGTATGACACTCGAGTAAAAAGTGTATTATTTAACTTACACGCTTCTAATATCAATTTTTTATTCGTGAAATAAGATACCACATTTAACACTTATTGCTAAATAATTATTAGGGATTGGTTTGATTTCACAAACAAAATATTTTTAAATATTTCTTTAAATTTTTCCAACACCTCTTGTTAAAGAGATATTTTACCTGATGAAATTTTGTTGCTGAAGTAACTAAACCACTCTTTATTAATGAGAATGGGTAAAATTTCTTTAATCATTAGTGACTTAAATAAAACTTATTTACGTTATAAAAGTGTTCTCTTGCAGGAGAGGACAAGTAGACTAATTCAAATACGAATTGTAGGCGAGTACTGAAAGCCTGTTTAGCACTTTCATTCTATATTTATATAAAAACTAATGCATGTGTGAATAAATAATTTATTATATATTTATTCACGACCTAAATTTCACAAAAAAATATATTCCTCTCACGGCCGAATTCACCATCCCTGAATCAAATTTGATTCTCTGATCAACAAAATTTGACACTGTTGCTTTGTTAAAACTGTTGATCTCCAAGGTAACCCAGAACTTGATTCACAGATCAGTGTTGATCAGAGAATCAAAACTTGATTCACGGTTGGTGAATTTGGTGGTCAGACAAATAACTTTTACTATTGACATTTCTATATATATATATTAGAGTGCCGTAAGGTTTATACCTCGGAACCCGGGTCCACTGAACGGATTTTTGTAAAACTTTTTGGAAAGTGTTTTTAACACTAAATACTAAAATGTTTACCCATTTATTTTTGCCGATCTCAATTTTTTAATTATTAAAATAAATAATTATTATTTTTTTATTAGATAAACATTAAATATGTGCAACTTATATATATATATATATATATATATATATATATATATATATATATATAAATAATACAAATTCTAGAAACCACAGTAGGTACTAATTTAATTGACCAGTTTATGCTTTGGTGCCAGTGGTAATTCGACATTTCGTCTGAAATTTTTTTCCTGTTGCAATATTTAAAAGAAGAGAAAAGTAAAACATCTAATAGACATTATCAGCATATCCAGCATCTTTCAATATTATATTTTATCATTATAAATTATAACTATGAATTAATGTTGCAATCATTGTTACTTCATTTTATTTTATAATGAATATAATTTATTGTCACTAACAAATATTATTGTTGTTGTAATCATTGTGTTTCATTTATGATTTCAAGTTCAATTATTGTAATCTATGAGGGAACAACGTGTTTCTATTTTTCAAATTAACGTCTTTATTCGTTTTAACTATATGTGTAATCATTGCATATCTGCACCTTTTACCGTATAATTTCAGACTTTAGATTAATGCGTAAATTACAGCAGGAGAGAAATAAAATAAACTATTCACAATAATGCATTACAAACAATTTAAACTTTATTATCAAAATGTTAGAGGACTGCGTACCAAAATTAATATTTTTCTCGCAAATTTGTTATCAGAAAATTATGATATTATTCTTTTAACTGAAACCTGGCTAAACGATGATATTAAGGACTGTGAACTTTTTGATGACAGATATAGGATATATAGGCATGATAGATGTCAAATAAATTCTGGCAAATCCAGAGGCGGAGGTGTATTGATTGCTGTCAATAATAAATTGAAGTCATCTAGAATTACAATTAATACAAAAGTAGAATCTCTTTGGGTAAAAGTAACGGTTAATAATACTAGTTATTATTTAAACGCGGTCTACTTTGAACCTCAAGTCAACTCTTCTACCTTTTTAGACTATTTCGAAAAAGTGGAAAGCTGTGTTGAACTATATGACTCAGAAATCTTAATATGTGGTGATTTCAATTTATCTATTATTGGTAGTCGGTACAACTTGCTAAATGGAAATACTGTTGTGAAGGAACTATTTTCATTTATGAACTTATTTAACTTAAAATCTTACAATAATGTCTTAAATTTTAAAGGGAAAACACTAGATCTAATATTATCCAGTTTAAATTTAGATGTAAAATATGAAGAATATCCATTGGTAAATATAGATCGATATCACCCGGCATTGAATATAGACTTTATTGGTGAAAAATCTTTCACTTTACAAAATAACGTAAATAATGAAATCCAAAATTACAATTTTAAAAAAGGGGATTTTTATAAATGCTATAAACTTCTGGAAGAATCAGATTGGAAAAAAATTGACAAACTATCTACTGTAGATGAAGCAGTGGATTATTTCTATTCTACAATTTATACTGTTTTCGATACATGTTTTCCAAAAGGCAAATTTAAAAATAGTAAATACCCCCCTTGGTTTACTAAGGATTTAATTAATGACATTAAATCAAAAAAATATTATAGAAAACGGAAACACATTTCAAATTTTTATCTTAATAAGTATCATGAATTAAGGAAAAAAATTAAATTACAAATTAAATATGAACACAAAAACTATATTTCGAATCTTGAAAATGAAATTAGTGCAGTAAATCTTAAAAGTTTCTGGTTTCACACTAAACAGAACAGAAAAAAATTGCAAAACCAGCAGGTATTCAAATGGGACAACAATACATTTAACTCACCACAGGAAATATGTGAAGGATTTGCAAATTATTTCAAATCGGTATATAATGACAAAAACTGCAACTACGATAATATAATTAATGACGTAACACAAGCGGAGACGTTTCATTTATCTGAAGTCAGCAAAAAAGAAGTTATTCAAGCAATAAAGAAATTAAAATCAAATAAATCCGCTGGACCTGATCTCATTCCACCTTATATAATAAAGGGCTGTTCTGAAATATTGTGGGAACCTTTACTACTAATTTTTAATAAATCAATTAAATCAGGGGCATTTCCATTTATGTGGAAAACAAGTAAAATCACACCGATATTTAAATCCGGTGATATATCTTCACATACAAAATTACAGGCCTATATCAATTATATCTGCAGTATGTAAAGTTTACGAGCAGTTGTTATTTGAAAGAATTTATTATCATGTTAAAAACATAATATGTGAAGAACAACATGGATTTGTAAGAGGTAAATCAGTACAGACAAATTTAACAGAGTTTATGGAGTATGTGACACAAGAAGTAGATAAGGGGAATTGTGTAGATGTGATTTATACTGATTTTGCAAAAGCTTTTGACAAAGTAGATCATACCATTATGTTCAATAAGCTATCCATAAGTGCTTTCTCTAATAATACAATGTCACTATTGAAATCATATTTACACTCAAGGTATCAATTCGTAACCTACCAAAGTCATTATTCTGAAAAATTTAAGGTTCTATCAGGTGTACCGCAAGGGTCCAACTTAGGACCCCTACTTTTTCTTCTTTATATAAACGATCTACCTACATGTGTTGTGACGATGTGATCTGTCACAAGAATATTAGTTCAAACCGCTTTTGCCGCGCTCTCCTTTTTCACGCGACGCTGAAAACTTTTCTTTGCTATGCCGGACGTAAAGTACACCGTTTACATTAAGTACGAGCGTAATATCTCAACTAGAAGTCCGCGTTCCGTTTTTTTCCAAATTTTGGTTAAAATCCCACGTGCTCTTTTGATTCTCGAACATTCGCAAAACAAGCTAAAGCCTGAATAGCCAGCCTCCGGCTATAAAAGCCGCGCCGCCGAGATGCGAAACATAGTATTCTTCCGATGCAGATTTCGACTCCAAAGACATCAGCCGGACCCGCAGAAATCTCCAGGTGAGAAACCGTGGTTTTTTTTTTTGATCTCCCGCCGTAAGCTCCCCGCGGGTTTGTTTTATTGTTTTTGCCTATCGTCGTGGCTCGTTGCGTGACTCAGAGCGTCGAACATCGTAACACTGGTAGCGTGTGGACCGCCAGCGTCTTTGGGAGACGCACCTGAGCAACACCAGGGTCACCACGGTGAAGCCGCCGCCGTCCGTACACCTAAAGTATAGTTTGTTTCGCGAGCACCGTCGCTTGTAGTGGCCCGTTGCGAGACCAACCGCCTTAGCACTTCGACGTCGCCGGCGTGTAAACCCGGGCGTTGCCGTCGCCAAGGTGCGTGACTAACCAGAGCCATTACAAGCGACCCGACGCCACCCCGGCGACGTTATCTCCGTATTTCATCCCAGAGAGTGGCCTGTTGTGAGATTAACCTCTTTAGCGCCTCGACGCCATCAGGTGTTGACGCCAATAAGGTGCGTGACCGTCCAGGGCTATTACCGACCGACGACGCCGTCCCGACGCCGGGGTCGTTTTTGAGAAAACCCCCGATTCGGATCCTCCTTGGTATAAGAAAGCGTCGCGACATATCGGCGTCGCGACGCCAGGCGTCGTTTTCGAGAAAACCGCACTTTGAAAAACCACTCATCGGAAACAAGTTTAGCTCACCGCCGGCAAGCGTTCTGACGCATCGACGCCGCGACGCCGGGCGTCGTTTTGTGGATGAGCCTTCTTTTCACTTCTACGTACCGGGAAACGCGTCCACATCACCGTATTTACAAAAACCCGCAGTATAGGCGCCGTGACGCCGGGCGTCGTTTTTGAGATAACGCCATTTTCGAAATCCTAGTCACCGGTAAAGCCATTCTACACTATTCTGAGACATCCTACCTCGCCGACACCGCGACGCCGAGCGTCTTTTTCCGGAAAACAACACTTTTGGACTCTGTACTTCAGGGCTTCGTAAACCCCACCGTATCCAATCAAGTTTCCGCTATCCAGCCGACGCGACGCCAAGCGTCGTCTTTCCCGAATACCCCGTTTCCGTCTTTAATACAAAGTCACTTGGAACGCCTAGCCATAGGACCTCTTGTGCTCGAATTTGGAACAATAAACCAGCCTTTCTACCAACGCAATTGTTTTATTTCACTATTTGAACCTTGTCTCCAAAGCAGCTACCGAACCGTTGGCGCCCGAGCAACCAAACGCCAACATTCTTACACGTATACGAAAAATACGTTACAGTGTAAAAAGTTCAAACAAACTTCTATTTGCTGATGACTTCAAAATGTTTCGAGCACTAAACGATCAAAATGACGCCGAATTATTACAAAAAGATTTAGATAATGTTTACGAGTGGAGCGTACGGAATAACTTGCTATTGAATTTAGATAAATGTTACCATGTTAAATATTCCACAATTTCCAACATTTAATAATCACATAGATATAATAGTAAACAGTGCAGTAAAATCATTAGGTTATATAATAAGAAACTCGTATCTTTTCAGATCAACTCAACCACTTGTTCTTCTTTTTAATGCATTAGTAAGATCTAAACTAGAATATGCTAGTGTAATTTGGAATCCATCTGAGCTATATCTCAAGGAAATAGTTGAAAAAGTTCAAAAGAAATTTTTAAGATATCTGTACTTTAAGAAATTTAGAACTTATCCAACTTTCATGCCATATACCACATAACAAAGCATTTTTAACTTCTTGAAATTAGAAACCAGACGAAACATTTCAGATATTATTTTTATTTGTAAAATAGTTCAGAATATTATTCAGTGTCCTAACTTACTATCAAAATTACCTTTTTATGTTCCAATGTATATTTTTTCGAAACAAAAAGATATATTTTATATTAAAAGATATAAATTAGAAATTAGAAAAAATTCCCCTTTAATAAGATGTTGCCTAATTTGTAATAATATTAATAACAATAATGTAGATATATATACAGATAATATAGTTACATTAGTTAAGTATTTGAAAGTATTTTTTAGAGTAAGTTAATTTAGTGTATAAGTTAGTTTTTAATGAAACTATGTAATTAGGCCCTTGTGCCTGTTTAGTTTCAATAAATAAATAAATAAATAAATAAATAAATAAATACATTAAAAAAAAATTTCTTCACATTAACGAAAACTGATTTCACATAAAGGAAACCTGAATTCACAGTAACGAACACTAATTTACCACTCCTGAATACCGATTTTGCAATAATGAAAATAGAATTCACAATTTTAAAAACCAATTTCAACTAAATGAAACCAGATTTTGTATAGGAAACTTAAACGGGCACTGCCAAGGAAGAGCAAGAAGGAGCAGTTGCCACCCCTTGGGAAGGCAAAAAGATAAGCAAATGTATTGCCTCTACAATATATTAAAATATATTTCTGAATTACAACAATGATAGAATGTGATTACAACAATGATAAAAGTTGATTATAACAATGTTGACCACGCTAGCGAGAATAAGTAACCGGTGGTTTGAAGTCTGTTTTCGATTAGTTGAAAGTAGTATTCGTTAGTGTGAATTTAGTTTTCTCTTATATGAAATCAGTTTTGTTAATGTTAATTCATGTTTTGTTACTATGAATTCAGTTTTCATATATGTGATATCAATTTTCGATAATGTGAAATCATATTTCAAAAGCATGAAAACATACTGTAACAGGTAGCGTTTAAGAGCGAGAAAATAGGAACAATCATCTGCTTGATTATAAATAATATACTCTTTTGTATTTAATGATTTCGTTATTTGAAATCCAATAAATTTACACCTGTCTAGTGTTGCCAGAAGTCGAGACGAGACGAGACTTGGGGCCGGTCTTGTCTTGGTCTTGACTTGGTCTCGACTAGAGTGGTCTCGTCTTGGTCTTGTCGAGACGAGTCTTGATGACAGTCTCGTTTCGTCTCGAGTCTCGACAAGACTCTCGACTTTGCCTCCATTAACATTTTTTTTATAATCCCATCTAATAGTACATAAAATTCTAAGAACAGCAGTACAATCGCGATTCAAAAATTCCAAATAATATTAAAGATATTTATTATTTTTTCTGTAAATATCAACTTGATACTTGAGCTCTTGAAATAATTAATATGAAAATATACATACATACCGAGTGTTGTTTCTTGTTAATAAATATAAAATATATAATTTCAAATCCTTAGCTACAGAATAAATGCATTTCTATTATTAGCAATAGTTAAATAGGTATGTATATGTTTAAATGAAGCAATAAGTAAATGGACAAAAATCCCAAAAAAAAAACTTTCGCTATTTTTTTTAATATTTTTCTAAATAAGTAGATAACTAAAACTTAACCTTTCGCGTATCCCCTAGTACGCGTACCACTGGTTGAAAACTTCTGCTTTATATCAAAATTTTGACGAATAAAAATATAGTTAGTCATATATTTATATGTTATTTATTTGCCAAAAAAATAAACTTATTCCAAAAACGTATTTAGAATAATAATGGTATATTCAATAAAAACTGTAGGTAGTTACATAAACACAATTCTCTAACAAAAAAAAAAAACACTTATTTGAAAAACAAATAAATTATAATAAACGTGCTTAAATTTATAAAATTAGTAAAAAAAATTAGTAACTAAGAAACTTTAATAATAACAGTTGTACAGTTTAACGAATTATAAATAGAGTAACTTTCCAAAATCAGTCAGCTTTACTATAATCATAGAAACAGCTGATATATTCAAAAAATTGTAATTGACAGATGTCAGTGTCAAGTACAATATACATAATGATTGTTCGTGTTATAATTGTATTGGATTTATATTTTTGCAAAGAACGTTCGGTATGGAATTTGTAAAAAATTGACGGAAGGTCTTGTGCTAGCCACAACAGATTTTTTATGTACCTACTAAAACTTCTTTTACATGTTGTACAAGGTAGAGTTAAAAATAAAATCAAGCCATGGAGTAAAAATGTATAGAATTTTTTGGAGATATCTAATAATTCTACATATGGTATTTCTTTCTCAAGAGGTTCCTCTTTCCACTTATGAAACCATAATAATGATTCCTCATAAAAATTGTCTATGTTATGTTTCATTTAATTTTTTATCATACGTTTATACTTTTCTTTATTGCATGGTTTTATATTTTTAGGATGCAAAATTGTTAGATTGACTAAAATATTGTATTCGGATATATTTGGATTTGGGTTGGGCAAACCTACCTACTTTTATTACTAGCAGATGTCTAAAAGTGGTTGTTATTGTCTGGTAATATGCAGCATTTATAGCACAGTTATAAAATTTATTGTTCCAATAATGGATTTTTACAAGAAAAGAAAAGTTGTGTTATTTTTTACCCATTTTTTTAAATTATATTATATTAGGGAATTGGAAAAACAGTTTGTTTTACACATTTGTGCATACAAAGTTTTAAGAAAATTGTTAAAGAAGGGATTGTACATTACGACTTTTATATTTCTATTTTCTTTAAGGCTTTAAGTAAACGTTGATTATTGTTTTCAATTTTTTCATATGAATGAATTTATACAATGTATTTTAATTTTCTGAGGGGGCGCGAGCGCCCCCCCCCCCCCACCCCCTGTATACGCCCATGGGCACCGGGCGAGTGTACTTGCATTTTGCATGTGTTCTTACGAGAAATGCTTAATACCAGTTTCTTAGAATATCTGATACCAATTTTCCCAAATTGTTATACCTGTAACTACATATTTTAACAATGTCCCTTACATTTCACTTTGTTGAGATAAAGTTTTACTTCCATTATACATGTAAAAGATACATAAACTTTTTTCTTTTGAAGCAGATATTTTCCAATTTTTTTTACTAAATGATACATGCGATATTATTCATGTTTCAATGGAAGAATTATTTATGTGAATAAGAAGTACATCCGTTGAAAATGTAGAATATGGTTATTTTAAAACGGGAATTTCCCTAAGATCATAAAATCTTTGTGTGCATTTTCGCAAAATTCTAAGAATCACAATAGATTCTTTAAAAATAAAAGAAAAATAATGTATATTTGAAGGGAACGTTACTTTTGTTATAATATATTAATTTAATAAATAAAACTGAAGTACATTGCTAACTTGCAGAATGCACCACAGATGTAACTGTTGTGTGCTATTTGAAATTTGGAAATATTTTTGAAGATGTAGTCAGTATTTCATATACCCAGTTGTACGAATATATTAATTGAGAATTAAACAAAAATTAAATTAAAATAACATGTGTAGTATAAAATAAAGGTTGATCTTAATTTAATAAAAAATATTGGTGCATTAAAATAACATAAGAATTCTAAATTGATACTTCTTTCATTTCATCCCACTTACATTGTAATTTAAATTCATTTAAAACTTATATTTGGATTATTTAGATGAATAAGGAATACATCATATTTACATAAATTAATGTTTCTGGGACACAATTATGAAAGTAGAAAATTACAAAATTTGAAAAATTAATATCTCTCTTATTTATTCGAATTTTCAATCAGTATTTACAGCAATACTCTCAGTTTTTGAAGGACTTTTAGAATAGGTATATGTTTAAAAAAATACCTTTGATCTGAAGTCGAGAGTCTTGTCGAGACTCAAGACTTTCTCGACAAGACTTGATGCTAGTCTCGTCTCGTCTCGACTTTTCTAGTCGCGACCAAATGATGGTCTCGTCTCGACAAGACCAAGACGAGACGAGACCAAGACCAAGACTGGTCTTGGTCTTGTGGCAACACTACACCTGTCTCTTGTCCACTTTTAAATAGATAATAATGCTGTATTTTAGATACATCTTTCAATAAATTGTAATAAATATAAAAATATATTTCTCTTATCTCTTTCATAATTTTGCTAAGACAGTAGCGTAGCGTAGGAGGGGGGGCAAAGGGGGCATCCGCCCCGGGCGGCACTTTGCTAGGGGCGGCAAATTCCCTATCGTTGACTTAATATTAAAAAGACTACTATCGGGGAAATAATTATAGTCAGTTGAGTTTGAAACAATAACTTTCTTAAAAAAATTAAAAATATCAAACGCGCTTTCATTTATAGACTATATGCAGTTTTTATATAAAATATTCATAAATTTTTATTTAAAAATGATTAGTTTAATTTTATTACTTTTTTAATGTTTATACACATGAACTCAAGGTACGCTTTAACAATAAAAATTATTAAAATTAAACTAATCAATTTAAAATAAAAAAAGTTTCATATTTTATATTAAAATTTCATTTTGAGTCAACATACCAAATTTCAAATGTAAGTTATTAATAGAAGCTGAGATCTAATATTTCTACGTTTTTAATTATAAACAAATGTAAACAAATCGAAAAAATAATTAAATTATTCACAAAGCTCATGGTTACAAAATATTAAAATTTAATTGTTACTATTCAGATTGGTATTAGACATTAATGAAGTTGAGCATTTCTTCAAACTCGCTAAATAAGGGGGTCATTTTTCATACGCCTTTACATTCCTCGAAAAAATGTAACTTTCAATTATAAGACATTTGACCTTAAATGAAAAAAATTTCGCCTGCGGCGCCTTTTTTTTCTTAATACCTTTACATGATTTATTTTCTTTTTGTGTTTCTAAGAATTGTGGGGGGGGGGGGGGGGGGCGACAAATTTGACATCTGCCCCGGGCGGCAAAACCCTACGCTACGCCACTGTGCTAAATATCATTATATTACTTACTATATTTGAATTGTCACCAAAAAATATTATTATTGTTGTAATCAATATGTTCCATTAGTGTTTTCAAGTTTACTTATATTATTCATTATAAAACTCTATGAAGAAACATTGTGTTCTCATTTTCCAAATTAACATTATTATTCGTTTTACCAATATGTTCAAACGGTTTAAATGCTATATATATATATATATATATATATATATATATATATAAAAAATCAAATTTGTGACCTTGAGGAGACTCGGCGTGAGCCGCCATTTTGGATCAAAGGTGCAAAAAATGAGTTTTTTGCTATTATCTCAAAAACAGGGGCCCGTAACAAAATTTTACAGGAATACAAATTTACAGCTCGTTACTTTTTCTACCAAAATGGTTTTTACATTTTTTACCTAGGATGAACTCTCAGAGAGGTAAGTTCAAAAATAGGTAACCACAACAACAATTTATGAAAGTACATTTAATCACTCAAAATACGCACAATATTAAGTTTTTAATACTTATTTTAATAGATTTTGTTATTTAATATGTGTCGAAATTTCAGAAGAAAATATGAAAACTAAGCCGATATGCAGATGTTTCATATTTTAGTGAAATTTCATACAAGTTTAAATTGTTAATAATTCGTTAACATCTCATCGGAGCAAAAAACCGTTTAACATGACAAAGGAAAATTCCATGCTGAATTAAAAATTTTAAACCGGGGTTCCATATCTTTAACCGTGTCAGAGTGGTTGATGAATTTGTGGAAAATAGCTGATAAAAATTATTAAAAATCACCGATAATTTACTTCTTTTGATGCCACGACAAATGTAAACTGTTATAAATGACAAAATCTAGTAGAATAAGTATTAAAAATTTAATATTGTGCGTATTTTGAGTGATTAAATGTTCTTTCATAAATTGTTGTTGTGGTTACCTATTTTTGAACATACCTCTTTGAGAGTTCATCCTAGGTAAAAAATGTAATAACCATTTTGGAAGAAAAAGTAACGAGCTTAAATTTTGTATTCCTGTAAAATTTTGATACGGGCCCCTGTTTTTGAGATAATAGCAAAAAACTCATTTTTTGCACCTTTGATCCAAGATGGCGGCTCACGCCGAGCCTCCCTAAGGTCACAAATTTGAATTTTTCATCTCCCTCTCGACTCAAACAATATATGTTAAAATTGTTTTTTCCCCACCTTTTGTAAAGCAAAGGTCTTTTTTGATCTCCATTAACTGGACTATTTCGTTATTTGAAAAATTTATAAATTTAGTTTTTTTTTGTGTGATGTACATTTTTAAATCTACAATAATATATTGTATTTTAGATAAGGGATATAAAATCGTGTTAATTTTTTAGGTTAACATATTATAGTGTATGTAATTATTACAACACATCTCTGTAATTAATTTTGCTCTATAGAAAAAAATTACTTACCATATTTGAATTAATGATTTACTCAATTATTATATTTATGAGTTTTTAAGAGCCAAAATTTATTTTCTAACTGCAAGTTGACATTTATTACTCGTGGGCCCGAACGCTATCGAAGAAGAGCGAAGGTTGCCGAACGGTCGTATACATACTTCTTACAAATTTTCCGCTTTTTATATATATATATATATATATATATATATATATATATATATATATATATATATATATATATAAATTCATGTCACAACGGATTTTTTAAAACGCTCCCGCATTATAGACTGTTACTACTTTATTTCAAAAATTATTTGGTAATAATGGATACCTCTCATTTAAAAGTATTAATAAAAATTTGTTTAACCGAAAACTAGGACGGTTTCTGCGTGAGTTTGTTTTCTACTGTAATGATGTGGAATACAGGTTGCCAACATGGAGCTACAGACGCACTATGTGGCTTATAGTGTTATCCGTCAACCCATACGTGATTGTGTACCTACGTATATACAAGGTGTAAATTTTAAAACGGGTCATAGGGCTATAACATAGAAAAACCGTTTTTTAGGCGCCAAAAGTTTCTATATTAATTTATTGAAAAAATTACGAATTTTTTGATACCAAACACATTAAATTTTTGTTTCATATAAAACCAAAAAATAAATTTAAAAATTTGCACAATTAAGAAAAAATATTATTAGCCTTGAAACTGACAGAAACAAAACAAAACTATTTTTGCCTTAAGACTGTCATTGACAAACTTTTTTTGGACATTATTTGTTAAATTATTATTATTTTCGTTTTATTAACAAGAAATCATGGATAATTTGTCCCAAGAAGCAAAATTACAATATATTTTTCCCTTGTAGTTCCCAGTTTTTCTCGTTTCTTATAACTTATTTCTTATTACATGTAGATCATCTTTAATTTGTAAATACCTATTACAATAAATATAGTTCCTTAAATAAATATCCTAGTGTTTTCTTTATTTTATGTTATTTTATATTATTTCACAAATTAATAACTTTAATCTTTAATTGTCCCCTATCATGTTATTAAAAGATGACAATGTTTTGTTACTGTCAGTTTCATGGCTATTGTTATTTTTTCTTAATTGTACAAATTTTTAAATATATTATCTGGCTTTATATGAAACAGAAATATAATGTGATTGGTATTAAAAAAATCGTAATTTTTTTCTTTATAATATGCACTAATTCTTTTTTCAATAAATTAATATAAAAACTTTTGGCGTGTAAAATACTGTTTACCTATGTTATAGCCCTATGACCCGTTTTAAAATTTACACCCTGTATATATATATATATATATATATATATATATATATATATATATATAGATTAAAAATATTCTGATTGACGTATCAGCGGGAATAATGACCTTTAATCTCGAATAAATATTCCCTGCAGGACTTGCACATATCGGGTTTGACACGAAATGCAGACCATATGCGTTATTTTAAACAATAAGGCCAAGGCTGCAAATAAATGTTTTACAGAATTCAATTCTGAATCTAATTCAGTAATCATATCTTTAATAAGTTTTTAAAAGTTACCTTTTATGGTGTTGGCCATAGTATTGATTTAAAATAACAAACAAATTTAATGACATTTTACCTGTTAGACGTACCATCCATCAAATTTCTTAAACTGTTGGAGTCATTATTATTCAAAATATAGCCCATAAACCATAACAAAAAATAATAAAATGTACACTTTATCCTTAAAGTACTACTCAATAAATAACGATTAAGATAAAAAAAAAAAAATCATACCATGAACTGCTTCAAAATTAAACGAACTTTGTTACGGGTTACTTTATTTTTACCGATACGTTTCTTATTACTTGAACAAATAACGTCGTGATTAAAACAAATGTATTTATATTTATATGGAATTTCACACAATATTTGCATATCACAGAGAAATGATATATTTTGACAGATCTATATACGACAATTTCGCGGAGATAACAAAACAATAATTTGCGTGGCCATCTATTGATATAGACGCACTCTGGGGTTTTTAGAAGTCTTGGCCCTACATTCTCCCCCTTGAAATTATTTGGCCGTCCCGGAAATAATTTCAGTTAATTTTCGTGGGCGTTCTCGGGGTCGTGGAGCAGTAGGGGTTGTTGTCTCAGGTATCTCTTTCCTGGGTCGTCCACGTTTTCTTGTTGGTTGAACTGGCGTCGTGGCCTTTTCCTTTCCAACATAAGGAATTATATCTATAACATGGTACTTACCGATGGGTTCCTTATTCGGGTGGATTGCTAGTTCGTATGAAGTTGGGCCATCTCTCTTTGTTGCAAACTTAGACGTAATATTCTTATCTTCTTGGATCACATATTCTATTGCTCGCTCATCATTACCCTCCACCTTCATTAATGCAGCTCCAAGAGCATAGTCGCTTGCATTACGTATTACGTACGGAAGTTTCGGATCGGCTTGCCGGAGAACTGGCTGTAGTTAATAATTCTTTCAGCTGTCTGAAGGCGGTTTCTTGTTCATCGTCCCACTTCCATGATACACGTTTACGCGTTAACTTGGTCAAAGGTTCTGCGATGCTTGAGAAGTTCGGCACAAACTTCCGATACCAACTACATGTTTGTAAGAATGTTCGCAAATGTTTAATATTACGCGGTTGCGGCATGTCGCGGATCGCGCTCACTTTGTCCGAATTCACTTTAACACCTTCTTTTGTAATAACATGTCCAAGGAACTTTATCTCCTTCCTAACAAACACGCACTTATCACGTCTTGCTTTTAAATTAAATTTGTGTAAATGTTTAAAAACACGTTTTAAGTCCGATAAATGTTCTTCAAAGGTATCTGAGACGATGAAAATGTCGTCTAAATATGTAAATACACTCAAATCACCTACACTTGCGCGAAATTCATCTATTAGTCTCTGAAACGTGGCTGGTGCATTTTTGAGTCTCATTGCCATTCGTTTGAAACGGTACGTTTCGAAACACGTCACCAAACAAGTCTTATCTCGATCACTTTTACGAATGTTTACCTGCCAATATCCTGACTGCAGGTCTATGGTCGACATGAACTTCGTTTTCTTAGAAGTTTGTTGTAAGTCATCTATATTCGGCATGGGATATGTGTCTTTTTCGGTCACTGCGTTGAGTCGATGATAGTCCACACAAAGACGAAGATCTCCATTTTGTTTTGGGACTAGAACTATCGGAGCACCCCATGGTGACTCACACTCTTCGATGATATCACTTTCTTGAAGACGATCCAGTTCTTTCTCCAAAAATTCTTTCTTTGCATGTGATATCTTGTAGGGATGCAATGAAATTGGTGGACTATTGCCTGTATTTATACAATGTTCCGCGAATGGTGTAGCATCTTCAATCGGGCCGAATATACTCTGATGTTCTTGCAGGACATGTTGCAGCGCTTCACGTTCATTTGATTGTAAGGCACTCCCTTTATCTGCACGTAAATTCCAAATTGAGATATTTGCTAAACTAGTGGGCTTACCCTCCTGGTTCGAATCCTTTTCATAATCATATTGAATAGACGGATCTTTAATAAAATACCACGTTCGCTGGGGTAGACAAATAACAACACCAGCTTTTTCCAGGAAATCTACTCCCAGTAAAGTAGTAGTTTCACTGTTGTCAGGTAAAACTAGAAATGTAGTGAACACTTCTTTCTCCTTTATCTTTACAGGAACCGTTGTTTTTAAAACGAGTTTACGTTGCGGTATGGAATCTGCATACGCGATAGTCACTTCGTCTTCAATAAATTCTTGACCTGTTTGTATCAACACTTTATACAATGAATCACTAGCTATGTTTGCTTTAGCTCCAGAATCAGCTAAAGCGGTTCCAAACATTCCATTTATTTTAATGGGTAGAATAGGCCTGATTGTATTTTTGTCTGCAACATTGGTTGTACAGAATGCAACTTTTTCTTGTTTTGGACTGTTCTTTGATGGATTGCATTTACTACACTTGGATCTAATTACTCCTATTGTTCCACATCAATAACATGCCAAAGGATTTGTTTTGTCAATCTGTTTGTTCGTTACTTCAGTTTTCGTTGGAACTTCTTGTACTTGTGCCACTTTCTTCCTACATTCTTCTTCAATGTGTACGAATCGTTGGCAATATTTACACTTCGGTCATATCTTCTTTGTTTCTTTAGGCTTCTTGCTTCGGTCAGCTTCAAACATGGTTTGTTCAACAATTCTAGCTCTGGTAATTCACTTTTAGAAAGTTGAAATATCTTCTCGATGAAGTCGTTTTCTAATCTTGCAATGTAATAAACCGTAAACCATGTCTACTTGGATAGACTCGGATGGAACTTCTGACAATTTTGAGATAAGAGCTCTTGCATTACTTTTGAAAAACTCAGTAAATAGTCTTATCGTATTGTTCGTTCTCAAAAAGTTCTCGGTAAATCATATAATTTGGTTTTCTTTGCAAACGATAGCTTATTGTAACTTATTGCGAATTAAAGGCTTTAATCACAAAATTATTATTTAAAAATGTTCAGAGCAAATCCTAAACTGGCCCCACGTTGGGCGCCACTGTTACGGGTTACTTTATTTTTACCGGTACGTTTCTTATTAGTTAAACAAATAACTTCGTGATTGACACAAATGTATTTGTAAGACTACGTCACCACACAATTGGGGTCATAATAGTTTGTGTTATTATTTGCATATATTGCAGAATAAGTAATAGCAATATTAAAGTGTCGTAAGTAGGTTATTACTCAATTGTGTGATGACTTAGCATTACAGTAATATAAAAGACTGTATAGACGATGGGAAGTTAGAGTATGTCCAAGAGTGTGTCCAAGAGAGAGTGTCCAGAGACCAGAGATACTGAAGACCCATCCTCCATACAGTCGGTACAGTAATCATCATCTATCAAGTGTAAATATATATCATTCAATTATACTAGTCAATAAACTTATTTATAATAATAATTAATATTATTATTACAACCCTTATTCTTCTACAAGAAGTAGGAACATTTATTAGAGTTTATTATTTATTATTTTGGCAGTTACTAAATTGTACCACCAGTCTGGCAAGAACTCACTTATAAATATTATTTGCAATTCGCCCCTTAAAAGGCGGGTTACATATTTATATTTATATGGAATTTCACACAATATTTACATTTCACAGAGAAATTATATATTTTGACAGATATGTACGACAATTTCGCGGAGATAACAAAACAATAATTTGCGTGGCCATCTATTGATATAGACGCACTCTGGGGTTTTTAGAAGTCTTGGCGCTACAACTTTCATTTAAAAATATTTTTAAAAATTGGTTTATGGACCCATTATTCACTCAAAGAAAAGTAACAAATTATTAAAAATTATTTTATAATTTTTGATAAGTAAAATGTTATTGCATTTGTTTTTGATTTTAATTTACCATGGCTAACACCTCGGCTAACAGTATAAAAAGTAACTTTTATTAATTGGAGTTTCCTTTGGGAACCTTCATGTGATTCGAAGTCGAATGAATTTGGTCTTAATGTTCCATATATTTATTTCATTGATATAAATATATGGAACAATAAGGCCAAATTCACTCGACTTCGTAACTTTTATTAAATTTTAAATTCAATATACTCGGTTTCGGAACTTAAAAAATAAATGTAATTACTGAATTAGACGCAGAATTTAATTTATTTGAAGTATTATTGTCTAAAATTAATAGGCCACTTTTGTACAAAGAAAAACTATTTTCCCATATTACACGCCTATTGCCCACTTTTCATGTTACACTTGATATGCGGAAGTCCTGCAGGGAATTGTGTGGCAAAAACCATATATTTAGTATAATATAGATAATAACATTATTTATTAAGTAACTGTAAATAAAAAAAAATTAGAGAGGATGAGATAGAATAGCCTACTGTTTTGTGTTATGTTAAATAAAATTTATTTAATTTTCAAATGAATTTTTCTCAATATTTTGTTTATGCAAGAACATAAAATATTTATATGGTTGAATTCAGAAACAGAGCCTAAAAAATGTATAATGTCCCATTTAAAAAAATATAACTTTGGTTTGTAACTTGAGAACCACTGGTTCAGATTTTTCTTCTTCAATAAGTGAACGTTCTCTTTGATGCAACCTTTATTTGAATGACTTTCTTCTATTCCTAATATATATATATATATATATATATATATATATATATATATATATATATATATATGTCAGCTCTCCAGGCCTTACAGATCCCTGGCTTGATGAACTATTCTTCTCCACTGGCTTCTGTCGAAAGCTTTTTCTTCCCACTTGGAAACACCCATAAATTCTAAGCCTTTCACATTCCTTTCGGACGCCCTCATCTTCTTCTTCTTGCACCTGTTTCCCCCTTAAGCACTGTTCGAACTACTCTGTTAACCGGCAACCGCACTAAATGACCCAGCCATCTTAGTCTTTGTGCTTTCATGACACCCGTTATTCCTATCTCCCCAAACATGTTCATTATCTCGACATTAGTTCTCCGCACCATCATATCACCCTCTTTTTTCCCACCAAAAATTTTCCTTAACACACGCCTTTCCCACAGTTCAATTTTATTTTGATTCACTTTATTTAAGGTCCATATTTCGCACCCGTATAAAACTGTAGGTCTTATTACCGTTTTATACATTTTTATTTTTGCTTTGCGAGATACCGTATTTGATTTAAGTAATCCCAATAATGATCCTACACATCTGCTTCCCCTCGCCAATCTTGCTCTAATTTCCAGATCTTCATCATTATTATTCGTCATTTTCACTCCCAAATATACAAAATTCCTTACTTCCTCAAACTGGTACGTTGTATTGACTGTAGTAACTCTTAGAAAGTTGTTGTATTCCTCACCAATTTGCATATATTTGGTTTTGGTCTCATTAATACGTAAACCTGCTGTTCTGGTTGTTTCTTCTAATCTCTTAAAGATGTTATTCAGCTCTTCCTTCGACCTAGTGATTTTCGCAATATCGTCGGCATATGCAAGGATTTGATGTCTCTGTCTACCAATATAACCTTTGGTATATATTTTACTCGCCTTGTCTTAGACCTTTCCTCACAATAAAATCTTCTGACGTTCTTCCATCTACTACCACTTTACATTTTGTGTTCCTATGCGTCATCTCGACCAACCTTATTAATTTAATTGGTATTTTAAAATATCTCAATATATCCGAGAGTTTTTCCTTTTTAACCGAGTCAAACGCCTGCTTAAAGTCAATAAACAATATTTTTAGTGGAAGTTTATAACTAAGGTCATCAGGTCATAACTATCCGCAATTATTTCTTTGAGACTATGTGCTTGGTCAGTAGTAACTCTGTTACTGCGGAAACCCCCTTGGTATTCTCCAAAAATTCTCTCCGATACTTCTTTTAGCCTATTCCGTATGCATAAAGCTAATATTTTATATGCAATATCTAATAAGGCTATTCCTCTGTAATTATCGCAGTGTACTCGATCACCTTTTTTTGTAAATTGGACAGATTACAGCTTCTCTCCTCCTCTGTGGCATTACCTCTTCCTTCCAAACATCCTGGTTTATCTTACATATTGCTGCATGTATTTCTTCTCCTCCATTCTTATATAACTCTGCAACAATCCCATTTTCTCCTGCGCTTTTGTTGTTTTTTAGGTCTTTAATCACTTTCAGAATTTCTTCCGTGTAGGTGTCTCTACTAATTCTTTGTTTTCCTCATATGTTTCATATATGTTTGGCAGGTCTTCCTCCATTTCTGTTTCACTATTGAGCAATTCATCGAAGTATTCTCTCCATCTATTCACTTTCTTTTCTCCTGTCATCAGATTTCCATCTTTATCTTTACAATATACACCTTTTTGTTGGTAACCGACTTTTTTATTTTTCACTTCTTGATAAAAGTTTCTTATGTACTTGTTTCTATAATTTTCTTCTACTTTTTCCAATGTTTCCTCCATTTGCCTTCTGTTTTTACGTCTGCATACTGTTTTATAGTTTTTCTTTTTCTTTATGAAAGTATTTTAATTTTCTTCACTATTGTTTTGATTTAAATTATTTTATGCTACACTTTTTCTTCTTAGTGCATTTCTACACTCCTCATCAAACCAACTTTCAGTGCTTTTCTTTTTTCTTGTCTTCAAAACTTGTCTTGATACTGAACATATTACTTGCTCTACCTGTTCCCAATTCTTTTTCACATCATCTGTGTATATATTTTTCTCTATTTTTTATTTTATTGCCTGACTAAATTTCTGTTTTCCCGGTTCATATTGTAGTATATCCGTATTATATTTCTCCATACGGCCTTTCATTTCCCTAGGAGTATGCGGTAATTCTTGCTTAAGTTTAGCTTGTACTAAGAAATGGTCACTATCTGCCGTTGCACCTCTTCTAGTTTTCACGTCTTTAATTGCATGTGCATGCTTTTTTTCAATCAATACATGGTCGTTTTGGTTACGTACGTTACTTCCTGGCATATTCCACGTACCCTTATAAATTTCTTTTCTCATAACCGCTGTACTCATTATCTTCAGATTTAGCTCTGTGGCAAACTTCATGCTTACTGTTTGCTCCTGTACTATACTTAAATATTTCTCCTTTACCAATCTGAGCATTCAAATCGCCTATAATAATTTTCATGTCGTATTTGGTATTTTATTGAAAATTCTAATTAGATTTTCATAGAACTTATTTTTAATCTCATCTTCCTTCTTATTTGTAGGTGCATGTACATGTATTATATTTATCTTTCTATATACGAGTATATACTTCGAATTCTTATCCGACATATTTTATCCGATATTGGGTCAAATTCAATTACCGATTCCTTTATCTTCTTATTAATAAATAAAACCCACCCCAAAATACCTTGTTTCCCACCCAATGTTAAAAACTATATAGTCTTCCATTTCAAAGATGCTATTTCCCTTTTGCTTAGTCTCTTGTAAAGCCACTATATCCATTTCATTTTCGCTAAACACCTCTTCTAAATTTTTATACATCCCTGCTGCATTTGTTCCCTGAAAATTCCACGTACCCAAATTAATATATTTCAGTTTTTTGACACCAACTTTTGTTCAACAAGCACCTCATCTCTATTGTTCCATACAAAATACTTTTCGTCTACCATTAGTTTGTTATATAAGATTTTTGTTCTCTTACCCTTTGCTCGTTCTTCATTTGCTTTCTTCCTAATTGCCAATCTCTCTTCGTATAATCGTTATCTATATATATATATATATATATATATATATATATATATATATATATATATATATATATTCTTCCCTTTTAGCTTAATTTTGTTTTTCATAATCTTTAGTTTTTCTTCATAACCTGCCAATTCTACTAGTAATATAGTTGATGATTCTGTCTTTTTAATAACTGAAGCTGCCTTGATATTACATTGTACGTACAATTCAGTTTCTATAAATTCGCTTATTGATTCTTTTATATTCTTTTCCCCTATTTGTAATCCGGCAACAATTATATTATTTGCTCTCTTTTGTTTATCGTAAGTCTCTGATCTGGCATGCACAGCCTGTATTTCCACCTTCATTTCTTCTTTTTCTTTTTGCCATTTATTTTCCTTTTCCTCAAAATCTTTACTGATACTTTCTACTGTCTCGCTATTTTTCTTTATTACATTATTTAGATCCGTATGGTTTACATCTTGCTGTTAGCATCTTCTTTAATTCATCCATTTCGTTCGCTTCTTTTTCTTATTCTTTCTTAACAGGAGATCTCGCTGTTCTTTTACTTTTCTGAAATATAGTCTCCTCTCCTAATATTTCTTTGTTATATTATTCTCTTTTTCGTTTTTCTAAAGAGTTACTGCGATCCTTGGTGCCCCTATTCACGTTCGCGTTCACGGCTGAGCTCTCAGAGTCCGCACCTTTGAATATACATATCTACTAACGTAGATGGAAGAAGCGTACACTATATGTTTCTTAAGACTTTGTTGGCTCAAAGTAGATTGAGAAGGATAGAATTATGTATAAGCATTAGTTAGACAAAGATCTCCTGCTAATTGATACTCCGATTTACTGCGCATGTCAGAACATTTGAAAAAGTTTCAACGGGGCGGAACGGAAAACCACGAACACCACACGAGCACGTCAGTTTTGTATTGCCAGCGCCTGTAAAAGTGTGCGAAGGTTATTTTTCTAAGGAGAAAATGGATTGGTCTCAATTGTATCTCCATCCTTGTCAATCTTATTTGGTACACGATTTTTGTTGGTAGCTACTTCCAGATGTATATATTCAAAGGTCCACACCTGCTGAACTAAATTTGTTAACCTTGCTTGTTCTATTTTCACTACACTTGACTTTATCCTACTTTTTCACGGTGCCACTTTAAAACTGTTTAAACACTATAGTTTCTTTTACCTTGTTTTATCACTTTTATTCACATTTACACAATAATTCCCTGTATTTTGGGTTAATCGCTGGAGTTAATATGAAAACAATGTTTACTTCGACATAGGCGGACTCATCTTTATTCCCAATAAGAAAGAAAATAATCGGGGTGTCCCGTGTCCATGAAAAACCCTTGTATATATATATATATATATATATATATATATATATATATATATATATATAATTGCAAAATGGTTGTTGTTCACTCGACGTGAAAATTGCCGAACGAGCGAATCATATACGTACAAGGTTTTTTTTTTTGTAATATCGTTTAGTTGCAAAATTTCAATAAAAAAGTAATTAATTATTATGATGTTAACAGTCACTTTTTTCATTAGTGTAAATGAGTGACAGACTATCGCTGATTAGTTAATTTGGTCATTTAAGCAGGCTCTAAGGCTTCAAAGTGAACGCATGACGAATAAAAGCTGACATTATGAAACTGAATCACAAAAATATATTTATTGAAAATAGTGTTAGAGAAAGTGTATTCTAAAACTCGTATGGAATAGGTAGTATTTCCGCCACTCGCGAAACCGAAGACCTCGCATACGGCTTGGCCTACAAATTTTGTCGCTCACGTAAAAGTATCAATTCCATACTGCTTATAGAATATACTACTTTAATTTCAAATTCGTTTATATTTGTAATGTAATTTAAATTATTATACGACACAATTTTGAATTAATAAATGCACAAATATGTTCTTTCAGGTTTATGATAATAGGTATTAACGATACAAGTACGAAAACTAGTCTTTAGTTACTAATCAGAGATTAAACCACGAGTGCAGTTAATCTAAAAGCCAAATAAATATAAAAAAAATCATTTTATTTATGAATTAGGATTACAATATTAAATGAGAAGTTTGTTACGGTTAAAAGATATTCACCTTGCTTGCTTCATACTTTTTGCAAATTTAGCGTGATTAAAAATTTTAGTCATCCGTTGCTCGGCAACCCGTGTCTAATGAAATCTTGTTATAAAAAAACCGTTTTAAAACTAAACACTCATAACAAACATCAATTTTACGCACTATCGTAGATAAAAAATTATTACACTACTTGTTGTTTGCAGAAGGGCATCATTATTGGGACGTAGATCTAACAATCGAATTCATGTTTGCAAATTGCCCTTCATAACAAAGTTAATATGCTAAATGACACTCTGCTACTCGATGCTGCGTAATGCATTATAATTCAATAGACGTGTGTTTGGCTTCCCATATTTATGCCTCTTTGTACGTCCGAAGCACGTCAAATGCTGTTCATAAGCCCATCCAGTTCGCGTCTGCTGCTGACTATCACAGTTGATATATGCATCCTCTACCTTTGATTTCGTTATACTACATTAACTAGTTATGAATTCGAGGAAATTCTGAGTATCAATAAACAAAAATTGTTAGTAGAGAATATTACTTCCTTTTACATTGCAATTACATTTTCCAACAAAACAAATTTATATCAGAACACACATTTAATGTATTTAACCAGGAGTTACCGGTCCTATAACTGAAGTATACAAATTAATTATAAATACCAGCAAGTTGTTAGAGTGTATTTTAAGTTATTATAATATAAGGTAATATTTCTGCAAATAATATCAGTAAGTATATCTAATTATCAACTATGTATAAGTAGTTTATCGCAAAAAATCGGTTTCCTTGAAATAGGTAAATATTTAATTTTAAAGATAATCTTGACTCGATTCGAAAACAACATCCATTCGATCCCAGAAGAAGGTAAGAATATCAAGTTATTTTATTTCACAGAAAGTTAAAATTACAGTTAAAATTCGCCCTTACGTAAAATATTACACAAGATTTGTAAAAAAAAATTTGTAAAAGCTTTTTTGATAAACAAGATGTACTGTTATTAAAATATCTTTCAGAACTATATTAATAATTGGAATAATACTACCTTTTCAGTTTATGTTCTATATTTCACGTGTAGGTCTGAAATTTTTATAAGGAAAATTATGCTACAGACGCGGTTCATTTTTAACAATTTAGGTTAACCAATGTTGAACTACTTAAGGTAGGTACAGCGTAGTGTTTTCAGTTTTTGAATTCCCGAAGAAATGTTAGCAATGCTGTAGATACAAAAATTAATGTTGTACGAGTACAGTAGAAGTTTGACACGATGAAAATTAAACAATTTACATAATATCAAAATCAGAATTAGGGACGCCAGATGCATTCAAAACTTAAGCTTTGGTTCGGCCCGGTCTAATTTTAAGTCTATAAGTTGGGATGGCATATTTTTTTTCTGTCCAAGTACAGCCAAACCTCGAAGTCCAATCCGGCCCGGCCGAAATGTATCAATCCTAGATATCCGAGACACGAAGTTTTAAATTAAAAAATAATAAATGTTGAACTACACCGGTTGTTGTTGATAATTAGTACACTCTTTTTATTATTTCAAATGTAAAGTTTTCTGTAAAATTCATTGGTAAAAATATAGCCTTCCATTTAAAATAAGAAAGAAGCAATTTCCAGTTAAAAAATCTGTTGTGGCCAGCACAAGACCTCTTGCCATTTCCATATTAGGCTATACAAGTATTGTATTGCACTTCGCTATCGAACCGTCGTTTTATAACAAAAAATTACAGAACTTCACCCAAATATTGTTTTTTTATTGTATCTAACATGTCTTCTGCACACATATAATTCTATCTATTTTTCATTGTATGAAGAAGTTCCTGAATGTCAGAGATTCTTCCAATACATTAACCAGATTGGCGGTATTTCTGATGGATATATGCATTTTACCCATAATTTCAAATATATAAATAACAAAACATAAGAAAGATTAAATGTACTTCCCAGAAAAAGCTATCAGAATGTCACTAAAACTGTTGAATTTTTGACACTGACATATCTGTCATTTACAAACTATATAATAAACATTTGAATTTGTCAAGTGGTTTCCTTAGTGTCTTAGCCTCTGCGATTAGATTATTCTGTATATTATAGTGTCTTTATCCCTAAAGATATAATAAAATTTTTAAGTGTATTAGATGGAGAATTTTATGTTCTTCAAAATTAGTAGTAACAAAAATTTTCAAAAAATAATATATATAGAAGATTTTTTTAAAGATACTACCACTTCCGGTTGTCTAATTGCTACCAAAACCTTTTCAACTTTTCCCAGGAATGTCAGATTGGGGAATTCATAGTTAAACAGGTCTTAAGTTTTATAGTTTTTGATGAATCGTCCCTACAACATCCAGACACACTCACATTCACACATCCACACACACACACACACACACACACACACACACACACACACACACAACACACACACACACACACACACACACACAGAGAGAGAGAGAGAGAGAGAGAGACATAATTTTAAAAATGTTATAATCGGATTCTAAGGATCTTAAATCGTGCTTATTCAGTAAAATCTGAGTATGCGAATTTTAGCATGAATCTAATACCTCTCTTAGCGAGAGGTAAAAAGATGTGCCACTACTTGGAAAATATAAGGGTTTATTTCCACTGTACATTTTTACCTTCCATCAAAAGGAAGGTATTGTCTTCGGTCAAAAAATTCGGTGGTGAGTTTTTAATGAATAAGCACGTTTTAAGATCCCTAGAATATGATTTTACTAATTTTACATTGATGTCTGTATGTATGTGTGTGTGTGTGTTCGTGTGTGTGTCTGTGTGTGTGTCCGTGTGTCCGTGTGTGTGTGTGTGTGTGTGTGTGTGTGTGTGTGTGTGACAAATTTATCTCCGACGATAACTTCAAAACCACAATTCTAAAAATTATGATTCTTTCGTATTCCTCTTCTATACAACCATATGAAGCGCTGATTAGATTTTGGTTATAATTGGTCAACCGGAAGTACCCTTATTTGAAGTTCTTAACAGTTTTTCTGGAAAAAACGCAGTTAAATATCATTTTTCGACATTTTATGATCATTAATATGAAAGAAAATCTTATTCTCTATACGATTTGATGATACGTTTTCCTTCATATTCAATAGGTGTAGAGTTATAGAGAGATTAAGAGAGGTTAACTTTCAAAAATCAGTCAGCTTTGCAAAAATTATGGAAACAGTAGATATATATTCAAAAAATTATAACTGACAGTTGTTAGTGTCAAGTGCAAAATCAAAGTGGAAAGTATAGGATCAGAAAGTAACATAAGTGACAGAGTGTCCCTCGCAAGTGACTTGCAGTTTCAATGTCGGGAGTACGAGGAAGGCCGAAGAGAAGATGGAAGGACTGTGCTGTAGCAGAATATTTGAGAGAGGAAGAAATGTATGAAGAAGATGCGTTGGATAGGAAAGAGGAAGTGTGAAGTGCAATTTACAGAATGTACATTCGTGTTATAATAATACTGGAGAATATTTTCAAAGGAACTTGCAATATGGAATTTGTAAAAAATAGTGTGTTCGTATAACAATTTAACAGGATATATAGAATCTTTTCCAAGGAACTTTTGGTATCGGATTTGTACAAAATACATTGAATTGACGGAAGGTTTTGTGCTGGCCACAACAGATTTTTTTATGTATCAAACAGATTTTAAATACAAATCATATCATTTATATGTGTGCGACGAGATAGCGTTCAGTTTACTTACCTGTATTATACAGAATGTAACAGAAATAAGTACATTAAATTTAGCCAGTGATAGAACTCGACGAGACGAGTTCTGTTAAGGTCACGCTTTTTTTTTCTATTTCACCAATATATGTCTCGAAATTGGAAATATATTTTTCCAAAAAAATTAATTGCGATTTCGAAAATAAGTTACTAAGAAATATTGTTGCTCTGACTGAGTTTTATCATTGGTTAAATTTAATGTAGTTATTATACTGTATATTGGAATAAAAAATCATTTCTTTTTTAAATAATTGTTTCTTTTTATTTCATGTACTTTCTTATTCTCATTGAAATATATGGCTTAGTCCTAATGGTTATACATCGCAGTGTTCATTTCTTGTTTCGTCCAGTTTCCAAACATTCAAATCTGGACCAATAACGGGATACTCCGGTACTAAAATATGAAGCGAAAATTCATATAAATTGACTGGAACTATTAAAATTCAACACTATAATACTGGACTTTGATTTTGAAGGGTAAACGAGAAAAGTTACTTAATTTTCGTTTTCCCTTTAAAATCAAAGTCAAATACTCACAGTTTTGATTAATTATTATTTTTTTTTAATACAGGTTAATATCGGAAGTATGATTGTTAATGTTAGGAAACTGAACGAAATAAGATCAAGAAATGAATGGGGCGATATATAAACATCCCACTGCACTTTTTATTTTCCCTATGCACATTTTGTGTCCAGCTGTACGTTATAATAAACCCTGGAAAATATATGTTCATTCAAACGGGTACCTATGTCGGGAAACCCTCAAATATACAAAATTTTGTGTAATAATATTAAATAATTTTTGAAATAAAGGCGCGTAAGCTCATGATAGAACATTTCTATATTTATTCAAAAAATTGTAGAAAAATTGAGTGAGAAAGACCATTTTGTAAATGAAACATTGGGATTTAAGACAGAATGTACATTATTATATTAAATAGGCTATTCACAACTTGATAATTAATTCCAATCCAATATTATTTAATTTTTTATCTATTAACATGTCATCATTTCTTGAGTTACTGTTTATAACGTTTAAAAATAAACTTTCACAGAATGAACTATCGTCTCAAAATAGCCAATAGTGTTGCCAGAAGTCGAGACGAGACGAAACTTGGGGTCGGTCTCGTCTTGGTCTTGACTTGGTCTCGACTAGAGTGGTCTCGTCTTGGTCTTGTCGAGACGAGACTTGATGTCAGTCTCGTCTCGTCTCGTCTCGAGTCTCGACAAGACTCTCGACTTTGCCTCCATTAATAATTTTTTAATAATCGTATCTAATAGTACATAAAATTCTAAGAACAGCAGTACAATCGCGATTAAAAAATTCCAAATAATATTTGAGATATTTATTATTGTTTTCCATGAATATCATCAACTTGATACTTGACCTCTTCAAACAATTAATATGAAAATATACGTATATATCGAGTGTTGTTTATCATTACTAAACAGAATGCATTTCTATTATTAGCAATAGTTAAATAGATATGTATATGTTTAAATGAAGCAGTAAGTAAATGGATAAAAATCCCCAAAAAAGTAACTTCTTTCGCTATTTTTTTATTTTTTTCTAAATATATGTTCAATAAGTAGATAACTAAAACTTAGACTTTTGCGTATCCCCTGGTACGTGTACTACAAGTTGAGAACCGCTGTTTTATTTCAAAAGTTTGACCTTGAATTATGTTTTGAGGTAACGTTATATGATGATCATATTGACTATAAAACTTAAGAGATGGGGGACAAAGCAATGGTTTTTCCATAAATATCACTTCCTTACAAACTTTTCTAATCTTTACATTATGCTTATTTTTATTAATTATATTCTGGTAACAATTTTATCAACGAAGCTGAAAATAAGAAAATATGAACAAAAAATTATGAATTACAATCCCAGTACAAGGATATCCCTAATTCCAGTATTTTATAATACCCAGTTGAATTGCACCTTAGATTAAAATACGCCGAAAAGAAAACAAAGGCCTTTATGACCAATGACACCGGGCGAGGAAAGTGTACTTGTACTTTGCACGTGTTTTTAAGAGAAATGTTTAATACCAATTTCTTAGAATGTTTGAAACCAAATTTCCCAAATTGTTATACCTGTAACTACATATTTTAACAATGTCCCTTACATTTCACTTTATTGAAATAAAGTTTTACTTTCATTATACATCACATAATAGATACATAAACTTTTATCTTTTGAAGTACATATTTTCCAAACTTTTGTTTATATACGATACCATAATTTTTTTTATTGGCATTTAATGATAACACTAGAAAATGTTTTATTTTAATTCGCAGGAAAAGTATTTTTACATAAATTATGGATACAAAGTTAGAGAAGAATTAAATCTTCGTTTTTTACCTTCCGTCAAAAGGAAGGTATTGTTTTTGGTCAAAAAAATCGGTGGTGAGTTTTTAATGAATAAGCACGTTTTAGGGTCCCTACAATACGAATGTACTATTTTTAAGATGATGTCTGTATGTGTGTATGTGTATCCGTATGTGTGTCTGTGTGTGTGTGTCTGTGTGTGTGTGTGTGTGTCTGTGTGTGTGTCCGTGTGTCCGTGTGTGTGTGCGTGACAAATTTTTCTCCGACGATAACTTCAAAACTACAATTCTAAAAATTATGATTCTTTCATATTCCTCTTCTTTACAACCATATGAAGAGCTGATTAGATTTTGGTTATAATTGGTCAACCGGAAGTACCCTTATTTGAAGTTCTTAACAGTTTTTCTTGAAAAATCGCAGTTAAATATCATTTTCGACATATTATGTGATTATCAATAGAAAGAATATCTTATTCTCTATACGGTTCGATTATACATTTTCCTTCATATTGAATAGATATAGAGTTATAGAGAGATTAAGAGAGATTAACTTTCGAAAATCAGTCAGCATTGCAAAAATTATGAAAACAACAGATATATATTTAAAAAACTCTAATTGACAGATGTCAGTGGCAAGTGCAAAACCAAAGTGGAAAGTATATGATCTGAAAGTGATATAAGTGACAGAGTGTCTCTCGCCAGTGACTTGCGTTTGCGGCCTCGCCTCAAGAAACGAACTCATAATGCCAGAAGTACGAGAAAGGCAAAAGAGAAGATGGAAGGACTGTATAGCAGAAGATTTGAGAGAGGAAGAACTGAGTTGAAGAGAAGAATAAGAAACAGCGACTTCTAATAAAATAGGGCAAAGTTGAAGCAGGAGGAAGTGTTAAGTGCAATACATAATGTACGTTCGTATTAGTATTAAAATTTTATTAGATTTTAGAATCTTTTCAAAGGAACTTTCAGTATGGATATGTAAAAAATAGTGTGTTCTTGTTACAATTATACAGGATATATAGAATATTTTTCAAGGAACTTTTGGTATAGGACATGTACAAAATACATAGAATTGACGGAAGGTTTTGTGCTGGCCACAACAGATTTTTATACTTTTACTATTTCTTTACAAAATAATTATATAACTGATTTGTTAGTATTAATAGTTTACATTATTTGCATTTAATATATTTCTATTTCTATATGCAATATGTATTCATATGTTTGAATGAAGTGAAATATTTAGGCGAATAAGAAGTACGTCCGTTGAACAAGTACAATATGGTTGTTTTAAACCGGGACACAGACCTGGAATTTCCCTAGGATCGTAAAATCTTTCCGTAAAGTTCTAAGAATCACAATAGATTCTTTAAAAATGAAAAATACTGTGTATTTGAAGGGAACGTTACTTTGTTATAATAAATTAATTTAATAAATAAAACTGAAATACATTGCTAACGTGGAGAATGCACTACAAATGTAACTTTTTTGCTATTTGAAAATTGGAAATATTTTCCAAGATATAGTCAGTTGTACCAATATTTTAATTGAGAATTAATCAAAAAATAAATTAAAATCAACATATTTATACATATAAAACATGTATATTATAAAATAAAGGTTGATTTTAATTTAATTGAAATATTGGTGCATTAAAATAACATAAGAATTCTAAATTTATATTTCTTTCATTTCATCCCACCTATATTGTTAATTCATTTAAAAGTTACATTTGGATTATTTAGATGAATAAGGAATACATCATATTTACATAAATTAATGTTTTTGGAACACAACTATGAAAGTAGAAAATTACAAAATTTGAAAAATTAATATCTCTCTTATTTATATGAATTTTCGAACAGTATTCACAGCAATATTCTCAATTTTTGAAGCACTTTTAGAATATATGTTTTAAAAAAATACCTTTGAAGTCGAGAGTCTTGTCGAGACTCAAGACTTTCTCGACAAGACTTGATACTGGTCTCGTCTCGTCTCGACAAGACCAAGACGAGACGAGACCAAGAAAAAGACCGGTCTTGGTCTTGTGGCAACACTAATAGCCAAATATTCAAAATTAATTTTCCCGAGTGCAAGTCAATCTCTGTAATTCAAAATCAATACGTTGATTCACCGTAAATCTTCCAACTTTATTTTTATTCGTAAATTAACATTCAGCTTAAAAAAATTGGTGAATCATTTGTAAAAAAGTCGATTTATTTACTGGCAACTACACACATGATAAAAACTTAAATTAATGAATCGATGGTATCTGTTGAAACCAGGAGATAAAAAAGGAAGAAAAACTATGAATACTCGCGAATCGCATCGCATATGATATATCCTGGGCAGTGACAAGGTCAGTGCAGACAGGAAATAAAACGGAGTCAGCAACTGCGGAAGTGCACAGAACAGGTCAGATGTGTAGCTCTGGGAACTTCCATAACCGATCAACACGAAATAGAAACACCCAAGTCCATATACTACACATATCACGCCCGTGACTTTTGACAGAAATGCAATTTACTCTCAACTCAAAATTTAAAATTTCATGTTCTAGTTTTATTTTAATCAAATATAAATATTTATACTCTACTTAAATACAAAGAATAAAAAAGCTTAAAGATTACAGTTGAACAGATATTACACTTTAATCGCATATGATTAGATTTTGGTCATTAATTTATAAGAGAAGAGTTTGTCGGATTTTTTGTTACTGCGATCGTAGTCCAGTGTACGAAGGCTGAAAAAAGGGGGGGGGGGGTACCCTACAAAAGGTCGGGTAGTTCTGAATTTGTTGTATAGGATGATTGGTTAGTGAAAAATACAAATTCCCGCAATCCCCCTCCACCGCTCCACCGCCATCTTGTAAAACCACCCAAAATTGGCACTTTTTTCAGTTTATTACCTATAACAGCACAAAAAAAGTTATTTGCCGACTTGTAAAGGATAAAATTACCTGCAATTTATTTATGTAAACTTATTTTGTACGATTAATAGCAACGGAGCTATGAAGCTAACAAAAAGGGCTAAAAATGTGTACTTAGCATAATTTTGAGTTACTTTCCACTTTATAGCTCCGTAACACATAATTTTAGCGTAAAAGTCCTCATAATCAATCTTGTAGAGAATTTAATTATCTACAAAATCCAATTATTTTTTCACGATGCAACGGAGTGGGGGTCAATTTACAAAAAACGATATAAATGAGTTTCTCTAGTTTAATGCAGCAACTCTTTTTGGTTTATTATATCTAATTATAAAAGTATTATTCAAACAAAATAATCTGTGTAGATACAAAACGAACGTAATTATGTGTTGGCAGGGGCTATGAAGTCTTATAGTGTACTATTGCCCCTATACGATATCTGGAAATTAACTAATAGTGAAAATATAAAACAGCTGTACTTAAACCGTAAAAAATTATATAACAACCTCATTAAAACTCGAAAAATATCAATAAATATGAGAAAAATTGGAGACTCATCCAACAAATCGAGAACTATTTGGAAAATTATCAAAAATGAAGTGAATATTTCCGAAAATAATAAAAGCCAAGTTCCAGTAAATGTCGATGCAGCAACCTTCAATCATTATTTTGTTAACATCGCTCAAACACTCAAAGAGAACCTTGCCGCAACAAAGCCAAATTGTGAGAATCTTTTAAAAAATAAAAAGTCGCTGAAACCAAGCAACTCCATTTATTTAAAACCAGTAACACATACTGATATTTTTACAATATTGTGTAAAATGAAACCAAAGCGTACTGAAGATATAGATGGCTTTAGTCCTTTTCTATTAAAAGTAGCAGCCAATTACATTTGCGAACCTCTCGCTGACATAGTAAACTCATGTTTAATTGAAGAAGTTTTCCCTGACCGATGGAAACTGGTCAAGGTGATTCCAATACATAAATCTGGTGACCACTCAGCTGTTAATAATTACAGACCAATTTCAATATTATCAGCAGCCTCAAAGATACTTGAAACTGTAATTCACGAACAGATTTCTGGTTTTGTAGAACATTTCAATCTAATATCTAATAACCAACACGGTTTTAGGAAAAATTTATCAACTATAGATGCCATCCTTAAGTTAATAAATATCGTCACGGAAAATAATGAAGATCGAACGCTAACTAACGCGCTATTCATCGATTTAAGTAAGGCCTTCGATTGCATTTCACATATTTTAGTTACAACATTTAAATACTACGGAATTGAAGGTAACGTAGCAAATTTGTTGCATTCGTACCTAACAAATAGAAAACAATTGATATAAATTAATAGAAACTTCAGTACCTACGAAAATATCCAACATGGTATCCCACAAGGATCTATTTTAGGTCCTCTTCTCTTTTTGATTAGTATAGACGACTTTCCATTCTGTACTACATCAAACACAATTTCATTTGCTGACGACACCAACCACAATCACAGTACAAGGAAAAGACGTAACTGAAATCGAATTTAAATCTTCAAAAGCCCTTAAAGAAACTAACGCGTGGTTTACTTCAAATGAACTTTTAATTAATAACAATAAAACTGTGCAATTACTCAGCAACATCAATCTACAGTCGCGTGACCATCCTAAAATACTAGGAATGTATTTAGATCCGGGTCTTACATGGACTCCCCATATTGATAACTTGTGTGTAACACTATCTAAAGCGACATTTACCATAAAGAGAATTAGATCTACCATTAATTAAGAAGCTGCTGTAACTGTGTATTATGCTATGTTCTATTCAGCGCTATCATATGGCCTGTTGGTGTGGTGTAATACCTGTTTTTAAGCTATAGACAGTATCTAGAAATTCTAGTAAGAAAATCAAAGCCTGTGATTGGCTGCTGAGCAATTTCGTGAAGCCGCATTTAACCAGACGAAATTTCAAGTTAATCTTCAAACGTAATTGAAACGTCAAACTCTTAGTAGTTGCCAAATCACTTGTTGAATTTGCTGTTTTTTGTTTCATTTCTCTTTTTGAGATATTTCACGAATAAAAACAGCATGCATAACACCAAGAGTTAACAGTATTTTTAAAAATATATAAATTTTTCATCAAGGAATTACAAAAAAATAATGCAATTAATTAATTTATAATTAAAAGTTATGTATTTATGATTTTATATGAATAAATTAAGTTATAAGTCTATAATAGTTTTGGTTAATGAAAATATAACCTGGAAAGTATAAATGCTGACGTGACCTTCATTTTATCATTTCAATCCCCCCGCCAAATAAATCTAGAGACTTTTATTGGTAACTTCTAGCGGTGTAAATGTGACTTCGTCTAGTGCTGTCTATAGTTTAAAAACACGGTATAGTGACTCTAACTTAAACAAAATCTTTGTTGTACAAAAACGCGCTGTGCGGGCCATTGTTAAATGTAATAACTTTGATCATTGCAAACCTATTTTTGAGAAACTAAAAATAATGTCACTTATCTCTCTAATAATATTTGTGAATTTGTGCTTCATTAAGAAACACTTAAATATATTTTCACATGTGACAGACATTCATAATTACAACACAAGGAGTAAAAACAGTGTTAGTGTGGCAAAATCCAGACTCAAAATTAAAACCCCTTACCAACTTGCACCGAAGCTATTTAATATTCTACCCGATTCATTAAAATCAAAACCATTCAGTAATTTAAAGTATTTACTAAATGAGTTTTTTAAAAGTAACTGTTTTTATGATTTGACTACATTCTACAGTGAAGGCAAAATTTTGCTATGTAAATTTTTAGATGAAAAATCATAGAGTAATGTTTTTTAAATGTTATGTTTATTTATGTATATGAAAATTTCACTCTGTGAGTTCTTATAGATGAAAAATCATCCCGTAATGTTTTTTTTTTTTTTTTTTTTATATGATATGCTTATTATTTATGTATATGAAAATTTCACTATGTACGTTCTTAGATGAAAAATCATAGAGTAAGGTTTTCAAATGCTTTGTTTATTTATGTATATGAAACACTTTCTTTTTAAAATGTACACAGAATTCATGTAACTGTAATGTGCCTAGATTTATTGTATTTTATTGACTTACCATGTATTTTCCTTATATGTATACTTTATGGTTAAAATATAATTATTATTATTATTATTATTATTATTATTATTATTATTAGAAAAAACTTTTTAAATAACAACACTTCCTTCTTTTATTTGTCTGCGACATCTTTGTACTGCTCTTCAGCTTAGAATGATGTTCGTGGTATCCGTATTACGTTAATTCCGCATCATAAAATCAAGTATAATGTCATAAACTAGAGCACACCGTTGCTGCACTAAACTTGGAAAATACAACTTTTTCCTATTTTTTTTTTTTTTTTCATGTAAAGTTACTCCCACTACGTTACATTGGTCACAAAGAAGTTGATACATGGATTTTGTAGGTAAGTAAATTCTCAAAATTTATAATAAGTACTTTTACGCTAAAATGAAGTGTTACGGAGTTATTGCGATATGCAAAATTTGAAAGAAACTCAAAATTTAACTAAGTACGCAATGGGGAACCGTGGCCGTGTGCCAGAGTGTCTGGTCGCAAACATGAGGAACTGGGTTCGATTCCGACCGACGTCAAATATTTTGAATTTTAAATGGCACAAAAGTGACCCCTGTGGTGCACTCTCCACGCCAGCAATGAGTGACCGTGAGGTGACGCCTGGTAAGCGCCCGCACGGTACAAATATGTCATCATCATTACCGATATCTGCGATAAAGCAGATTGTGGCACACTCAGAAATGGGTAATATGCCGTGACGATATATTTTTATTTATTTTAGTACGCAATTTTGTCCTTTTTGGAGCTTTATAGCTCCGTTGGTATTTATTTTATCATCTACAAGTCGTCGAATAACCCTTTTTGCGTTAAAATGCAACAGAAAGAAATTATAAGCAAAAAACTGAAAAAATACCGATTTTCGGTGGTTAAAATGTTAATACAGCAATTTTTCAAAATGAATGTTTCGCGGTGATCTGTATATTCTATATTTCATCCATTCCGTATCTGCAGGAGCTGAGTACAACATCTAAAAAAATATAAAGAAATTTGTTGATAATAGCTAGGAAAAGTTATTAAGAAACTCAATATTTTTATAAGATCGCTACTTTTATCTTGTTGAGAGCGGCATAGCTCCACCGCTATTGGTTTTACAAAAGACATATACGCCAAAGTTTTAGAAAATTGAGTCTTAGGATATATACAATACTTGGCATATAACTCATTCTGAGTCAAAGAGCAGTAGAAAGAAGTCGCAGACACATAAAAAAATCTGTTGTGACCAGCACAATACCTCTCGCCATTTCCATATTATGCTATATTATTGTATTTAACATTTCTGGTACACACAAAAAATTCTAATTACATATATTCTTTATTTTTCAATTCATTCTATGAACATGTTTCCTCCTAATCTTCTAAATGTTTAAAAATTTTAATTCAGTTTGAAATTCTCCTTCATGTCATGTTAAACGATTTTTGCTCTGATGAGCGGTTAATGAATTATTAACAATTTAAACTTATGTGAAATTTCACTAAAATTTTAAACATCTGCAAATCAGCTTAGTGTTAATTTTTTCTTCTGAAATTTGGACACGATTAAAGATAAGCTTTAGTGTGCATTTAATACGTACTGAAATTTCAGAAGAAAAAATAAAACTAAGCCGATTTGCAGATGTTTAAAATTTTAGTGAAATTACATATAAGTTTAAATTGTTAATAATTCATTAACCGCTCATCGGAGCAAAAATCGTTTAACATGACATGAAGGAGAATTTCAAACTGAAGTACCACGGTACCGTATCTTTAACCGGGCCAGTGTGGTTGATGAATTTGTGAAAAAGCGCTTACAAAAATTATTTAAAAATCATCGATAATTTACTTCTTTTGATGCCACACAAATGTAAACTGTTACAAATAACAAAATCTATTAGACTAAGTATAAAAAAATTAATATTGTGTATATTTTGAGTGATTAAATCTACTTTCATAAATTGTTGTTCTGGTTACCTATTTTTGAACATAACTCTTTGAGAGTTCATCCTAAGTAAAAAATGCACCAATCCTCTTTGTACAAAAAGTAACGAGCTTTAAATTTGTATTCTTGTAAAATTTTGATGCGGGCCACTGTTTTCGAGATAATAGCGAAAAACTAATTTTTTGCACCTTTGATCCCAGATGGCGGCTCATGCCGAGCCTCCCCAAGGTCACAAATTTGAATTTTTCATCCCCGTCTCGACCCAAACAACATATGTTAAAATATTTTTTTCCCCACCTTCTGTAAAGCAAAGGTCTTTTTTGGTCTCCATTGACTGCACTATGACGAGATTGACGGTATTTCTGAAGAGGTGGATTTTTAGCATGAATCCAATACCTCTCTTAGCGAGAGGTAAAAAGGAAGTGCAGTTTTTAAAAAGTTTTTTCTAATAGTCCCATGAGATTTCATTGACGTTTGCCAACACATAATTACGTTCATTTTGCATCTATACAGATTATTTTGTTTAAAATTACACTTTTATAATTACCTAGAAATAATAAATCAAAAAGAGTTGCTGCACTAAACTAGAAAAAAACATTTGTATTGTTTCTTTTTTGAAAAATGACTCCCACTTCGTTGCATTGTAAAAAAATAATTGGATTTTGTAAGTAATTAAATCCTCTAGATTTATTATGAGGACTTACGCTAAAATTATATGTTATGGAGCTATTGCGATGTAAAGTGGATAGAAACTCAAAATTTTGAAAAGTACGCAATTTTAGCCTTATTTGTCAGCTTTATAGTTTCCTTGCTATTAATCGTACAAAATAACTTTACATAAATAATTTGCAGGAAATTTTATCCTCTACAAGTCTGCAAATAACTTTTTTTATGCCCAAATGCACCTGAAAGAAGTTAGGCAATAAACTGAAAAAAATGCCGATTTTCGGTGGTTTTAACAAGAGTGCGGAGGAAGCGGAGGAGGGAGGATTGTGGAAATTTGGATTTTTCACAAACCCGCTATCCTATACAACATATCAAAAATTCAGAACTACCCGACCTTTTGTAGAGTAAAATGCTTCGTTCACTGGACTATCGAATTCATTGCGGTAGGAGTAATAGGTGCTAATAATCTAAAACTTATGTAGTCGAAACTATAAAAATTATTGCTTCTTTTATATATTTTTCCATATAAATTCTATAGCTCGTAACTCATCTACATCATTTTCCATATCATTATTTAAAAAAAAATCATTCACTTTTATTATACTTTAGACGAAAACGAATTTTCTTTCAATAAAATACTACAACTGTCAAACGTTAAACCGAAGACGTAGCAGGGTATAAGTTGAACTACAGACCTCCCTTTTAAGCCTTGGTTTAAGTAGCTATGCAACTCGCTTAAAATTTAAAGACGGTTTAACTCTAAAACTTTAGTGGTGCAAACGACCATTAGTACGCTATACGAGTTTAGGTTGAAAAGTTCGCTGCCCAACACAGAGATAGCAGCTCTAGACTCAAAATTATATTTTGTGGGGTTAACTAAACTATCATTGATGTCTTTTATTTTTACTATAATCCGCTAATTCGTGACAACTGAAATTTTTAAAATTGCCTATATGTGAGGTGATGAACCCCTATGCTTTTACTATTTCGAATGTTGCTTTGATTCAAGTTGACTGATTAACTCAAGTCTCATCAGTAGTAACAAATCTCGAACCTAGGTACGCAGATCTATCATAAACATATCGTAAATCAAAGTAAAACTTTCTTCCGTGATAACAGCTTGTTGCACGCCTTTCACTGCGAGAGATTATCTTCAATGCTTTCCCTTCAACGTTTGAATTAAATTGCCTATTTTTTCACCATTGTGTATGAAGGACAAGATGGTCCCAAATCATTTGCCATGTCTTTATGAATTTGCTTCGGCGTTAAATCTTTTTTGTGTAGGTATTTGATGACAGTGCGGAGTTCTATTTTTTCCATTTTTGAACAGTCAATGCATAATTAAATTTATAAAATTCCAATTTAAGTGACAAAAAAATTCTTTGACTCCAACATCCGGTATCCCTCAAGGAAGTAATCTTTGGCCACTTTTTTTTATCTTATTCAGTAATGATATAACTGACAATGTTTCTTAGTCAAACTGTTTACTTTATGTAGATGCTATTTTAACTTACAAATTACCATTCAACATTGATAAATGTAAAATAATGTGACAATGAAAAACCAACCCATAGTGTACAATTATGTAATGGATATTAATAATATGTCTAGTATTACGAATTATAAAGATTTAGGAATATTATTTGATCAGAATTGTAACTTAAACTCACATTTGAATGACTGTCACTGTGTTAAATCATCATATAAAAAGATTGGATTTATTATCAGGAATTCGCGTCACTTTCGTAATCATCATACGTTAATACTGTTAATAGCACTTTACAACTGTTTTATTCGTACCAAGCTTGAATATTGTTTTTTAGTTTTGAGTCCTTTGTATAAAAAGTAATAAGAGCAATAGTGTGTGAGTGAGATGGAGAGAGAGGGATTACAATTTTTTTTATGATACTGTGGGCACAAATTCAAATTAAATATTCTGCAAAATGATAATTTTCATTACTCTATTGCTCTTATTGGTTTTAATTTGTTGTCATTAGAAAATCGCAGAATTTTGCAATCATGTATATATATATATATATATATATATATATATATATATATATATATATATATATATATACATATATAAAAGAATCAACTTTAATTAAAGCCCACAATCCACTGACACACCCACGATATTTTCCTTTATATATATATATATATATATATATATATATATATATATATATATATATTCCAAATTAATACATAACTATATCAACGACTCAATCTTTTATCTCTTTTACATATACATGTTGCCCGTAGAAGTAATCATACACAGAAACCTCTTTTTCATTTTGCATTGGTAAAAGTAAATGACGAACTAAAATGCCCTGTAAGGCGCATATATCCATATTACAATGATATTTGTAAGTGTAGATATTGTAGATATATTGATATTTTTAATGACAAATTTAATGTTAGGAATGTTAGGAACATAATTTAGTTAATGAAATCCCTCAAAATAATTATGAATTGATGTTTTCTTTTCCATATTGTCTGTCTGTTTTTTCTATTTATTTGTTTCCACCATATTATATTTTGTACTTTTATGTTCTTGTAACCATCGGGATATTTTTTTGGTCTATTATATGGAATGTAATATTACCCTCTGTAATTGTAACGTAAAATCTGCTGACCGGTTTAAATAAAAAAATAAATAAGAGGACAACGCAGAAACTCGCGGAGACACGAATGGCAGTTCACATAACTTCAGAGAAAATAATTGTACTTCTAGTGCTGGCCTCTCTGTAGTAGGCCGCGAATATTTTAAAGTACCCTCGTAACTGGTTAAAGTGACGGAAATGAAGTGGTAAGAAAACTCACTACGTCTAACAATTCTAGGCCCGGCGAACCTGAGCACATAAGTTATAAAATAATATTTATTTTTTATTATTGCAATGTGTCCGTCTTTCAAAAACTTATGTGAAAAAGAACGTCACTAGTTTATTGTCCTAAATGAATATGTGTTAATAAAAATAAAAAATAAATTATTATAAATTATTCTGTTTTGAAGTCATTTGTGTGTCATGTAAAACACGGCGGAGTCCGCCGAGCTTAGATTTAAGACATAAAAAAATTATTTGTTTTTTAAACAAAACTCTGTAGTTATTTTTTTCTGGAACAAAACTTGTATAAAATCTTTGTAACAATACAAACTATAAATAATTAGCTTTAACTATATTTTAAAATAAAACCAACTCGTGCGGAGTTTCCTGTTTATACTTACAAACTTTGATAAACCTTGAGTATGTTGTATTGAAACATTTGAAGCGCGGTTGGCCTCTGAAATGTAATTAAAAAATCAATTAATTTAATCAAAACCACGTACAAACAAGTAATTAATGTTTCCACTACATCACGGTAAATACTAATTAAAAGTTTGTGCTGATTGGCGTGGCGGTGGAGGTTCCAATTACAAATTACGCGTTGAAAGTGTCATGCCAGGCTAGGCTGTATTGATAGTGGTTCAGTTGCGGTGCGGTCTGGTTTACACCCGCAAGCCAAAGCCACTCACTTACACATCACTGCCCAAATCTTTTGCATTTCATTTCATTAGCTAATTTACACTTTAGCCAATATAATGATAGTCAAACTATCCCAGTTTAAATCAGAGATGAAATTCTATTACATTCAAGGTTTCATATATGTTTCGCATTTAATTTAAAAAGCTTTTGTACTCACACATTTTAAAAACGTATTGATTGTTTTTATGTCCCTTTCGGAGTGATATAATCTCACCTGTCTTCGATTCTAGTACTATTTATATACCACTCATCTTTTACATGTGTAACATACCAAAAATCGAGAAATCTTTAAAAAGCCTTCTTTAGTTCAAATAACACAATCACACCCATTTCTTGTACACGAAATAATAATAAAGAACCTTAGTAAAACACTGGCGTACATATGTCTGAAATGAATAAAAAAAATATAATCTAAAAGTAATTCAAAGTAGCCTAAATAATTTAAGAAAATCTAAAAGTATAACTAATCGATTATCATTTAAAAGATTTACAAATTGCATTGTGCTTTTGTTAAGAAAAATTATGAAACATGACGAATTTCCATTTTGTTATTTTCGAAATTTGGAAGATAGGAGCCCTGGAACTGTATAGAAATTTTTGCTGTTTGTTTAACAGATCTATGTACTAATCAACAAAATATCACTGGCTCCATAGTATTCTGAAATATACTGAAAATTGCATATTTTATTTTACGGTATTATGGTAAAATAAAAAAATGTAATTTATTTTACATAGTCTCATATTGAGTGTGTTTTTTATATTGAAACTAAGTGTTTTATTTACTACTTATCTTTCAAAGTAACAAAAAAGTACCTACAGTAAAACGAAAAAAATAACATTGTATTTTCAACATGAAAGTTTTCAAGAAGACTTGCACCCGACACCTATATGATATAAATAGTACGAAGAGGATTGTCAACCGTCCTCCATTACAGTGAATTGTCCTCTTTTTATGTACAATATCCTTCAATTAAGTTAAATTTTAATATTACTTAACAGAAAAGAAAGATACCTACACTAACTACTATTACTGAGAGATGTGAATAACATGTCTCAACAATTATTAATAATATTAACGTCCTTTACCTACTTTATTCATTTATTTTTTCTAATAAAATGTCTTCCTGTTTCACACAAGATAGTTGGTAACCAACACTAATGACAACTTTTACAAATCTAAGTTACTATATTATATTGAAGATGAACTGTATTACATGATAGACTTGATTGTAAGCAATGGATCGATGCATAAGGTTGTTACTTGAAACCTGCAAACAGCTTTATGGGAACAAAAGCTAAATCCAAATCCCAGAGAGCAACTACGAGCCCCTTCCCAGATCATTTGGCCCAATCCGCTTAATTTAATTTTATTTAGTTAATATATGACACAAATAAAAACTAACATAAATTATCACCAATTTTTATTAATATTACAGACATTTTGTCGTTTTACCGATATATCAAGATACGTTTCCTAAAATATTTTACTGTTTCAATGTAAAATGAAATAATACTTAGTTTTAGCAACAATTCAAGAAAAACTGATAAAATTAAACGAATTTAAGTTGTTAAATAGTAAGGTTTTATTAAATAAAATGTCTAAAAGATTTACAGTAACAATTTACATTTAAAAGTGACGTTATTCAATATTGATAAATAATATGTAATTAATATATTAGATTTGTGTTCAAGTTATACCATTAAATTTTTAATCTTGAGCTAAAAATTGAATTTAAAATGACGCTATAATGCGGAAAATTTACATTTTAAATAAAAAGTAAAGATTCATTTTAGTATTATTAAAAATGCTATTAGTTAAGACAGCATAAATAAATTTTTAACAAGTGGGCCAACTGAAGTGAGAAGGGGCTCGTAGATGCTCGGCTTCCCGACATAATACGCGATAATTCAATGCTACTCAATCTGTAATACAATTTGTTTGTTACTAAAGTTTTAATAAGTTCACGGATATAATGAGCAAATTTAAGAACGGTATTTATTTTCCGTTTTTGACGATGACATTCACGACATTCTTAACAAAATTTACCAATATTTCCAAACATTGAAAGGCTCCTGTCGTCAATCATCATTTTATAGAAAAGAGACGGAAAAAATTTTAAAAGTGAAGGTAGGCTGGATATGTAAATGAAAGCAAAGCTTGAACAGCATTTTATGTAACTAAGGGATAGAATTTAAAAGTTGTGTGATCTAAAAATAGATGGGACACCTTATAATTTTTGATTTGTCTATTTTGTTAATCAAAGCAGCCAAAAGAGCCGAATGGTTTTTGTCAACTCTAGCTCTAGTTTTCTTGGACCACTTACTTTTATATTTTAACATTTCTATACTGCGATTTTTTTTTTTTCAAAATCTTTGATAGGCCACTTTTACTGAATTTTAAAAAAATTAAATATTGCGCTGTTTCATACTATCTTTATGAAGCTGTACTACCCTTTTTGGTAAGGCATCGGAAAAATATTTATTTTTACACATCTTAACATCAATTTACTAAATAAATGACAAAATACAACTAAAAGTAAGACAATTAAAATCATATATTTAATATGTTTCCATACTTTTGTCCACCGAAAAAACGTATATATGTTATTTCACTTAAATCGTACAGTTAATATCAAAAGATTTCTTGTGAATATATTCTTCGACATATTGACAGTAGAAAATATCATTCGAATTTGCGACAACTATAAACAAATTTAAAAAAAATGAAATATTTAACTTGTATGTGCATAGAAGTCGTTTTCGAGAGATGACATGACGACGAACTAGTCAGCAATAAAGGAATATAGAAAAGTAGTTTCGTTTATTAGTGTAAAACCTCAACACCCGCATCATCATCAACAACAAGTTATATTTTGTTTTATAGTAATGTTGGTACAGGATGTGAAATGGGTGGTAAATTTTAAAGCGGTTTAATTTGAAATAGATGTCGCCATGTCAACGCTCAAGTTTCGGTATCCTGGTTTTGGAGTATTCTCTTGTTATTAATAAGTTTAAATAAATTACAATATATAGGGCTCAGGTTATCAATATCAGTTTTTTTGTTCATAGTATTGTTGGTATTTTGTATATGACACATTTACAAAAACGATCGTTTATTGTAATTATTTTCTGTATCTAATATGTCTGTATTGTCAAAGTCCATAGTATGTTTGTTACGCAATGTTGGATAAGGATGTTGCATAACAAACATACTATGGACTTGACAATACAGACATATTAGATACAGAAAAAAATTACAATAAACGATCGTTTTTGGAAATGTATCATATACAAAATACCAACAATACTATGAACAAAAAAACTGACATTGATAACCTAAGCCCTATATATTGTAATTTATTTAAACTTATTAATAACAACAGAATACTCCAAAACCAGGATACCGCAACTTGAGCGTTGACATGGCGATATCTATTTCAAATTAAACCGCTTTAAAATTTACCTCCCATTTCACATCCTGTACCAACATTACTATAAAACAAAATATAACTTGTTGCGCAACTACAACGTACACAAACATGTGATTTAGTCAAAATTATTTTAAGTTTTTATTTTTGTAAATTTTAACCAAAATAATGTCAAAATTCTTCAGTTTTTTATAAAATCAATGACTTATAAACATCTTCACCAAAACGTAAGTGTTTTTAAAATCAAATTATTTTATACACTTGTAAAATTATTTGTATTTTTACTTCAGTGTCCTGATGATGTGTAAAAACCAAACACACGAAAGCTTGGCAGATTTTATAAGAATCAACTTTAATTAAAGCCCACAATCCACTGACACACCCACAAAATTTTCCTCCTTAACTAATCGAAACAGTGACGATTACACTCCACATGTATATATATAGGGAAACTGGATAGTGGGTTTAACAGTCAATTTGTAGGCTTAAGTAGTACACTCTTTTTAATTTGTCAAGCTTTCGGTTATATTTTTAACCATCCTCAGGACACTGAAATACAATAATGAAATACGTTCAAGAATTAAATTTTAGTACTCACATTAGTTGAGATTTTTTGTAGAATATACAGCATTTACAAACATGTAATTTTGAACATGCACACGCACATGGTTTAGTCGGCATTGGAGTAAAATGATACTTCTGTTCGTAAATGTTGCAATTCTGATGTTAGTTTTCGCCCAAAGTTTCCAGTTCCAGTTTCCTTAAATAATTACAGTCGTAATTACCTTTCATCTATATATATATATATATATATATATATATATATATATATATATATATATATATATATATATATATATATAGGGTGTCTCTCAAATAGGGGGACCTGGCTTAACCACAGATTCCTGAGGCTAAAATAAAACGATGTAACTAAACTTGCTTCTACCGGAAAGTGTACTATTTAGCCAGAATCCTGCTTCAAAGTTCTTAGAAAAAAAAAATTGCTTACAGAACGATTTATACGATTTGGATGAAATTTGGTATGTCAGTTCATATGGTTATAAGTCATCTTTTAAGATATTTGTTATTATTAGTGAACCACTAGTGTATGAAACTTAGGTGTCCCAAAGTTGATTAGACCGTAACTTTTTAATGGCCACGCCGATAACGTAAAATCATTTTTTTTTTTTCAGAAAGATAGGTACATGCAATAGTAAACTTTTCTATCTCTATTTAATTTGTGATATCTGTTACGGTTCAGACAGAAAAAGATGAAATCTTAGTGTCTGCACCGTGAAATTTTTAAAATAAATTTTATCTAGTAGTCTGTTCAAATGTCAAACATCTAATTTTTAATGACAGTAATGAGTTGTCAATCTTCTGAACTTATTTAGGAGTAAGCTAACATATTTATTCCGGTTATTTATAATACTGGTAGTAAAATACTATTAGGCCGAACAAACGGATGTTACTAGTTTCTGAATATTTCGAAGGAATATTTTGACAATCCAGACGATCTAATTAAACTTGCCTCTACCGGAAAGTGTACCATTTAGCCAGTATTCTGCTTCAAAGTTCTTCCAAGAAAAATTAATTTTGCTTATAATAACAGAACGTTTTATTCGATTTAGATGACAGTTCATAATGGTTCTAAGTTATCTTTTAAGATGATGCTTGTTATGATCAGTGAATCACTAGTGTATGAAACTTAGGTGTCCCAACTTTGATTAGATCGTAACTTTTTAATGGCCACGCCAATAATGTAAAATTATTATTATTTTTTTTTTCAGAAAGATACGTTCAATAGTCAACTTTCTCTCTGTGTATAATTTGTGATACCTGTTACGGTTTACACAGAAAATAATAAAACTTGAGTGTCTACACCGTGATTTTTTTTTTTAAAATAAAGTTAATCTAGCAGTCTATCCAAATGTCAAACAACTAATTTTTAGTGGCAATAACAATTGTTTATGGGTTGTCAAATATTTCCTTCGCAATATTCTAAAATTTGTAACATCCATTTGTTCGGCCTAATAGTATTTTACTATTATTATTATTATAAATAAGACGATTAGCTTTCTCCTAAACAAGTTGAGAAGATTGACAACTCATTACTGTCATTAAAAATTAGATGTTTGGCATTTGGACAGAGTGCTAGATAAAATTTATTTTAAAAATTTAGCGGTGCAGACACTCAGGTTTAATTTTTTTCTGTGTGAACCGTAACAGATATCACAAATTACGTAGAGAGAGAGAAAAATTTACTATGTATCTTTCTGAAAATAAAATAATTTTACATTATCAGCGTGGCCATTAAAAAGTTACGGTTTTGGTTTGGACACCTAAGTTTCATACACTAGTGGTTTACTAATACTAATAAGTATGATCTTAAAATATGACTTATTATCATATGAACTGTCGTACTAAATTTCATCCAAATCGAATAAAGCATTCTGTTATTATAAGCAAAACAATTTATTTTTTTCGTAGAACTTTATAGCAGAATACTGACTAAATGGTAAACTTTCCAGTAGAAGCAAGTTTGGTTAAATAGTCTTATTTTAGCCTCAGGGGTCTGTGTTTAAGCCATGTCCCCCAATTTGAGAGACAGCCTGTAATATAGTCAAAAATTGTAAAAGATTATGATAATAATAAAGAAATAGTTAGGGCTATTACTTAATATAGTTGAAAACCGACAAAATATTTTTAAAAAATATGCGAAATTGCAGGACAATGCAAAGTGTTAAGCTTGCATGTGTTTGTTTTGTTTTATTTATGAAAGAAATTCTCTTATATAATTCCCACATAAGCTTCATAAAATATTCAATTGATACCTGTAGCTATAGGTATATTGAAAAATAGATAGAGAACATAAAAGAAATATATGTCGATACTAATGCAAAACGTCTAGGGAACTAGATCACGTGGTTTATCATGTATGAAAAATGGCTGTTCACATGTTATTAGGTTTTATTCTGTCGCCGTGTGTGTATTCATACTATATTCCTCGTGCGTATTATTGTCGACGCATTATTGAATTTCTGAGACAGAATCAGTAGGCGAAAGATGTTTTATGGACGTGTGGAGGGTACAATAGGTCGGATGACGTCCGGGCGTGTTCTCTCTTTCTCTCACTCACAGTCACAGTCGCAATCACATCCGGACGCGGTAGATGACTGCCCAACAACATCGGAAATAAAACCACCAAAACAATTTCAGGATATGAAGATTGATTTTGTGCGGAGATATTGGCTACTAGTTGTAATATTGAAATATGATTATATGTAGCTGTTACCAAGATATAATTGATGGTAATGCAATTTAATGCTGGTTACACATGACAATAAAATAATAAATGAACGTCTGAAATTATTAATGTTATTTATGATATATGTTTTGGTTATAATAGTTATTTATGTATTAAGAGCGTAAGGAGGCTTTTATGGCCTGCGGCGGGATTTTGAGCTCGAGGCGTAAGCCGAGGGATAAAAACACGTCAAAGGCCATAAAAGTAAGTTACGCTCGTGGTACATACAAAACTGTATGCACGGACAAAAATTTTCAAATTATGAGTGTTAGAAAAATTGTATCGAAAAGAATTTGCCCTCGTACATCCAGTATCTAGTGTTGCTATGAAAGCGGAGAACAACAGTTTATTGTTTGTTTATTAGATATATCATTTGAGTTTTATTTTGTGTATCTCCGTGCTTTCCATATAAATATCACAAAATTAATTTTCATTTTTCATTAAAGAATATAAAAAAAATCGATTTGTAATAAAAACTCTTCATGTTGCCTGTTTAAATTGTTTATATAGTAGGTTATAATTTGGTTTGACGTTTCATTATAGTCCGGCGGGCTATAATGAGGCCCGCGGACTATAAAATGACGTTTATGTCAAAGAAATTCGTGTATAATTGTCAAATTATGATACGTCCGTGCATAAAATATTTTTAAGTTTTTATTTTTGAACTCCCCGCGTACTTTGGACTTTTAAACATAATTATTTTGGTATGGTATAACCGTAAATAATATTTTATATAAACACATTCATTTGGTCCCTTTTTATATATTCCCACAGTGCAGCAAAATTTAATGCCTTTTTTTTTTTTGAGGAAACTATAACTTCAAATATTTTTATGAGAATTCATAAAAGAAGCCTTTTGTACCTTAAAAGTGCGTTCAATTTGTTTGAAGAGTTTTAGTTCCTTAACGCATATTATGAAATATATAAATCCATATGTGCCATTAGAGATGGTTAGTCTTTAGAACCAATTCGAATCTAACATGCACTTAAATATAAACAAATCACTAAACTTGTTTCATATATTATATTCTGTTTTGTCAATTCAAAGTAGCCTTTGTACGAGTAGTTAGTAGAAGTGTTAAATACTAGACTTCAACGCAAAAATAATGTGCACTTTAAAGTCACGTGACAGCCCGAATGTGCATGCGTACTAATAAGGTTCACGTTAAATGAATAATGAGACACGTTACGTGCGATAGAATAGCGAGCGTTTAACATTACACGTTCTGTATGTGTTGAGGTTATGTTTCGATGAAAAGTGCAGCTGTAATTTTGTTTGTGTTGGTTTTAGCAGTAACGTTAATGTGCATATAATAATTAAATGCGGTATACATTGAAAATGAAAGTCCGTTATTTCTAAATTAAGGTGACTCTCCCAACAGACTCCGCCAAATCCATAAAAGATACCCTGGATCCCTACCCCAAATGTCCTATAACTGTCCATATTAAAGAATATCTACATAAACTCCAAACCCAGAATACACCTATTAAGTTCATATGGATCCCCTCCCACATCGACCTAGAAGGTAACGAAAAGGCAGACCAACAAGCTAAAGAAGCAATAAAATTGGATGAAATTTACCCTAGTCGTTCCACAAAAAATGACATAAAAGAAATAATAAAACAGAAACAACAAATTAAGAGAAGTAAAAGAAAATATACAAAGTTGGAAAACGAAAGAACCAAGAAAACACCAAATTATTTACACGAGACTAAGAATCGGACATACAAAAATCACACATAAATACAGATTCGAAAAAACACCACCTCCAGTTTGCGACGTCTGCAACACAACCCTAACAGTAAAACATATCATCATAGACTGTACCAAATACACACAACAGCGAACGACAAACAACATTCCAAACGACATCAAAGAAGCCCTGAGAGAAGACCACGAGCAACTGAGAAGAACCATAGACTTTATTAAAGACATCAACCTATACAAACATATATAACAACATGTACTTATTATAATGAATACCCTTTAAGATGTACCCACTCATTGTACCAACGCTATGACCTGAGTTGTTAAAGCGTTCTAAATAAATAAATAAAAAAATAAATTAAGGTGTTTCTAAATAATGTTTACGTTCTTTCGCCTTATAGAAGTTGTAATAACTCCCTGTAACTATATTAAAACGTATATGCCGTAAGTCCCATATAGTCTCTCGGCGACACTAATATCTAAACATGTACAATAGTTGACAGCCTTCAAACCGTACCTCTAGTGCTCTAGTCTCTAGTCAACATTCTACCGTTAGATGGAAATATTTGATATACAAATTTAGGAACAAAATAATCCACACCTGAGAATTAGACTTGGTACATTAGAGTCTAATTAATCTCCTAACAAAACTATTTGTCTAATATTTTTGTTTAGTAAATTAATAAATAAATATACCCTCAAGGCTTATTACTCGTAGAGGACCATATCACAGACATTCAGAGCTGCTTTAGAGAGTATTCTACAGAGATCACTTTTGTGCAATTAGAAGACTGGAAATAATTTTCGAGTCAAAAGCACAACCAGTAACATAACAGTGCCCACGGATGAGTGCCATCCGTGCAACCCCTTATAATTCTAGAAACCCACTATTTCTGATAAATTAGCTAATTAACATTTAAAATCAAATCAGTGTTAATGTCAAGTACTCAGTAATAATATTGTAACGAGTTTTTGTTTTATTTACATTAAAACCAGAAATACTTCATTAATTTATATTACAAATGATAATTATACAACAAAAATATGTATTTACCCACATGTACTAATATTTATCTCACAATTATTTATTTCAGGATGTTATGATGTTATTTATTTAACATGTTAACATTTATTTCATCTTCTTGCACGTGTAATACTTGTCACTTAAACGATATACAACCAACTCTAACTCTAACTCATATCGTAAGTAGAGGCTTATAATATCCTCTTATTCGTCATTTATAATTCTAATCTAGCACTTTGTACAGAACATGTTAGATGCTAGAATGTCATAGCTTTGAATATAATGTGGATTACCTACACTTTGTAGACGTAGTCGTTACAATGTTCAATATTCGTGCGTAATAGTATGTTTATATATGATACTTTTTTGCATATTTGAAAAGTACAAATTAAATATCTGTTGTGGCCATCAGAAGACCTCTCGCCATTTCCATATTAGGCTATATAAGTATATAAGAACTTTACCCAAATATTGTTTTTATTGTATTTAACATGTCTTCTGCACACATGCAATTCTAATTATATCTATTTTTCATTGTATGAGGAAGTTCCTAAATGTCACAGATTCTTCCAATTCATAGCAAGATTGGCGGTATTTCTTATGGATATATACATTTTACCTACAACTTTAAATATTTAATTAATAAAACAATAAGAAAGATTAAATGTGCTTCCCAGAAAAAGCTTTCAGAATGTCACTAAAACTGTTGATTTTTGACACTGACATCTATCATTTACAAACTATGTTATAAATATTTGAATTTGTGAACTGGTTTCCTTAGTGCCTTGGCCTCTGCGATTAGATTATTCTAAATATTACAGTGCCTTTATCTCTAAATCTATACAAGATATAATAAAATTTTTAAATGCATTGATGTAGAATTTTATGTTCTTAAATAATAGTAATAACAGAAATTTTCAAAAAATAATATTTATAAGATTTTTTTTAAAGAAACTATTACTTCCGGTTGTCTAGTTGTTACCGAAATCTAATCAACTCATCCCAGGATTGTCAGATTGAGGAAACTGCAGTTAAATATTTTTTAAGTTTTACAGTATTTGAGAAACTGTGGTTCCAACATCCACACACACACACAAACACACATACACACACACAACACACACACACACCCACACACAGACATCATCGTAAAAATGTTATAATCGGATTATAGGGACCTTAAAACGTACTTATCCACTAAAATCTGGATATGCGAATTTTAGCATGATTCCAATACCTCTCTTAAAGGTAAAAGAGCACTTTTGAACACTGAAATAAAAACTACGTATCATTATATAGCTCAAGTTAGAGGTTATGACTCAAAGCATGAAAATAATAACACCAGGCAAATTTCGAATTTAAATAGGGTGATAATAATAATTTATTTTAACTCTAAACATGGGTCTTGAAATTCGTTTGTTAAAAAAGTGCTATTATTTACATTCCGCAAATCACTACAATTATTAATCAACAATACTGTTTTAGACGTAAATTTATTCATTTATTCAACAGGGTCTATAAGCATTTCATAACATATTAATAAATATAAAATTAAAATCAATATTATCTTACGTGTATGATATTGCTCATGTAATGGTATGTAATATGAATTAATTTCTTTTTCCGTTGATTGTTTAAATGGGTTTCATTAATGTAACTAAACATCATACATTGATTACGTAACGCTGGCGCTAAGTTGTAGCAAATTTCTATCCAGATATAAATAACGTGATTTTAACACTTGGTAGATGGATAAGGCCCGCTCCTACCACAAAGTGAAAGTTAGTGATATGATAATCAATGGTTATGTTGCAAAATTGATCTTACTCGTACTACCTTTGGTTGGAGCTATGTAACTGGAAGTTAAAACTGTTGAAATTTTAACTTCCACCCGAAGTTTTGGTTAATTGATCGAAGTAATTTTTACTTTGAGAAATGAATACATTAAGATTCCAAGCCAACAAGACGAAAAAAAAAAAAAAACTCTAAAAAGAGTCTTTTCTTGTAGTTATTTTAAAATTTCAAAAAAGAGTTTTTCCTTATAGTTATTTTAAAATTGTAATATAGTAGTTTTGTCGTAATTTATGAAATAATTCGTTTCTTGGACATGTGCTGCTGGAGCACATAATATATTTTTTGAATTGATTCTCTTCTCTCCTTGTTTGTGTTGGGATAATCTAGTACCTAGTTTTTGGGACGTATGTCCAATATAAGACAGATTACAACCACCACACGGGATTATATAAATTACATTTGACTTATTACTCGTATTATCATCTGTTTTATCTTTAATTTTTGTGTATATAGATTGTTGAGAGTTTTTAAATTTTTTGTAGTGAAAATTAGGCGCAAATCTCTGCAATGCAAACTCAAATTTCTACTATGCTCGATAAAACTAATTTACCCAGCCCTAACCTTGATGATCATATTATTGAAACAATAATTAGTGAGACAAATGACCGACGAGTACGGGAACGAAATATTATTATTTCCGGTGTTCCTGAAAACACCTCTACTGATCTACCAACTCAAGTATCGAGTATCTTAGATAAAATTCTACCCGGATCTGGACCCAACACTCAACACTCCCGCGTGTTCCGAATTGGTAAAAGTAACAATGTGTCCGGTCGCCCTCGCCTAATAAAAGTTTGTTTTGATAACACAGATATTACTCAAAAAATCATTCGGAATGCTAAAAATGCCCGTAAATATCGTGAACTTGATAACATTTATATCAACGCTGATAAAACTCCTCTACAAATGTCATCTTACAAACGTATAAGACAAGAGCTCGATGACAGAGTAAAACACGGCGAAGACAACCTGCACATCGTCTTCAGAAATGGAAAATATCTAATTAAGCCAAAAAACTAAATTTTGTCTCATACATACATACCTCTGATCTCAGTAAACTGTCTATATTCTACCAGAACATTCAAAGTCTAAACAATAAACTAAACAGATGTACCCGATGTTGTCATCCCTTGACTACGACATTATAGCCCTATCAGAAACTTGGCTAAACAGCAGTGTATACGACTCTGAGATTTGTGATTCTTCTTATACAATTTTCCGTTCTGACCGCAATTTTGAACTGTGTCATCTTTCACGTGGTGGTGGTGTGTTATTACTAGTGAAAAGTCATTTAAGTGCATCCAGTGTTTCTCTTATTGATTTTCATAACTATGTTCCTGCTAACATTGATATCATCTGCAGTAAAATATATTTAGGCAATAATTACTTATATATATTTAATGTTTACATTCCTCCTACTTCAACCCCTCAATGTTACAACTGTATATTTGATTATATTGAGTCCTTACCATTTATATTTACAAATAATTTTATAATCTTAGGCGACTTCAATATACCTGAATATACAGATAACCCTAATTCCGATAAAGTAATTTTATTACAAAGTTTTTTAGATTATACAGATTCAGCACAATATAACTGTATACAGAACCGAAATGATCGTCTTCTGGATTTGGTGATATCTAATCTAAACTGTTCTGTTTTTTTGGATAAAAGTCCCATTTTTATGCAAAATTATACTCACCATAATCAATTACATGTCTTAGTTAGTAAGCCTGTTAATAATATTAAATATTCTCCTAATGTTTGTACACCTATTTTCGATTTTAGAAGAGCTAATTTTATACGGCTCTATTCAGAAATAAATAAGTTTGATTGGTCCGTTCTTAGTATTTTTAACGATGTTAATGAACAATGTAGTTTTCTCTATAACACAATATATTCAATTTTTGCACTATGCGTACCTATGAAATACCCTTCTAAACTAACCTATCCTCCATGGTTCACCTCGAAAATTAGATATCTCATTAAAAGGAAAAACTATTTTTTAAAAATGCACAGGAAATATCCATATATAACCTTTTATTCTGATCAGTATAAAACTTTAAGAAGTGAAATTAAATACAATATCAAAACCTCATATAATCCATACATACAAAATTGCGAAAATTCTATTATATCCGACCCTAATAAATTTTGGAATTATATGCGCTCTTTGAAAAATCACTCTCGTTTTCCTGATAAAATGTACCACAGTGATCAAATGTACAACTCTCCTCAACAGATTGTCGAAGCGTTCGCATCATTCTTCCATAGCGTGTACACTACTCCTAACAACGATCCACTCCCTCCTTTGCATATATACAGCAACCTACCTATCTTCCTTCCACATATTTCTACTGATGACATCCTCTCGCGAATTAAAAATATTAAACCTACTCTTGCTTGTGGCCCAGACCTTATACCTAATCTTATTATAAAAGACTGTGCATATCCTTTTTCTATAGCTTTATTTCACATATTTAATCTTTCACTTAAAACATCTACTTTTCCAACTGCCTGGAAAATTGCTCGTGTGACTCCTATTCACAAAAGTGGTGACGTTTCTTTAATTTCTAATTATAGACCTATCGCTGTCTTATCTACTTTTAGTAAAATATTTGAATCTCTCATTTATAACGTAATTTACTCCCACATACATAATCTTCTATCATTTTCACAGCATGGTTTCATGCAACGAAGATCGACCCTTACTAACCTAACTTTCTTTACACATTTTTTATCAAATTCCTTAGACAGAAACGGTCAAGTTGACGTTGTTTATACCGATTTTGCAAAGGCCTTTGACCGTATAGACCATAAAATTATTCTGCATAAATTAAATTACTTCTGTTTTTCCACCTCCCTCATTCAATTAATAGCCTCATACCTTGATAATAGATTGTTTTTTACATATGTTCTTGGTTGCACCTCTCAGTCCCTTCGGGTCACCTCAGGTGTACCACAGGGCTCGAACCTGGGTCCCTTACTTTTTCTTATTTTTATAAATGATATTACGGAGTGCATTCATAACAATAAACTTCTCTTCGCTGATGATCTAAAAATCTTTCGAAATATAGATAATATTGATGATTGCTTTTCCCTTCAACAAGATTTGAATCATTTAAGTAACTGGTGTGATTTAAACAAGCTTCAACTTAATATTTCAAAATGTAAAGTTATGACGTTCACTAGAAAACAGCAATATGTTACTCACAACTACAATGTGTCATCCAGTTCTATTGAAAGATGTATGAAATCGACTGATTTAGGAATCATATTTGATCCTCAACTTACTTTTACGCCACATATCCAAAACCTTGTATCCTCTTCTCTAAAAAATGCTTGGATTTATTATGCGTAACAGTCGCAATTTTAATAACATTCATACTATATTTACTTTATACTATGCTTTCATACGATCGAAACTTGATTACTGTGCCTTAATCTGGAACCCAATTTATACTAATCAAATTACTTTATTAGAAAATATTAAAAAGAAATTTTTGAAATTTATTTATTTCAAAATAATGCGCACTTATCCCCCACAAACTTTGTCTTATGATACTCTCATCAACATATTTTCAATGCCAAAGCTGTGTGACCGTAGGACACATTCTTCCATCCTGTTTCTTAATAAACTTATCAACAACCGAGTGGATGATCCTTTGTGCCTTAATTTGATATGTTTTAAAGCCACTCCCGTAATATTTTATACAAATCTCCTATCCACCGCATGTGTGCACTTTATAATTCTCTCTCTCTTCAAGACCAACCAGACTTATTTATTTAATACTTGCCGCTTTAAATTTAAACTGTCTATTTTGTTATTTGTTTTGTTACTCATAACTTGTAATGTTTGGGTTTGACTGATGTTATTGTTCTTTTCATTCAATCTACCTGTCCTGTAATTGGTTTCTCTGTAGGACAGATATATTCAAATAAATAAATAAATAAATAATTGTTTGTCATCTTTAAACAAATTTATCAAGTCGTTCGTTAAAGTAGGTATGTATATTAGAATTTCAAAATAACTACAAGAAAATTCTCTTTTTAGAAATTTGCCACATTAACAGTAACACCACAGTTAACTATAAAACTGACACTATTTACTCGAAAACTATTAATAGAAATCCATAACCTTATTTAAATTTACCGATTTTCTTTGACCCGATGTTTACTTTTCTCCTCTTATTTGTGCTACGATAATTTGTACCTAACCCTAAATTTCTAGAATATTCTCACAAGTTTCGGCCAACATGTAACGCTCACAAAGTAATTTTTACAAGTATTTTTAGTATTCTTTTAATGTAACTTATATGTTCTACGTACATATATGGTCAAAATTCTTTAAATAATATGTAAATCAATGCAGTGTACAAACAAATAATAATTTCAAAATTTAATGTTTCTGAATTTATCAATTTATTAAGTGATTATACAAGTTAAAACTATTTGTAAGTAAAACAAAATTCATATATATGTATATATATATAACTTACCATTTTACAAAATTATGTACATTTTATTCCCTGATGAAGTTACAAAATGTGTAACGATATATTGGAAATTTAAATAAAATGAACTACTGTATAGAATAACAATAATATAATTCCTTACAATCACCGCCGAGAAAACCGTTAATACATTTTATCTATTAATATTATTATTACCAGAAATTATGAATAAAAACCAACCTTTTCTCTTCCTTTTTATATTTTGTGACAAGTTCAATCAACAAATTTGTTGTCACGAAAAATATTTGTTCTTCGTTTCCGTTTGTGTACATCTGTCATCTCAATAACGTCAGTAACAATTATAGTTTGATGAAATATCTTGAAAATATAATAATCACATCACTTTTATATGTTTATAGGCACCATGTTTTCGTTTATTCAGTATTGCCACCACATGAAAAGAAATTCTCTTATAGTTTATTAACTGAACTTTAAATTATATTTGCAGGAATGCATCGCTTTTAACCTTCTGTTTAATTCTTAACTAATGGTTAATAAACTCTCACTTTAACTACAGGTGGTAAGATCGGGCCTAAGTGAATTGAACACATCCACTGAAACCAATTAATCTGATGTCAAACGTATAAAATTAATCATCCTAATTTTTTTGTTAAGGAATAAAATTAAATTTACTCCAAATAATAAGATAGTAAACCGAAAAATATTTTAACTAATTCGTGTGTTAATCGGCAATTATCGGATACGCTATATTCACACGTTACAATATTTTAATTATGAATCACCCAGATTAACACACTTGATATTTAAATAACTATTAAAATTCTTATAAGAATATATCGAATCACTAAAATATCGAGTTATTATTCACGCCGAATACTATTTTACAAAGAAATAAAAAAATGATATATATACAGGGTGCCCACTATGTGTGGAATGTAGTATATATCTCGGTAAATAACGACTGTATAAAAAAAATTTATATATAAAAGTTGTTTATCATTATATTTCCCATAATAAGGCAGCATTCAGTTGTTTTTATTTCAAAAAACAATGAGTAACGAAAAATAATTATTTTTTTTTAAATTGCAATGTACCCATTCATAAGGCTTATTTGATAGATTTTTTTTTCTTTTTGCGATGACGTAACATGTTAGTACCCATATGCAAGAAAACTTAAAAAAAAAATTTAAAAACTCTTTATCAAGTTAATTACATCAATAACATAAATCTAGATATCCTACATCAAATAAAACAAATGAACGTGTACGTTTCTTATTAAACCTTGACGACAAAACGAAATTAGCAATAAAATGGTTTTTATCGCAATAAGTGTTCAAAATGTTCGCCATTAACAATTAACTGCAAGCCAGTGGCCATACCTATCACGAAAACCTTGAAAAGAATTTCTGAGCATTCTGGGAGAAATTGCTGCTGCTTCTTCTTGTATTCGTTGATCTAATTTGTCCAGATTCTAAGGTCGGTTTGATTTTAAATATCCCCACAAGAAGAAATCACAAGGTGTTAGATCCGGAGATCGGGGAGCCCACTCCACAAACCCTCTTCTGCCTATCCAACGGGCCGGAAATACCGCATCTAAATATCGACGTACATCTACATGATAGTGGGGCGGTGCCCTATCTTGTTGAAACAAAAGATCGCCAAGATTTGCTTGGCAAGCTGGGATAATTTGCTATTGCAACAATTGCAAATAACGCTCATAAATTAGACTACCACGAATAAAGAAAGGTCCAATTATGTGATCTGCACAAACTCCCATCCATACGTTTAATTTTTTTTGGCGTTTGGGTATGATCTTGGATCATCCAATGGGGATTTGTAGAGGCTCAATATCGACAATTATGCCTATTTACATTTCCATTCAAAGTAAATGTAGCCTCGTCAGAAAAATTGTATTGAGAAATTTAGGATTGTTGTTGATTCGCCCCACAAAATTCAACACGTTGATCATAGTCATCTTCGGATAATTCTTGCAATAAAATCGGTTTGTACGGATGTAATTTTTTTGAATTTAATATGTATTGAACATTAACTTACGGCATGGTTTGAACATTACTAACGAGTTGTAATGTATGGATTTTCTTCGATTTCTATGAAAACATTGAGCAGATTTTTGCGGACCAGTCTGCGGCAGATCTTTAACATGTCTAGTGTCCCTAAACCGTTTCAAAGTCTTGGTAACTACTGACTGGGTAATTGGTTCTCGATTTGGACGACGCTCATTAAGAATTTCACTACTTCTACTTGTGTTCGTTTTCGATCCCCATAACCGACCATAATTAAAATTTCTATTCTTTCAGATTCTGTTAAATGAACCAATTTTAATTTTCGATTTTCCAACTTATTGACATACACAAGATTCTGTCACATTTACTGGCCTACAATCAATTGTTAGGACAAATGAAAGAGATATCGGATATCTAGATTAATGTTATTGATGTAATTACTTAATAAAAAGTTTTTAAATTTTTTTAAATATTTTTTTGTATAAGGGTACTAACATGTTACGTCATCGAAAAGAGAAAAAAATCTCTATCAAATGAGCCTAATGAAAGGATAAATTGTTATTTAAAAAAATTCTATTACTGTTCGTTACTCATTTGTTTTCTGAAATAAAAACAACTGAATGCTGCCTTATTATAGGAAATAAAATGTTAAACAACTTTTATATAAAAAAAACTTGTATACAGTCGTTATTTACCGAGATATATACTATATTCCATACATAGTGGGCACCCTGTATATATATTCCTCCCTCAATACTGTGTCCAGAAGCCAATGATAATTTTTTATTAGTGGTATTAAACTTTTAAGACACACACAAACATATAAGCTCCAGGGCCAAGCGGTGAAGTTCACTTTGAGCGCTGCTTCTACACGCTCGACCACCGAGGCGTCTAAGGTATATATTAAAATATAGAATTTTTGTGCCATGTTTCATAAAGAATTTAATGATATTCCTGCTTTGTAATTTATATTCCTTGTACAGGGTGACGCTCGGAAACGGGTGATTTTAAAATGGCGACCAATAGACTGCCGTTGAGGTTACACCTTCCATCTCCGCCATTTGTAACTACGTAGATATGAAGCGTTGGACCAGTGCGGAACGTGTTTTTGCTGCCAAAGCATATTATAAAATTTTTGAAAATAGCGTCATTTCTCGCAATAGTGATGTTGATTACCTCCCCAAGGACACCAGATCTCACAATGTGTGACTATTTATTTTGGGCTTACTTGAAATATAAAGTGTACGAATCCACACAATTCATGATTTGAAGGCATGAATTCGCGAGAAAGTTGAAGCGGGCCTTATTGCGATACCTACTGCAACGGGCAGCTAGAAATATTTATTTATTTATTTAAATCACTCACTCAACAGGACAAACTCCCAATTACACAGCGAAAAACAGCACAATTCATACAATACACGAGCAGACACAGAGTAATGATAATACTATACATTTATAAATATTAGTAACAATAATTAATAATTAATAATTCAGCTTATCTTATTTAATGACGAAAAGAAAAGAATATTTAATGATATCGAGAAAAAAATTAAAGTAACTTACATCGAAATTCTTGCAATGAATCACAAAAAATATCAATACTATTTATACTGGAATATATTTTATTGTACAGGGAACAAATATGACTAATAGGATTTAGAAGCTCGTAGTTAGTTTTCGCTGTAGGAATACTAAATACTTGTTTCTGTCTACAGTTACAGGTTCTAGGTACGTGGAAATTAATGGATGATAACAGACTCGAATGATCAATTTTATTGTTTATAATTTTATATAAATATTGTTGTAATAAATGTTGTAATGATAGCTGTTATTGTTAATATTGCGGTTATTAGAAAATTTAAGCCAACAATACCTGACAAATTTTATATAGATCCTATCGTTTTCACTAAATTTTTATACAGAGGGATCCAGATAAGGAAACAATATTCCAATTTAGCTCGCACAAAGCAATTAAATAGAGACTGAAGTGTGGAAATATTATGAAAATTTTTGGAATTGCGGATGATGAAACCGAGATTTTTATATGAAGTACTGATAATATTTTCATAGTGGTGGAAAAATTGACTTTTTGGATCGAAAATGACAACTAAATCTCTATTTTGTGTAACTCTAGTCAGAACACTGTTATTTAGTTTATAGTTACCGTAAAACGGGGTTACTTCGCACCATTTTCTTATGATTTTGTACTTAATTGAACAAATAATTTTTGAAGCGCGCCAGAAATTTGAAACCTTTTGCATTTTGTTCTTTGATATTATTAGTTGCTATTTAATATAAAAAAAATATAATATAAGTCGTCTATTATATATTATATATCATATAAATTTGGTGCAAAGTTACCCCAATGAGTAGGATACTTTGCACCCTCACAGTATTTTGATCTAAAGTTACTTGTAAACAGGAAAGGTGTAAAGTTAAACACACAAAACTATTTATTTATAGAACTGACATTTTTTTCAAAAAACGTAACGATATACAGAAAATTAATTATTTACAGTTAACCTAACTTTTCCTTTTCTGGAATGCGATATAATCCTCCTGTATTTAGTAGAGTAGGGGGGTTTATGTGGGCAAATATATCCTCCCAATCATAGTTGAAACATCTGGCCTTTCAGGCCATTTCTACGACTTGATAGATTTAACTAAAGAAAATAATACAACTTCTTCAGTCTCCAATGAAACTATTTTACCAGGGAATAATTCCCCTTCGTATTACAATATCTGATCTGCTTGAGAGTGATGCAGCCTCTGCTTCCTCTTCCACTTCTTTTAACTTTTCTTCAGAGTATGCTGTATGCTTGAAAATTGGGATATTCTTCATTTGAAGAGTCCTGTAATACTGGATCATCAGTATCGTCAACTCCATTGTATTCTCTTTGTCTTTCCTGATTTATTCTCTGTTTGACGGTTATGCAAAGTATCCCCATATTGTGGTGCAAAGTTACCCCACGTGTTTAAAATATCAACAAATACCTACTAGATGATTTTAAATATAAACTAAATTATTAAAATTTATAGCCAAAGATATTTAACAGATACTATAGTGGTGACTTACCTGAAATTATTAAATACTAACCGCGGGAACACACAATTTGTGACACAGAAAAAAACCGAAAAAGGTTGCTCTCACAAACAAATGCCCTACAGATTATGTTTTGAAGTAGGAATGCCCCAGCCACCGCCTAACAAGGTGAAGAGGTCACTTCAACTTGAGGTGAACATGTTGCACAGTTAAATTAAAAACTACACAGATGGCTCCACGATGAATCTTTTTCGGACTTTGGTGCAAATTTACCCCCACAAGGTGCAAAATAACCCCGTTTTACGGTACTTAAAATATATTCCTTTTTTACACTATAAGACATGATTTTGCATTTACTAGTGTTAAATAATAAGTTATTAGAACGAGACCAAGAGAGCATATTATCAATATCATGCTGAAGTTTTAAACTGTCATCAGTACTGTTAATAACACTGTAGATTTTAATGTCATCAGCATATAATAAGTAGTGAGAATGTTCAATGCAGGTTGTAATGTCATTAATGAATAAAATAAAAAGAAGTGGACCAAGATTCGAGCCTTGAGGAATTCCTGAGGTTGCAAGGAATGGAGTGGATGTGAAGTCATTGTAATGAACATAAATATTTCTGTTAGAGAGATAGGAAGATATAATCGCAGATAAGTTATTGGAGAAATTGAAATTGATTGTTGTCTTCTTTATAAGTATTCGATGGTCTACTTTATCGAACGCTTTACAGAAGTCTGTGTAAATTACATATATTTGTGCAGTGGTGCGAAATGAATTGAATATGAAATTTGTAAAAGTGGAGAGATTAATTGTAATAGACCTTCCTTTCATGAAACCATGCTGTTGTGGGGAAATTTGTTTTTCAACAGAGTTATATATATATATATATATATATATATATACCGGGTGTCTACTTTTTTTTCTGAACATAGGAAATACAATGTTAATTTTTTAAATCCCCAATATCTCTTTACCTATTAACTTTAGAACAAAAAGTGTGGAATACTAATTTGTTTAGAATTAAAAATTACACCCAATGAGCCTAAAAGAATTACCCAAATGAATTTATATCTTAAAAAAAAATAGTAATTAAGTTTTACAATATTCAAGCAATTTTCAGTATGCCATGGAAAATAAAACAATACGATTGCAGAATGTTTTAGTTTGACGTTTGTGAATTTATGGTTATAAACTGTATCTGCTGTAAATTATTGCTGAAATATTTTTCTGATTTTAAAATTTTGTGAACTGTAGCTGGTGTGAAATTTGACTAACACTTGCGTTGGGTTTCTCCTTAACACAAAGAAGAACATTAAGTTTATTTTTATTAAATCTAATTTCTTCATTGGGTACATTTTCTTGGTTCTTAAATTTTTTGCAAAGTTTAATTATGCTTCCACTTTCATTAAAATTTTTAATTATAGCGTGAATAGTTCCTACAGATGGAATTCGAGAATTAGGATATAAAGTTCTAAACAAATCTCTAATTTGTCTTACGGATTTTCCCGTAAAATGCCATTTTAAACACTGAATTTATTTTTTCCATTTTGTATAATAATCAAGACTAAATTTCACAATTATTTCAGCAATAATTTACAGCAGATACGGTTTATAACCATAAATTCACAAACGTCAAACTAAAACATTCTGCAATCGTATTGTTTTATTTTCCATGGCATACTGAAAATTGCTTGAATATTGTAAAACTTAATTACTATTTTTTTAAAGATATAAATTCATTTGGGTAATTCTTTTAGACCCATTGGGTGCAATTTTTAATTCTAAACAAATTAGTATTCCATACTTTTTGCTCTAAAGTTAATAGGTAAAGAGATATCGGGGATTTAAAAAATTAACATTGTATTTCCTATGTTCAGAAAAAAAAGTAGACACCCGGTATATATATATGAATGAATATGATCTTTTCAAATATTTTAGAGATATTTGATAGAATGGCTATTGGACGATAATTAGTTATGTCTTCCTTATTCCCGGCTTTAAATACAGGTGTTATGTAAGTTTTTTTAAGAAAGAAGGGAAAATATTATTAGAGATAGACAGATAAAAAGAATATATAACGGTTCTACAAATATATCACACAACCTTTCAAAATATATGCAGGGATGCTATTAGGTCCAGGATTTCGAGAAACTTTTAGTTTATTTATAGATGAAATAATTTCTAATTTAGAGATGTGATTAATAGAAAGGCAATCAGAAGTACTAGGAAAAGGAATGTTGCGAGAATGAGGAAAATTAACACTAGAAGGATGAAAAATAGTCTGCAAATGCTTGAACTATTGATGCAGTATCAGTAAACACTTCATCATTCATGCACATGTGCCCCGGTATACGAGAATTTTTTTTGAGTTTAAATATGACCACACTCTCCTTGGCTCATTGACTATTTTACATTCAACTGAATCTAAATAATTTTTATGTGTTTGCTTTATATTAGTTTTTATTTTTGCCCGAAGACTTTTAAAAAAAAACTAGTTTACTTGAATTAATTAACCAGTCCTTAACTGCCACTAAAAATGAATTAAAAAATCTTGTTGAGTCATCTGTAACTGAGCTTAAAACATGTGTTATTCAAAATTCGCCATCAACGTCCAGCAGTTCCATTCGTACATATGCAGCTACAGTGAATCAACCAAAGGTACCGCCTCCAGTCATTCTTAGGCCCTTAAATAGTGACCAATCCACGACAGCAACTAAAGCCGACATATTCAAAACTGCCCATCCTGTGTCCGCTAAAATCTCTGTCAGTAATGTGAAATCTTTAAATAACGGTGCAGTGTTAATTAGTTGCAAGGATTCCGAACACTCAGATAATTTAAAAAAACTAGTTAATGAAAATCTTAAGAACAAATATGAAATAAAACAATTATCCAATCTTCATGCCCGAGTCAAAATTGTTGGAATGTCTGAAAAATTAAATAAGGATGAAATGTATGAACTTTTGACCGAACAAAATAAATCATGTTTTCAAAATGGTTTTAAATGTCAAATTTTAGATATATTTTCTACTAAAAATAAAAACAATATTTATCAAGCTGTAATACAAGTAGATAATAATTCCTACCACAATTTACTAACTAGAGGTGAAGTCATTGTAGGCTATGATTGCTGCTCTGTGTATGATGCTATAGAGTTACGTAGATGCTTCAAATGTTGTGGTTTTCACCATTTAGCAAAAAATTGTACCAAAACAGTACCTCATTGTCCCAAATGTTCCGAGAATCATTCATACAAAGATTGTAAAGCTGATGAGTTCAAATGCGTAAATTGTATTAAATTTAACGAGTCCCACAAAACCTCTGTAAATACTGCTCATTGCGCTTGGGATCGTGAGTGTCATGTTTTTAAAGAAACCTTAAAACGGTTTAAGAAAAGTATCCTTGGTTCTGAATAGCAATCACAGTCTGTCACTAAGTCATACAGCTTGATAAAAAAATTTAATTGTTATTATCAAAATGTTCAAGGTATGAATTCTAAGTTACATATTCTTCAAGCCATTACTCCCATAATTGATTATGATATCTTAGCTTTCACAGAAACTTGGCTCACTGATAGTGTATTAAACTCAGAATTACATACTGATTGTTTTTCAATTCATCGCAGCGACAGAAAATTCAAATTGTGCAATCTTAACCGCGGTGGCGGGGTATTACTAATGATTAATAATAAATTTTCATCATGTTCCGTTGATCTTAGTGACTTTACAAATATTCTTCCTGTCAATGTCGATATTATTTGTGCAAAAATTTTATTAAATAATATCGCTTATTATGTTTTCGTTGCGTATATTCCGCCGGCTTTAGATATTTCATCTTATAATGCAATCTTTGAATTTTTTGATTGCCTTAATTTTCTACAAACTGACAATTTTGTTATTTTTGGTGACTTTAATTTACCTGATTTGGTTTCCGAGACACCTTCCCAAAAAGTTGTTGCATTTAATAGCTTTGTAGATTTTTTCAATGCAAATCAATTTAATTCAGTACTCAACAAAAATAACAGAATCTTAGATGTTGTTGTCTCGAATACCACTTGTACTGTCAGACATAGCGATGAATTTTTATTTAATATTGAATATGATCACCACCCCGTTTTAATTACTGAAATCGATATGACAACTCTCAGCAACAGCTCTAGAAATTTTTTAAGTAAAAAAAGATGTTTCACTTATAATTTTAGAAAGACTGATTTTAATAAATTATATAATCTCATAGCTGACTTTGATTGGGATACACTGAAGCAATATAATAATGTTAATGATGCTTGTAATTATTTTTATAATTCTCTTTATGCTATGTTTGACGAATGTGTTCCACGCAAAGTTACCTGTAGAAATCAGTATCCAATTTGGTTCACGCGCGATATAATCCAGACCATTCGTATGAAAGAACATTACAGAAAGCTTCATAATAATTTCCCTAATAACCAACATTATTGTAACAGCTACATCAAATTAAGAAATAAATTAAAGTTGGAAATTAAATTAGTTTACAATAACTATATTAAAAATTGTGAGTCTACAATTAAAGAAGACCCTAGTAAATTTTGGAATTTTATTAACTCTAAACGGAAAACATCTACTTTTCCTAAAACGATGTACTTTAACGGCACTGAATTAACTTCATCTGGTGAAATAGCTGATTCGTTTGCTACATTTTTCAAATCTGTTTTCACTACATCTTCAACGGCAGCTAATTCTCCTTCAGACCAACTTCATTCTGTATCTAATAATTCTATTAATATTAATCACATATCTATAGACGATATTGAACACTCTATTAAGCAACTCAAATCCAACCTTACGTGTGGCTCAGATCTTGTTCCAGCCCTAATCATTAAAGACTGCGCATATCCTCTGTCGAAAGCCTTATTTCATATATTTAATCTTTGTTTAAATACCAGTGTTTTTCCCGATAGATGGAAAATAACTAAAATTGTTCCGATTTTTAAATGTGGTAATTCAACGGATATTATGAACTATCGACCTATCTCCCTACTCTCAAATTTTAGCAAAATTTTTGAAAAGATTATCTACCACTCTATTTATAATAATGTTAGAAATTATATTTCGCCAGCACAGCATGGCTTCATGCGTAATAGATCAACAGTAAGTAATCTAATGTATTTTTCGCACTATGTTTCACGAGTTCTGGATAGTAGGGGACAGGTCGATTGTATCTACACAGATTTTGCTAAGGCTTTCGACAGGATAGATCACAGTGTCTTAATTCGCAAACTTCATACCTTCTCTCTTTCTCAACCTCTCATTTCTCTTCTATCATCATACCTTCTTAACAGACAACTCTTTGTCCAATTTCTTGACAATAAATCCTCCACTTTCATCGCAACTTCCGGTGTACCCCAAGGATCTAATCTGGGTCCTTTATTATTTTTATTATTTGTGAACGATATAACTAATGTATTAAATTGTGAAAGTTTGCTTTTCGCTGATGATCTAAAAATATTTTATTCTGTCAATTCGTACACTGACTGCACTTTTCTTCAGCAAGATCTTGACAATTTGTATCAATGGTGTTTACAGAACAATTTGCATTTAAATATTAGTAAGTGCAAGGTAGTTTCATTCTCTAGAAAATTATTTCCTATACAGTTTAATTATATAATAAACAATGCCACTTTATCAAGTATAGATCAAATTGTGGATCTTGGTGTAACATTTGATAAAAAATTTGCTTTTACTAATCATATTCAACAACTTTTTAAAAGCGCATTAAAATTACTTGGTTTTATAATTAGAAATTCAAGACAACTTGTAAATCTTTCTTGTTTGGTAACACTTTATAACTCTTTCGTACGCTCTAAAATTGAATATGCTTGCATAATCTGGAACCCATTTTATGAAGTACATCAGGATCTTTTGGAAAAAGTGCAAAGAAAGTTTCTCAGATTCTTATATTTTAAACTAAATACTACTTATCCTGATAGATCAGTGTCTTACGATCACTTGCTTAATATGTTCAATGTTCGTAGCTTACTGCATCGTAGACAAGTTATATGCGTTCACTATTTGTCTAAATTAATTCACGGGACAGTTGATGACCCTCAATGTGTTTCACTTATTAATTTTCATACTCCTTCTGTGTTCACTAGAAGTTCTCAAACATTTTATTTACCTTCTGCCCGTACTAACGTTTTTTATAAATCGCCTATTTACCAGATGTGTTTAATCTATCAACTTAAATTTAGTGATGTTGATGTTTTCCAATACTCTCCAAAAAAATTTCATTCTTTTATTGTATAGTAGTCTCTTAATTATTATTATTATTGTTATTTACTTTCTGTAATGTAATGCTTTTTCACTTTTTTGTATTTTTGTATGTTTGATCTACATTTTGCATCGTATTTAAATGTTATGTTGTCTTTATTATATAAGATTTTTTATGTGATGTTTTTTATCCTGCTCTGTAATTGGATTTATCTGTTGAGTAGTGTATGTTAAATAAATAAATAAATAAATAAATAAATAAATAAATAAAATTATTGTAATAAGTTATGTTGTTAGTATTTCTACAAAGCTTATGATTTTTGTTTTTAAGTTTAATATCTGAAATAATAGATTTAGTAAACCAAGGTGGATATTTACGTAATTTTTTGATTGATTTAGGTATACACTGATTATCCATCATTGCATAGAATTTATTGAAAGCGTCATCAACGTTATCAAAATTAGAAAGAATACTCGAATCAGTTGTACTTATACAATTATAAAGCATTAAGTAGTGTATTATGAGTGACTGTACAGTTTAAATTAAATAAAATAACATCTAAAATTCTATTGGAAGTATTACTCACGAAATTATATTGAGTTGCACCCATGAAATTGTGGAAATTAATAAATGCCGAAATAATATTATTTGTGTATGCACTAGCATAAAAATCTGATAAATTACTTATATTAAAATCACCGAGAATAATTAACTCATTATACAAAATACCAGGAATTATTTCAATACAATCATATATATATATATATATATATATATATATATATATATATATATATATAACTTAGCTGTTCGACAGAAATAGGGGGAGGTAAGTAGACCACAATAACGTAAAGATACTTAACAGTTGATAAAGATATTTTAACACAGACAATATCGGAATTAGAGGAAGGATTAAAAGTTAAATCAATAAGTTCTGCTCTAAATGTATTACTAACTGCACATAATACACCTCCACCACCTCTCTTGCACACTCGGACGAAGTCTCGGTCACTCCTGAATACAGTAAATTCATTTTGTAGCGCACAATTTTGTTCAGTGATGTCTTTAATAACAGATTCATAATATATTTTTTTTTTTGTTCTTCAAGCTTTTTGTCGACATATTCAAAGACTTTATCAACCAGTTTATTGATGAACGTGTCATCATTAAGTAGTTTTAGCACATCATCTGCCAAGGCACTAGCGTTATGAGTATTTGAGCTCATTTTGAGATAAATAAAATGATGCACAAAAGTGATAAAATCACAAAATACGGCACTGAGTAGAAGCAAGAGCAGCAAAAAAACACGTCTATTCGCGCGGAGTCATACAGTGTATGGTTGTAAGGATGGAAGCATGCGTAACCAAAGAAGGAGGACATTTGGCAGACATCATCACTACCTAAAATGGAATACTTTTATGAATATTTTGTGATTTTTTTAAAAATTAAATTAAGTAATAAACCCAAATTTTCCGTTGAAAGTCACCCGTTTCCTCGCGCCACGCTTTATATAATACTACGTTTCAATATCTTTCGCAAATTCCTGAGCTATACAGGATGTCTCAATAAGCTTGCTCACTATTGGTAACTTTTTTATTTGAAGAGATACGAGGTTGGTTAAATGAGCAAAATTGTGCCATTTTATATTAGAAAATTGGTCATGTAGACAAAATAAAAATTGTTTCAGCGGTTCTCAAAATTTGGGACAGAATGTATATTTTTTAAATGGGACTATATATTTTTTATTATCTTATTAGAAAGACTATTTTTTTCTCTTTACAATAAGGTAATGTTGTTTATGTACAATTTTTTCAAATAAACGAGTTATTTACGTTTAAAGATAAAAATTATTTTTTATTAGTTTAGGTCAAGTAAACTATGGAAACAATTGTCTTTTATAAAGTTATTATTATTTTATTAATTTATTTTACAGTAATAACAAAACAAAGAAAATATTCAAATTGAAAGCCATTATTTCTATCGCACATTTAAACTCTTTTGGAAAGAGACCCGACCGTTCTACGTAACTGGTGTATAGATATAACTTTCCATATAGCAAGATCATTTCTAACTTTTCTTCACTTTTAAAGTTATTAAACATTATTAAACACAGAGAACTTTACGGGAGATATTATTAAACGTCAATCAAACAAAGAATCAATTGTTTCCATGGCTTACTTGACTAAAAAACTAATAAAATAGTTTACAAAATTTAAATTTTTAACCGTAAATAACTCGTTTATTTGAAAAAATTGTACATAAACTACATTACTTTATTGGAAAGAGAAAAAAATACTCTTTCCAATAAGATAATAAAAAATATATGGTTCCATTTAAAAAATATATATTTTGTCCCAAATTTTGAGAACCGCTGACACAATTTTTATTTTGTCTACATGACCAATTTTCTAATATAAAATGACACAATTTTGCTCATTTAACCAACCTCGTACCTCTTCAAATAAAAAAGTTACCAATAGTGAGCAAGCTTATTGAGACACCCTGTATAGGATCCTGGAATCCAAATATTAAAATTAAGTATTACTCTTTTATATTCTTTCTATATTTATAACATTAACAATTGTTCTCGGATACTGTTTAGTTTTTCACTTCTTCTATACAACATTCAAATATTAATTTCAATTGAAACTGAAATATGAATTAAATATATAAAATATTTTATGAAAATTTCATGGACTTCACCGGCAATACGTAGGTCCTGGGTTCAAATCCCGGTGAAGACAATGAATTTTTCACAAATTATTTCTTAATATTTAAATAATTCAATCGTTCACGGTTCTGAATGTTATAATAAAAACAGTTGAATATATGAAATAGTAATACGTGTATTCACTCATAGTTCGAATCTTTCATAAAATATGGTGTTTTTGTGTATAGTTTATCAGAAGATATATCATACTTTCAGCTAGTTTTGTTATAACAGAAAAGAAACTAAGAAGAGGCATAAATACATATTTTATACAAGCGAAGCAATATTTATAGCCTAGGCATAAAGATTCAAGTTTGAAGAAATAAATATCGTTATTCAAACAGTAGGACGAGAACGAGTAAATCACATTTGATAGCTCGACATAAAAATGAAACACTTGACTAACGCCGGGGTCAAAACAGTCGAACTTTTGTAATATTCATTAAGTTACGCAGTTTTGTTTGAACCGCGAATAGTCGCCATGTTGTCTGGAACTACATTATGTATGAGTCGATAGCGTCTCTAACTTTATAGTGCTCGATATTTAAACGATAAAAATCAAGGCTTTTAGGAGCTCTCGCTGCAAAACCATTAAATATTTTAAGTATAACATAAATTTTAACCCTGGAATTATACATCATAATAGACGACGACAATGTTTTTTCACTGCTCTTATGCACTCTTCCACTAAACTTATGATTTAAATATCACTTCATACTAGACATTATAAATTATTCATTGATTATTCTCTACACTGAATTTAAAACATTATTTTTTCTTTCGTTTCAGTTGTTTGGAAGTGGAGAAATATACGAGAACGAGAGCAAAAAAGACAAATAAAATCACAAATGTCAGCAATGGTGAGTTATATTATTTGTCTTTTTTATGTAAATGTTAGATTCTTTTAAATCATGTTTATTGTTTTGAAAGGAATAAAATATAAAACTTTAACAGAGAAATAGCAAAGGAAAATATTTTTGGAGGTACACAATTAAATCCGTGACCAGCTACAAATACAAAAGTAAAAAAATATTATTAAATTTTATTTATGTGAACATCTCTAATATGCAAAATGTAAGTACGTAAATTATTTTATTTTTGAACATTCGAAGTAACTACAAATAGGTACGTTTAATAAATGTTTTCTGATATTTACTAATTTTCCTTATTTGATTACTAACTACGTCTATCACACCTTGCGGTTTGTAATGATAAAGGGGGTCAAAATGTACAAATGTCATTTATAATCTATTTTTCCAATACCGAAATGATACCAAATAATAACTGAAATAACATAAACGTTTTAATAATAAAGCAGATTATCTAGAATTTTCTCGTCTTCACAAACAGGTAAAAGATCTTACTCGTACTTGTTATGCGATATATATATATATATATATATATATATATATATATATATATATATATATATATATATCTGACATTGAACACGGAAAGGAAATTTTGGTCCTACGTATCCTCCGTCAAAAAGCAAAGCATCCCCTCAAATATGATCTTTAATGACACCCTCTCTAACAATAGAACTGAAATATGTAATATGTTTGCAACGTATTTATAGTCGTTTCTTTTTTTTAATTAGGAATACAGTTGGTACAAATACCAAGAAGTACTGTGACACAAACATATATCTTTGTTCTGTATCTCCTTCAGAAAGTAAGGTACACAATTTGATATAATCCCTTGATGTAAATAAAGGAGCTGGATCTGTTCTAATATCTATCATAATACATCGCTTACTGTAGGTCATTGTTCCAACATCTGGAAAAAAGGCTCTTATTGACCCTGTCTTCAAAACGAGTAATAGAAACTCTGTTAAAATTTACCGTCGATTATCAAAACTTATATATTAGGAAAACAAATTGAAAAAATATTTATAAGTATTTTTTGCAACATTTAAAGGAATTATCAATATTCAGAAATGCGGTTTTTATAGTGGACGAGCTATCGAGTCTAAGATCACTGAATACACAGACTATTTTCTTTAGTATAAATAGAATAAATCATTCCATGTTGATAAATAAATTAAATAAATTAGATATGTAGTACATGGCAATTTACTTAAATGTTTTAATTCATATTTGAGTTGCATGCATCAGTATATAATTCATAAAAGGTTCAGATTTGCTTATTTTCCCAAAACTTCTGGTGTGCCCTAAGAATCTCAGGACCACACCTTTTTATCATTTTTATTAACGATATTGGCAACATTTTCGAAAACTCTAAATTTATTCAATAAAATAACTTGCAACTCGGATTGTATTGCTCTAAGCTGAATTCGCCACATTAAATAATTATTTAATAAGTAATAATCTATCTATTAACCATAATAAATACTCTTGCTTCTCATTTTCTCGAAATAGGTACTATTTCGAATTTCAGTATAGAAATAGTGGATGTATAATCAATTGTGTATCTGCTGCTTCTACACGCTCGACCACCGAGGCGGCTAAGATATATATTAAAATATAGAATTTTTATGCCATGTTTCATAAAAAATTTAATGATATTCCTGCTTTGTAATTCATATTCCTTTTACATGGTGGCGCTCGGGAACGGGTGATTTTAAAATGACGACCAATGGACAGCCGTTAAGGTTACACCTTCCATCCTTTACTATTTTCTTTCCTACCGATCCGCCATTTGTAGCTACCGTAGGTATGGAGTATTGGACCGGTACGGAACGTGTTTTTGCTGTCAAAGCATATTATAAAATTTTCGAAAATAGCGTAATTTCTCCCAATAGTGATGTTGATTACTCCCCTAGGTCACCAGATCTCACAATGGGTGACTATTTCTTTTGGGGTTACTTGAAATATAAAGTGTACGCCAACGAATCCACACAATTGATGATTTGAAGGCATGAATTCGCGAGAAAGTTGAAGTGGACCTTGTTGAGATACCCACTGCAACGGGCAGCTAGAAATATGGTTGTAAGGATGGAGGCATGCGTAACCAAAGGAGGACATCATCACTACCTAAAATGGGAAACTTCTATGAATATTTTGTGATTTTTTTTTTAAATAATAATTAAGTACCTAATATTTTCAAATTTTCCGTTGATAATCACCCGTTCCGTCGAGCCACCCTGTATATAATACTACGAACACTCTAAATTTATTCAATAAAATAACTTGCATCTCGGACTGTATTGCTCTAAGCTGAATTCGCCACATTAAATAATTATTTAATAAGTAATGATCTATCTATTAACCATAATAAATACTCTTGCTTCTCATTTTCTCGAAATAGGTACTATTTCGAATTTCAGTATAGAAATAGTGGATGTATAATCAATTGTGTATCTCCATAAATAACATAATATACGAGTACATATTAATTATTGTTTTATGTATTTATCCATGTTTTATAAATTCTACATTTTCACGTAAGTTACACATGTTTGTATTTAAATTTTTCAAAAACTGTAATATTATTGTAGCTCCTGAAGAAAACACATGAGGTGTCGAAAAAGGTAGAGGCGGAAAATAAAGCAATTAGTTGACTGAAATCCAGTAATTTCTTCCTTTCATCACCTTTCCAGTCAAGAAGTTCTTGCAGCCATTTAATTTTCATGTATATTGTTACTGAGCTGTAGTTTTATTAGGCCTTTGGACTGTTGTACGGCCTTCTTTCTAAATACATAAATAAAATAAATGAACAAACACGTTTCTTCTCCAAATACAGAAGCAGCTAATCTGGAAAATAATTATCATTGAAGGATGAAACATACACAAAACTTCCATAATATTGTTATTAGTTCCATACCTACTTCTGTATTTGAAGAATTTAGCATAAATACTAGTGACATCTATATGTATAGTATTACAAATTAATGAAAATTTATATTTGATATCAATTATCTGAAAATCAGACAAATTGGGCAACTTCTGCAGTTATGTAGACACGCTGGTATACCACCATAATTTATGTTATATAATTGAAACGTCAAAAAATTGTAAGCGAAATATTTGTTAATTTATTAACAAATGGACATCTTGTATTGTATACAATGCCTAACGGAATTACAGAAGTTATTAAGAATAAAAGACCATGTTCTCCAACGGTGATAAATGTAAAATTAATATTTTGATGTGTTCCTGTTAATGAAATCGTCCGGCTAGTAACTATTACGTATTTTTGCCATTGAAATTTTTCGTTGAAATTGTAGTTTTGTGTTTCTATAGTTTGAAATATTTATGAGACATAGGGTACAATGCTTCGGACAATTGGATGTTCTAAAAAGTCTCAAGGTTAGAGACTGGGTGCAGAATGCTGTTCTAAGAAAGGTTTGTCGGATAGAAGGTGTCCCAGTGAATACTAAAAGGTTTTGTAAGAAAATATGAGTTGTTTCGAGTTTTCAATATAAGATGTAAGAAGTAAGGGTTTGAGAGTAACTAGTTTCTTCCTTTAGTAAGTATATATTCAGAGTTTTGACTCTGACTCCTACTTGTTGTTGACGCTTATTATTTTGAGTTTATCGTTTGACACTTGTTTTGTTGGTTTAGTAACTTCTTGCCGTTGATATCTATGACTTAGTGTCTTAGAGTGAGCTTGATATTTCTGAGTGAAATAACCAATTGTACTGTGTGTCCGGCTCTCTCATCGTGATGTGATTTTGTGTAACTGTTTATTTTACTCATGAAAGTAGATTTATTTGATTTTGTGGTATTCTTTGTGAATCGTTCCTGAAAAGATTTTAGATCGATGTAAAAGCTGCCTGAGATTAATTTTGTGTATTAGAGGATAAGAGTTTAGTGTTTATATAGATTTATTTGATAGAATAGTAGTTTTATGTGATTTATATAATTTTAATATTGTTGGAAATATATATTTTTCTTTGCCTCATATCCCTTTCCAGCGTGTGTCTTAGTGACTCATATTACAACGCGTGAGTATCATTTGAATTACTTCCCGTAACTATATTTATTTTATTTATGGAAAATGGCCGTACAACAGGACAAGGTCCCAATAACAGTACAGCACGATTACAACACAATCAATTACAAATATCAGTTGTCTGTTAAATATCAGTTGTCTGTTAAGACACAACAAATATAGTGAAAAATAACAAACTTAAGAGATACAAACTTAGAAAGAGGTGGACACATAAATACAAATATTTTTTATGAATTTTTTAAATACATACAAAGTACAACTAAAAATATCAGGTACATCAGTAAGACATAATACATTATTAAAACAACTCAACAGGCGATTTAACGGAGAAAATATTGCAAAATTAGTTCTATACATTTTTACAGAAAAAATATCAGATGAGCGAGTAGAATAAGACGATACACGTAAAGATATTTTACTCAAGAGAGTTGGACAGTCAATATGACCATTTATAATTTTACAAAGAAAAATTAAGTCTAACATATCTCTACGCTTTTGTAAGGATATGAAAGAACTTGTGTAATTAGGAAATTTAGAATTAAGCACAGAAATAAATTTACGCTGAATACCCTCAACTCTATTCACATATATCTGATAATGTGGAGACCAACATACAGCAGCAAATTCCAGTTGAGATCTGACTAGCGTATAATATAAATGTACAAGGGTTGTGGGATTTTTAAAATTTGATCCCACACGCAGTATAAAACCTAACATTTTATAAGCCTTTTTAACAACGCTGTCAATATGAATGTCATAAATTAGCTTATTATCTAAGATTATTCCAAGATCTTTGACATGAGATACACGACTGATGTCATTTCCATTAATATTGTAGTCATATTCAAATATACTTCTGCAACGTGGAAAGAAAATAATAGAACATTTAATGTAGTTTATAGATAAATCATTCTGCTTTAGATAAATGCTTAATCTATCTAGATCTTCTTGAAACATTTTTTTTTATATAACTTGAGGTCATCTGCATACATTATGAATTTGGAATTTTAAATCAAATAGAAAAAGGAAAGGTCCTGGATGGGAGCCCTGAGGTACTCCAGAGGTTACAGGATAGATGTCAGAGTTAAAACCATTAACTGTAACGTATTGTTGTCTGTGGCTAAGATATGATGTGAATCATTTTAATAAAGTGTCATGTACGCCATACATCTTGGGCCATATTCAGCACTCTTCACTAGTCTAGAGATCGTCTCTAGTAACTATGGAAACAGCTTGCATCTTTTTCTTATTAATGTATTACTGCATATGTTTCTTTTTATTTTGTTATTTTTAGATAACCTTCTTTAGCTAATGTAGAGTGCTGAATTCGGTTCCTTGAGTTTATCTATTAAAATTGAATGATTTATTCTGTCAAATGCCTTACTGAAATCAGTGTACACCGCATCTACTTGATTATTATGGTCCATAGTAAGAAATACGTAGTCTGTGAATTCAGCAGATCGTCCACTGTAAAAACCACGCGGTTCTGTATTTATAATTCGTTTGAAAGAAAAAAATAAGCGTTTCTAAATAATTTTTTCAAAATTTTTCTCGAAAATGTATAGTTTCGAAATGGGAAAATAACTGTCAACAGAATTACGAGAACCAGATTTAAATAAAGGAACAACAACAGCTGTTTTCCAGAGGCTGGTACAATGACCTTCAGCAAGTGATTTGTTAAAAATTATAGTTAATGGACAATTTAGAGATATGGCACAGTTTCTATCGAAGACACAGGGAATCCCATCAGAACTAGCTCCTTTATTGACACTAAGAGATGACATCAAATCATATAGGTACCTCATTTTCACAAATCTTAAAAGAGCTAAGATCAACACCAGTTTCGCAACATTTGCATATATATGTATTCGTGGGAATGTTATTCAAAAAGACCGAATGAAAATTCTCAGTAAACATATTACTGATGTCTTTACCATTGTTAGAGGTGTTGTTATTAAAATTCATATTACCTGGTATATTTTGCTTTTTCACACAAGAAACAAATAACCAAATTTTTTTGAATTATTAGGTATTTCGTGCTCAATTTCAGATATATATTTATTATAGCAAGTACGTGTTAAGTTTTTTACCTACCTTCTTAATGAAGAAAACTTCATATAATCAACAGTAGTTTTCAATCGCTTAAATTTTTAGTGTAATTTATGTTTTTCTTTTATAAGCTTAATTAATTCATTACTATACCAGGGCGGATATGATTTATAAAACAGACGTTTTCTGGGAACAAAAGTATCAATGCCAGAACGTAAAATTTCATAAAATTTATGAACTGATCCCTCCGTGTTAAGGTGCATCAGTTGGAAGACTATTCGATAGTTAACAGGTAATTGTTGAGAGCATCAAACTCAGTCCTTTTGAACAAATACAGTTCCATATTATTACAATGTTGAGGAGGTAGATTTTCTATCTCTTCTAATAACGGAGTAATTATCACTCAGATCTTCAGTTTAAATATGTTTCGGTGAGACACAAAATGTCAATACCACAATAAAGAGTGTTTATTTTAATATCGTTAGTCTTAGTTCTCAGACCTCTGACGTTCTGATAATAAATACTGATATCTATAGACAAACAGAAAATATTATATGGAAAGGTGCGTAATTAATTAAGCCTATCAATATCTTTTTCAGTATAAATTGGAATAATTTTAGATGAATCTGTCTTACGGACAAAAAATTTTGCATTTTTGGTCCAGACATATTTATAGTCTTTTACACGGAGTTCTTCACGAGTTTTTTTTTTTTTTTGAAAAGATGCACATATTAGATCTTGTTAAGTGATTACTAACATAAATCTTTGCACTAATAAATAAATCTTTTACACCGCGAGACAGAAATTTGACAATAATATTTTTAGGTCGAGATGGCTTAGAATTATTATAGTGAGGAATACGGTGGGCAGCATCAATGTCCTCGCATTTCACTTGAATTTTGACAGTTTTAGCTAACTGAACAACAATGTCGTTAATGTTCTCGTTGGATGTTTCAGGTATGTTCTGAATTAAAACATTATTTATGCGAGTGTACTGCTCAAGATCATTTAGTCTATTGTTTAACTCGGTCACTTCAACTTTTAATTTGACATTTTCAACACTCACGGATTCTAAGTTTTTGACTTTAGCGTTTAATGTTTTTAAATTATTTTCGAAGTCTGAAATCTTGTTGCAACAAAAATTTATTGACTGTAGAATTAATTAAAATTTAACATCAATTGCAGATAACAATTCAGGCTTTAAAGAGTCTATCAAATGTTGAAACTCACGAATAGGAGGAAGATCATCGTTGTTGAATGTAGCGGAAACAGCAGCCGCAGAAGTATCCTGAGGACGACAGGATGGACAATACCATAGCTGATTTAATTCGGCAGGAACATTAGCGCACGCAGAATGAAAAATGCGTGCACATTTGAAGCTTCACAGTCCAGGATACTTGTTGTTTACGTTTCGGCTACACTTACTGCAGGTCGGCATGATTAACCGTGTTACGACGAAGAACTTGCAAGAATAAAAGCAAAATGAAAGAATAACGTGTAAGTAGATTATAAATATGTTCTAAAATAGCCTTATATAAGGAAAACTGGCACTCAAAATATACTTTCGAATGACAGACAATTATGGCCACGAATAGTGAAAATTTGAAAATTTTCGGATGTAATTTGCCACCAAAAACTTGCAAATAAAGTAAGAGCTATTATATACATATACATATATATATATATATATGTATACATGGTACGTGGTCACTTCATATACGGGAATTTGCTCAACGCTGTGACTTCATATATAACGTTGTGACTTCCGAAAATGGAAGTGACAACGTTTCCCTATGTAATTTAATTTTTTCTTGCACTACAAGGCAAAACAAGTCTAAATACGAAAATTTTGTTGGAAGTCAAATAGTACCCCCCGTACCCTCAAAATTGTCACTTTAGTTCAAGCGTTTACCGCAGGCGCTGTACTCGCTATTAGTGTCAGGTATGCACAATGCGATGTGACTTCCGAAGTGTATATAGCATTTGACGGTACTTAGTCACTTCCAAAACTTGGCAACAGTGTATTGCAGTATGTTATTATAGTAGTGGAAACTCTTTATTAATATAATAAATTTTTATTAACAATATACAATTAAAAAGTATCACAAATTAATAAGTGAAAAATTCAAAATAAAATGTAAAAATAATTACCGCTGTTATCTATAGCACATACGGAGTATTTCTGTGAATTAATGATTATTTTTAGCACCTATTTAAAAAATTTAGCCAATAAGTATTAATAACAAGTAACAATTAAATATCTACTTATGTATTAAAATTTATTTGTGATAATTTTTAACAAATTTCTAAATTTCAATCCTGATAATTCTCTTAAGATGATTTATTAATTTTTAGCAAATTTTTAACATTCTGCAACCAATAAGCAATAAAATGTCGGGTGACAATTTATTTTTGTGTCATATGTCAGTATTCGCGATTGGTGAATTTTTTTGACAAAGTTGTTTAATTTTACAACTAATGTCCGGTTTCAAAAGGTATGTTAAAAAATTACCATCTTGTTATAATTTTCAATAAATAGAAATAAATTTCTCGCGTGACATTTTACTTTTTGTAAAGTACTACTTAATTTGGTTGGATGAAAACGAATTAATTTTTGAACAAACGGTTATGAAACCGGACATAAATTGCAAAAGTGTGGACATTAACTTATTTACAGTCCTGTAGGTTATTACAGTTTTAAATAATTCCCAATAACATCATGTTACTTATAAGTTATTTTTCTGTAAATGAAATTTGTAATTTTCATTTGATAAGTAAAACCAATAACGTGAAATATTTATATAGTTAAATATTAATTCTTAGCGAGGTTGTTTTCTAATTGAGTGCTTCATTTTCCTATCTTCTCCATAATATATAAGAAGTAAAATTTTTGTTTTTTACCTCTCGCTAAGAGAGGTATTGGAATCATGCTAAAAATAGCATATCCAGATTTTAGTGGATAAGCACGTTTTAAGGACCCTATAATCCGATTATAACATTTTTACAATGATGTCCGTGTGTGTGTGTGTGTGTGTGTGTGTGTGTGTGTGTGTGTGTGTGTGTGTGTGTGTGTGTGTGTGTGTGTGCGTGTGTGGGTGTGTGTGTGGATGTGTGAATGTATGTGTAGATGTTGGATCCACGGTTTCTCAAATACTTTAAGACTAAAAGAATATTTAACTGCAGTTTCCTCAATCTGACATTCTGGGAAGAGCTGATTAGATTTTGGTAAAATTGGACAACCGGAAGTAATAGTTTCTTTAAAAAAAAACTGATAAATATTATTTTTTGAAAATATGTGTATTACATATATTGAAGAGCATAAAATTCTACATCTGATACATTTAAAAAATTTATTATATCTTGAATAGATTATAGATAAAGGCACTGTAATATATTGAATAATTTAATGTAGTACATCGCAGAGGTTAAAGCACTAAGGAAACCAGTTGACAAATTCAAATGTTTATAACATAGTTTGTAAATGACAGATGTCACTGTCAAAAATCAACAGTATTAGGGCCGGTCTTTCCACCTTCGGATAAAGTTCCGGATAAAGTTATCTGGTGGATAAATCAAAAATGTGTCTTTACACCTTGAGATAAGGTTGTCCTCCAGATAAATATTGCCTATCCGACAAATAAGTTATCGGGAACTTTTCTACCGGATAAATATAATATCTGACAGAAACATATGAATCGATCCAATGAATCGGAAAAAATGTCAAATACATAATATTTTGATAGAATACAAACATGTAATTTCACATATCTAATTATTATTTATTATTGGGTATATATGGCGCCAGAAAATTTTCCAATTGGGCAAAAATAATATTCATTCTTACAAACCGAACATATTTTTGTCATACCAAAATTTTAAATAAATACTCACCCGATTATGGGTATCAGGGATATGGAGAAAAAGAAATAAATACAAACAAATAAATCATTACACATCTAAACTTTGAGAGACAGTTCTTGCTTCTCAGACCATGTTCCATCATCATTTCACTGTAGTTTGTCCATCCCTGGTTACTCATTCTCACTGTTAATGTAGTTAATATTGTTGTATTCAAATTTTATCATTGTTATAATCAAGTATTATCATTATTGTCATCAAGTTTAATCATTACCATGATGAAATTTGTCTGCAATTATACTATTTTAAAATTAATCCCTCGCCGCTGTGTCTGTGTATGTCTTTTTATTTTCTATGACATACTTATACTTGCACCTTAGTACAAGTTCAAATATAGAAATATTCCGTATATCAATCATTTCAAAATTATTGGAGCTTTCACGTTTCTTTCAATTTTTATTATCCTTAAACATTTCCAAATATGAACAGAAAACAGAATATCCTGCACACATGTTATTTATCCAAATTACTTTTAAATTACAACTTTTTGATCACAGTAAATATTTGTAATTACGTCAAAAAGATCATAACTACAAATGTCAAAACATAAATATTAAGCAACTTGATCGAAACAAAACTTATATGGCATTTTCTTGCTCTGCCTTATTAAATTTGCAATGCTGTTGTCTCTTTTTAATTTTATCAGAGATTTTGGAACTGCATATACTGCACTTATCTGTCGGATAGTTATCCGTCAGATAAATTTGAAATGAAAGACAGAAAAAAGTTATCCGTCGGATAAAGTCTCAGATAAGTTTATCTGGCGGATAGCTATCCGGAACTTTACCTGAAGGTGGAAAGACCGGCCCTTAGTGACATTCTGAAAGCTTTTTCTGGGAAGTACATTTAATCTTTCTTACAGGCCTATTCTGTAACTCGGTGGTTAATTTTTAATAACTGGTTAAAAAAATTATTTAATAGCTATTGCTTTGACAACTAAATATCCAATTTTTTGTTATATATCAACATACTTGATTGGTTCAATTTTTTAACCAGTTGCTAAAATTTAACTACTGAGTTACAGAATAGGCCCGCTATTGTTTTATTAATTAAATATTTAAAATTGTAAGTAAAATGTATGTATTCATAAGAAATAACGCCAATCTAGTTCATGAATTGGAAGAATTTCTGATATTTAGGAACTTCCTCAGACAATGGAAAAATAGATATAATTAGAATTGTAGGTGTGCAGAAGACATGTTAAACACAATAAAAACAATATTTGGGTAAAGTTATGTAATTTTTTTGTTATAAAACGACGGTTCGATAGCGAAGTGCAATACAATACTTATACGTATAACATAAAATGGAAATAACGAGCGGTATTGTGCTGGCCACAACAGATTTTTTTTATATATATAAATGAATAGTAATTTCAGAAATCTTTACAAATTTACTAAATTTTAACCATCAAGCTTTAGAGTACCATCATTTCAATTACTACTCTACTCGAAGCTATAAATGAATTTCAGTTTTTTTATTATTATTATTATTATTATTATTATTATTATTATTATTATTATTTACAGTAGACTTTATCACATTTAAATATTATATGTGAACCCGAAAATTGTATAACATGTATATTGCTGGAAATAAGATAATTTTGAAATATGTTTCATTACATGAAACGTCTTTCGTCTTTGATATTTTATTTTCAAATTCTGCATCATCTTTCGACTAGGTTTTTTCTTTTCTAAAGTAATTAATTTATTTAGTGACTAGTAAACATAGCACCTTAAATATGTAAATTTAAAAGTTGGAATAACTATGTCATCTGTTGTTAATATAAGGTATACAATAAATACGGTTTTACGGTTAACTTCTTTCCTGGTCATAAAGTAAAGTTTCATGTAATAAATGTAATAGTCTAAAATACGGTATATTCCCATTTAGTAAGCCCTTATGTCGTACATTATTCCAGATTACTTAGAGTTGAAGTTGAGTGGTTTGGAGCGGATCTGCTAACTTGCAAACTATCTAGTATTTTTTAAATAATATAATAGACCAAATAGGGCACTTAAATAGCACACAAATCATAATTTTTTGTAGAAAATTCAGAATTGGGCATGCATGGTTTGGAGCGGATCCGCAACTTACAGCCAAGACAACAAAATTATGATTTTTTAAACAAAGATAATAGTTCAAAATTCGACATTGTGGCACTTCATTCACACAGAATGAGACCTTTATTCATCATATACATTATTTGGTGTTTTGCTGATATGTGCTTGGTAGTTTAGCCGACATGAAATTTGGCAACGTTGCGGAAGTCAGCCCTACGCTTCAATATCTTGTATACAATTACAGTGATGGAAGTAACTTCGTATTTTAAGTATGTGCAATTGTATATAAATTTTTGATATAATATTTTCTTACCCCTCTTTTGAAAACCTTAATTTAGAAGTTCCCCTAAGCCTATATATGTAATTTTTAATAATATATACCCATTAGTTAATATGGAAGTCAGGACGCCCTATCAACGTCACGGAAGTGACTCCTTAACAGGTATCAATATATATATATATATATATATATATATATATATATATATATATACAGGGTGTCTCTTAAATAGGGGGACATGGCTTAACCACAGATTCCTGAGGCTAAAATAAGACGATTTAACCAAACTTGCTTCTACCGGAAAGTGTACCATTTAGCCAGAATTCTGCTTCAAAGTTCTTCGAATAAAAATTAAATTTGCTTATAATATTCGGACGCTTTATTCGATTTGGATGAAATTTGGTATGACAGTTTATATGGTTATAAGTCATCTTTTAAGGTGATACTTGTCATTATTAGTAAACCACTAGTGTATGAAACTTAGGTCTCCCAACATTAATTAGACCGTAACTTTTTAATGGCAATGCCGAAAATGTGAAATTATTTTTTTTCAGAAAGATACATTCAATAGTAAACTTTTCTCTCTCTATGCAATTTGTGATATCTGTTACGGTTCACACAGAAAAAAATAAAATCTGAGTGTCTGCACTGCTAAATTTTTTAAATAAATTTAATCTAGCAGTCTATCCAAATGTCAAACAAGTAATTTTTAATGACAGTAACGAGTTGTCAATCTTTACAACTTGTTTAGGAGTAAGCTAAGATATGTAATCGTCTTATTTATAATAATGGTAGTAAAATACTATTAGACAGAACACACGGATGTTACTAATTTTAGAATATTGCGAAGAAAATTTTTGACAACCCGTAAAACAATTGTTACTGTCATTAAAAATGACTTGTTTGACATTTGGATAGACTGCTAGATTAAATTTATTTTAAAAATTTAGCAGTGCAGACACTAAGATTTTATTTTTTTCTGTGTGAACCGTAACAGATATCACAAATTACACAGAGAGACAAAAGTTTACTATTGAATGTATCTTTCTGAAGAAAAATAATTTCACGTTTTCGGCATTGCCATTAAAAAGTTACGGTCTAATTAATTTTGGGAGACCTAAGTTTCATACACTAGCGGTTCACTAATAATAACAAGTATCACCTTAAAAGATGACCTATAACCATTTAAACTGGCATACCAAATTTCATCCAAATCGAATAAAGCGTCCGATTATTATAAGCAAAATAATTTTTTTTTCGAAGAACTTTGAAGCAGATTTCTGGCTAAACGGTACACTTTCCGGTAGAAGCAAGTTTGGTTAAATCGTCTTATTTTAGCCTCAGGAATCTGTGGTTAAGCCATGTCCCCCTATTTAAGAGACACCCTGTATATATATATATATATATATATATATATATATATATACATATATATATATATATATATATATACAGGGTGGGGCAGAGAAACCTATCCGATTTTAAAACGTTATAAAATTAAAACCACTCAACTTGTCAAAAAAATTTTTTATTAACATATCGCAAATTTTATGCCATTTTTAAATTTAAGTTTTGAAAAGCACATCACTCAAATGTCGTCCTTGGGAGCGGATACACTGATTTAGGCGCTCGCGGTAGCTTTCCATGACTTTCACCGTCATTTCCACAGGAATTTCTTCAATTGCCCGAGCAATTTCCCTTCGTAAAGCAAGAAGGGTCCTTGGTCGATGCTGGTAAACCTTCGATTTGAGGTAACCCCAAAGGAAGAAGTCACATGGAGTGAGATCCGGTGAGCGCGGCGGCCAGCCAAGATCACCTCTCAGGGAAATGAGGCGACCGGGAAACAGTTCCCTGAGAATGTCCATTGATCGTCGCGATGTGTGGGCGGTTGCCCCATCCTGTTGAAACCACACATTTTCCACGCCATTTTCTTCCATTTTGGGTCTAACAAAATTTTCCAGCATGAAACAATAGCGCTCGCTGTTGACCGTTACGGTTTGCCCATTTTCTTCAAAAAAGTAAGGCCCCCTGACGCCTAGGCGGGAAAGAGCACACCACACAGTCACTTTTGGGCTATGGAGGGGTTCCTGATGGATTTCTCGAGGATTTTCGTCACTCCAATATCGAAAATGAATTCGAAAAGCACGTTGTGTAGCAATTATCGAACCGCCGCATTCGATAAACCGCTCAATAACAAAAGCACGATGTTCACCAGACCAAGGCATGTTGACTACTGACAAATGGCATAAAACCGGCTTTCTAACGGTTTTTACCCCACTACTCTACCTGCTCCCTCTTTTGAGAAAAAGGGATTTGAAATCGGATAGGTTTTTCTGCCCCACCCTGTATATATATACAGGGTGTAACAAGTACACCGACCACCGCCATTATTACCTTTATCATTATAGTTTCAAAAAAATACTATAGAACAAAGTTGTAGGGGACCAAAGGGGACATCCTTTCAGAGAAGAAAACATTTTTTTAAATCAGTGGTTCTCAAGTTACAACACAAAGTTATATTTTTTCAAACGGGATTCTACATATTTTTTATGCCTATTCGATAGCATATTTTTTTCTGAATTTAACCATGTATTAGTTTTATATAAAAGTATTGAAAAAAATGCGATTGAAATTTAAATAAATTTTTATTTTTAATATTATTGTACAGTAGGCCATGGATGAGAAACAAGAGTGATAAATTTAAATTGAAAATTAATAAATGTTAATTACTCCTTATAAATAATATTCTATTTGATTTCCATTATTTTCTAAGCATAATTCTATTCTATTTAAAACAGAAGAAGTAGCTTTTATTACAGTTTCTGGTGTCAAAGCAGCGCAAGCTTCTCTAACTCTGTCCATCAAATTTTGTTTCGTTGTCACTGGTTTTGAATATACTCTATCTTTAAGATATCCCCATAAAAAAAATCAAGGGGTGTTAAGTCCGGGGAACGAGCGGGCCATTTGTATGGCCCATTTGTTGCTATCCACCGACCTTGAAACATTTCGTTGACCCGTTCGTACACTCGACGAGTATTGTGAGCCGGCGCTCCATCTTGTTGGAACCACATATTTTGTCTTTCATTCAAGTTTAAATCTTCTAAATAATTTAATAATTCATTTTCCAAGATTGGCACACCCAGAAATGGGTAATATGCCGTGATGATATATTTAATTTTATTTATTTATTTTCCAAGAAACATAAATAATGTGCAGCGTTTAAATTGTCTTCATAAAAATGTGGTCCAATAATTTTATTCCCAAACATTCCAAGCCATACATTAAAGCTCCATCTGAGTTGATTATTTTTTTCTCTAAATTCACGAGGATCTTCTTCAGCCCAAATGTGCTCATTATTTCTATTAAATAATCCATTATTTGAAAATTTAGATTTATCTGTCCACAGAATTTTTCTAAGAATATTATTATCGTCCTGATACTGCACCAAAAACCATTCGCAAAACACTATTCTGCGTTCATTGTCATTATTATGTATAGCATGTAATAGTTTGTATGAATATGATTTTAAATTATGCTTTAACAAAATGCGCCATACGGACATATTAGAAATAAAATGTTCTTGAGCAATTTCGCGTGTGGATGAATGGGGATTACGCGCAATAGAAGCTAAAATTGCGATTTCTATTTCTTCATTGTTTCTCACGGGATGTTGCCTTTCACGTTTTTGTGAAAATGATCCATAGTTTTTCAAATTTCGTGCTAATCGCCTGATTACTGACCTCCCTGGACGCGGTTTGTTTGGATATCTCGTGGCATAAATATTGCACGCTTGTATGGCATTTTCATTACACTCACCATAAATAACAGCAGCTATATTTTGTTCTTTTGTTATTGTTTTTCATCCATAGCCTTCTGTACAATATATTAAAAATAAAAATTTATTAAAATTTCAATCGCATTTTTTTCAATATTTTTATTATGTAAGGATATAAAACTAATACATCGTTGAATTCAGAAAAAAATGTGCTATCGAATAGGCATAAAAAATATGTAGAATCCCATTTGAAAAAACATAACTTTGTGTTGTAACTTGAGAACCACTGGTTTAAAAAATATTTTCTTCTGTGAAAGAATGTCCCCCTTGGTCCCCTACAACTTTGTTTTATACTATTTTTTTGTAACTATAATAATAAAGGTAATAATGGCAGTGGTCGGTGTACGTGTTACATCCTGTATATACACATACATATATGTAGGGTGTGTCAGGACTAGTGTAAAAAAATTAATAGCCTATTCCTGACATCATTTTGAGTAAAAAATGTCATATGAAGGTATATCCGGAAACTACTCGTTACAGAGTTACAGGTCTTTAAAAATGAATCTCATGAAGCACATTTTTATTAATAACTCTGATACTATTTGCACTAAAATGTTGAAACTTGATACGAGGATACTACTTATTGAGATGCATATTTAAACTTTCTTTAGTTTTTGCACTTTTGTATCTCAACCAGAGGCGTCTCAGATGGGTAAGTCATGAAGGTTTTTTATCCTTATTTTTGATCTATGACTATGACTACTGTGACATATCGACGTTACCTGTAAAATATTACATACAATACAAAAATACACAAAAAAGTACTCTTGATAAAATTTGATAAACGCAGCAGTTTTTGAGATATTTTAATTTTTAGAAAAAATCAATTATGCAAAAAAAAATAGGTAACAATTAAGAAACAATGAAATTCACACAAATTCATTCTTTGATGTCCACGTCGATATTATCTGGAGTACGACAACCATTACTTTTACAATATCTATAAATAAACACCATATCTACATATTCACCAACACTAACATTTTACACTTATTTTTAATTTGCAAAAAATACTAATATTGAAAATAAGTTAAATAAACAATAGTTATAAACAAATTTTGGGTCGCTTTTCTATTTTGTTCTATTTTCTATGGTAAATTGATTGATTTTAACTGTTAACTATTTTGAATACGTGACATTTTCTAAAAGTTAAAATATCTCAGAAACTATTTCGTTTATCTATTTTTATCAAAAGTACATTTTTGTGTATTTTTAAACTGTTTCTAATACTTTATAATTAAAAATGAAAAAATGTTAATAGGTAAAAAAATAAGGATAAAAAACCTTGACTTCTTCATATGAGACGCCGCTGATTGAGATACAGAAACAAAAAAAAGTTTAAAAAAGCATCTCAATAAGTAGTATCCTCGTATCAAGTTTCAAAATTTTAGTGCAACTAGCAACAGAGTCATTAACAAATATGTCAGATGCACATTTAAAAGCCTGTAACTCTGTAACGAAAAGTTTCCGGACATACCTTCATATGACATTTTTTGCTCAAAATTAGCTCAGGAATATGCTATTATTTTTTTTTACACTAGTCCTGATACACCCTGCACATATACATATATATATATATATATATATATATATATATATATATATATGTATACAGGGTGTCCCATTTAAGGTACGAATGCATTGGTATCTCGAGAACCGTAATACCTACGAGGTTGGTTAAATTAGACAATAGTTGCCCCATTAGGAGGCTATTTTAATGGTGTTTTGTTATTTGCGAAAAAAATGCATAGGTCACTAGATATAGGTGAAAATGTAAATTTAGCGATTTTCTTTTTTTGCTTATAACTTTGTTATATGAAATAATACGAGATTCTGGTTTGCACTTTCTTAAGGCACTTTTATATGGTGAATTTGCAGAAGTACTCAAATTTTTTTTATATCTAACCATTTACGAGTTACTGATAGCAACTTTTATTTTTCATATGGAGGTCATATTAAGCATTTTTAAATAGAGGATTTTTTTTAGCTTTACAATGATATAAAACAATAATAATTTATTTTTATAATTAACAGAAAAATGAACAAAAATTGTTATTTATACTAAAATTGAATTGAAAAAAGTAAATCGAAGGCTGCTATGGAAACAACGAACAACAAAAAAATGCAACAATTGAATTTCCGAATTTTACTTGACAATAGTAGATTATTACGAGTAATAAAAATGAATTTTTCTCGTTGGTACATTCGTTGTCAAAGTTCATATGGTTATAAATCATCTTTTAAGGTGATACTTGTTGTTATTAGTAAACCACTAGTGTATGAAACTTAGGTGTCCCAACATTAATTAGACCGTAACTTTTTAATGGCAATGCCGAAAAAGTCTAATTAATGTTGGGACACCTAGGTTTCATACACTAGTGGTTCACTATTAATAACAAGTATCACCTTAAAAGATGACTTATAACCATATAAACTGTCATACCAAATTTCATCCAAATCGTATAAAGCGTTCAGTTATTATACGCAAAATTAATTTTTTTTTGAAGAACTTTGAAGCAGAATTCTGGCTAAATGGTACACTATCCGGTAGAAGCAAGTTTGGTTAAATCGTCTTATTTTAGCCTCAGGAATCTGTGGTTAAGCCATGCCCCCCTATTTAAGAGACACCTGTATATATATACTCAACTGTTTTTATAGTATTTATTATAATATTCAGGACCATGAACGATTTAATTATTTAAATACGAAAAATTATTTTGTGAAAAAATTTATGGGCTTCACCGGAATTTCAACTCAGAACCTTCGTATTACCGGTAGATGCTCTCCTAACTGAGCTATAAATTTTACTCGTCTATATCCAAGTATACCCTCATTCATTGTATTCACAGGGATTTCATAGCTCAATTGGGAGAGCATCGTACCGGCAATACGAAGATCCTGGGTTTAAATTCCGGTGAAGCCCATAAATTTTTAATAAAATATTTCTTCGTACTTATTCCCGGTTTCACCAACAGCAAATAAATCTTCGAATAGATTATTGATCGAATAAGAGAAAATATCGCATCGAAATTATAACACAAATGACTGTATTTATTCTAGCAGCCATATTTTGATGCGTTATTTTTCACTTATTCAACGAATAAGTTATCCACATTTGATGTTAGGTGATACCGGTCATTAGTGAGTCTACCAAATTTTAATTGATTTATTTGTTTAATTCTTTTTGCCCTCGTCCTTCTACCCAAAGACTTTTAAAATACATACAGTGGTGGCAGAAATTCCGCTACTCTTGGTATAATTTAAGATAGCAATAATAAAATTAGTGTTTTCAACCTTCGGGTCAAGTAAATTTTCTTATTGCACAGGTATAAACAGTATTATCTCGGTAATATTGTTTTGTTTTATATCGAAAGGATTAAAAATCACTATCGTACCTATTGCATTACATTGTTAAATTCTTAATTTTAGCTAAAAAATTTTAAAGTTTCGTTATGATGAATTATTTATCTATTCTATTATTTAGATGATGATAAATGCATATTTACATGAAGTGGGCTAATTGATGAGGCAGAAGGAACATAAAACTTAATTTCAACATTTATTTTATACTTTTCCTAATTTACTTCTTGAAAACTATTCGAAATAACTCAGATCACTTATAATAAATAAGTGATCTGGGGATATAGCAACGATTTATGCACAATGATGTCTTCTTTTGAGACACATACATCATAGTGTGTCATTTCCAGATCGTTGGGTTTTACAACTTATTTCTTTTATAGTTCATTTTTTTACGATCAGAAATAAAAGCGCTCAAATCAAAGAGAGTAAGAATATCACATTTTATAACAAAACACTATGAATTCTATTCTGCTTTGAACAGGAAGAAACCGGCTATAAAGCCAAGATGCATCTGAGAGTGCTATATTGTATTAAAACGTCCAAAGCTCAGCAAGTATTGCTCATATTTATTAGCACGTTACGATACGAGCATTGCAACGCCTTCGGCAGATAGTTCGTAAAAGTCTTATCGTTAGAGCGTCGGCGTTGTTGGACAAAAGGTTAGTCCGTTCCGCACATAAACCTTGTAAATATAGCGAGCTTAACACTAATTTAAACATAAAATTAATCTCTTGTATTACCTACAATAAACGAGCACGGATAAGGAGACATTATAAATTTGAGTCCGTCAGTATAAGACTGTTCTTCACTTTGTCTTGCTCGTCTATGAATTATTCAAAGATATAAAAGGCAATGATATATAGCGGTGACGCCGGAAACAGTGCAGCTCGTATATGTAACGCGTGCGCGCTACAAGCTTCAGCCAAATCACGCACGCTGCAATTATGTTATCTCCGCAAGAATGCATTATTTGTCCTAAGGGAATACGAAACAAAAACAAAAATCGTTTACCTCAAGCCACAGCGCACAAAAATGAAAGGTAGCTTTCTAAAATATGTGTCAGTTTGCAAATAGAGGTGAAGTTTATTTTTGCTTTTCCCTTCATTTTCCCAACTTCTTAACTTTCATAATTTGGGTAACAATACAAGCCAGATATAAACTGTATGAAATAATCATATTTTAGCACAGTTAATTATTCATCTACAACAATTCACTTTTGCATATATGAAGAGAATAATATTTTGTTGTGATATTGCATAGACACAGAGAATCTGTAAGATATTCAATAGTAATGCAGAGAAATATTGTTCGTTTTATACATGTAGAAGTGTTTAAGCACGACTTGTACCTATTATGCCAGTATATTTATTAGAACCCAAACTAGGATATTAAGGTGCCAAGAAAATGAAGTGAAATGCATTATAACAGTTTCATTACATTATTTTATTTAAGTTTATGGCGCACAATTAATAATCGACGAGTTGACCATCACCAATTTTTGTGAAACACTAAATTGTCGCATATCATGAATTAATTTTTGAAGAATTCTAATGTTTGTAATATAGTAAATATAGGTTGTGCCAAAACATCGGGTACAAATTTAAGAGCTTATATTATTGAATTTTTACGGGGTTTTCCTCTGCTATCTCGAAAACTATGAGTTACGTCTTCGATTAAATGAAACCTTCTGTTTACCTTTGAGAGGTCATCTTAGATGTGCTTTTGTTTTTCGAAAAGAATCAAATATTCTACTAAGTTAAATATTGTAGCCACTTTGGCTAATATTGAATTTTTAAATAACTTCGTAACTATTAGAAATTCAGAAGAATGTTTCATATAAAATTGTATTGCTTTTTATAGTCTATCTACTGATATAGACAAAATTTTGCACGATCATTATCTTTGTCAGTTTTTCGTCGATTTTAAGGTAAAGTGGCATTTTTCTCGGAAACAGTTGAAGATCAGACCTATATTGATTAAGTATTTTTTTGGCAGGTATTTTGGCTGCTACTATTGTTTGGTAGAGAAATTTTTGTCACCTTCTCGAGGTGTGTTTAAAAGCTTTTTTAAAATTCTTTTATTTCACATGTAAACATTTCAAGAAGACCAAAGCTCTCATTAGCAGCGGTTAAAATTGCTAAGTTTAAATGTTTAAAGTTTTAAAGATGATAACATGGGTTGTTAGAGAGCATATTTGCTCATAAATTCTTGGGTTTAAAAGCAAAAATTTCATCTCCATACTATTTTTGTGAGGGTATAGAGTGAGTGTACATTTCCGAGTGGTGATTAAAATTTTTCATAGGGTTTGTTGGTGTCAAATGTGTCTTTTAATTTTTCACATCCATACTTGTTTTTGTGACGGAATAAGACTTGATGTTAAACCATTTAAAAATATTTCATGATCAAACGAAGTCTTGAGTGTGTGTACACACGTGTTTTTTAAATCTAAAATGTAATTACATTAAATGGAAATGTAATTACATTAAACACATCTTCAGTAGGCAACAAAATGTTCCCTACCAAACAATACTGATTAAGCTTTTTTTACTCATTATGGTCAGTAAAGTTTGTACCTGGCGTTGTGGTACACTCTGTATTTGAAATACCTATATTTTAAAATACTAGTATACCTTCCATAAGCAAGCAGAAAGAATATGTATATCTTGTTAAATTTAAAATCCTGTTTAAATTTTTACCAATAACATTGACAGATACTAAAAGTTAAAATGATAGGTAATAAAATTGTTTCTATTGGTTGCAAATTTTAAAAGTCAGTTCAAATAAACGTAGTAAAATACAGAATACACCCCAATATGTTTTTACAAGTGAAGTAAAACTATATTTAAGCATACTTGTATAAGTTTAAAAGGATAAAAGTACAGTAGATAAATGGAAGCGTCTTGGGTGAACTATAGATCATATTTTTTCCGTAAGACAAAAGAGATGAACCAAGAGTATCGCAACCGGGTCAACTGACCCGAGCGCAAGTTAATTAAGAGCACAACTTGACTTTCATTAATTAGTACAAACTCATTGATTCACTTGGATTTATTATTACTATACAAAGCGGAATATAAACTTGCGATTTAATGCTCACAAATTTGATCTAATAACAGTTGGTCCCAGTAGTTTAGGATTCAGTTCAATTCAAGCACAATCTATTACAAAACAAAGGTGTGAGACTAAGGGAATTCATTAACGCATACATAAATAGAACACCCGTGTTCATTTTTGAATGCCTTTATAAAAAGAATCAATTGTGAGTTGTCACATCAATACACTATGGGATATATGACTTTGATCAAGTTTAGAGAAATAACATCGGTATTTAAAAATATTAATTAATCGAATTCGAGAAAAGAAACATTCAAACGTCTAAGATGTCGTCTACGCAAAGTAATACAAGCATCGACAGCGAGGAATCGGACTGTACATTTTCGATGTTTTTTTTTTTTTAAGGTATCTCGGGTAATATTAAAGACAGAGCAAAATCGTTTACATGTTCCAGGGTCCACTTTTTAAGAAAAGTTAGTCACCACAGGAATTTTCGACTTTTTGTTTCTGAGCTACAAGCTTTTATTATGATAGAGACAAATGGGGTCATGATAAGAAAAATGTTGCTAATATTTTCATAAAAATAGAATCTATGACACATTATCCATATTGCAACATAAAACATCCCAAAATATAATACTTTTCATTCATAATTTATTTAAAAGATATTCCCGCTACGATTTTCTGTGACGTCATGTATCGGCTACTCATCCAACGACACTAGTCACACGTATATGAAGGTTACAATGTCACAAACTTCAAACGCGAAGTTAAACTTCAGATCAGAGTAAACTAACCAAATATTTATAAAGCTATCAGAGGAAAAGTGCGCTCTATTCAGTCTTTTTTTGTTTCATAAAGATTTAATTATTTCCTTAGAGAAATGTTATTTGTAATTGCAGGTTTGTGTGCTTGGTATATAATTTAATACATAAAATTGCAATAATTGTATATTTATATTCAGATAAAACATGGTGAAGAAGAACTGTGCAGTTTCAACTTGTGGAAACAATTCATTAAAAAATCTGATGTGGCCAACACAAAACCTCCCGCTTTTTAATTTTTATTAATTTAAATACATACCTACGTATTTAGTAATGCTTCAAACTATATTATGTTCCATTGCATATAACTATTGCTTTATTTACGATTTTCTTTATTATTTATGCTGCAATTGTGTACCCATCGCTCGTAAACTCGTAACTACGTAAAGTCGTAGCTACCGATTGACTCGAAACAGATCAAGTTACAAATTTACAAAAAATGCAATTCTGAGCTCAAATTTGTAAATTTCCTAGTTACGAATCTATCGTAAGGATCGTTACGGTTGAAAAACAAAATTAGAAGTATCGAATATTTTGAAGTAGCCTTTACTTAAAAATTTTTCTACGTATTTTTATGTCATTGTCATAAAAGACATTTATATTATTTGAATATTTAATAATATAAATATAAAAATATTTTAATAAATATGGATTTCTTGTACCTAATAAATGAGATTGTTTGTCGCCGTTTTCATATTCTGCAAGTAAATAATTTTTAATGTTACTCATCTGCTATATAGCAGCATCATGCACTGAACCAGGATACCTTGCATTACATACTATTATTGTCGTATCAGAATCCTAAATCTAAATGAAAACAAAGGGTAAGAGCTGCATCCTGCGTCAGTAACAGAATAAACTTACAAGCATCACATTTATTGAGTGCCGTCCTTTTCTATTAATGTAGACGAACGGTGGATGATTTTCATCACCTACTGGTGGAGCAAGTATTTCCACATGCGTACCGTCTACTACACCTAACACACTTTGAATGTCCCATTTTTCATAGAAACTAATATTGAAAAATTAACAGCATTAATTTTATAAGAATTGGTTATATAAAAAAATGTAATACTGATTATTGTACCGTTGTTTAATATAATTTTTTCATTTCGGTCTGTGGGAAATTTTACCCATCGGCTAGAAATGATTTACCACTCGAAAACAAATTTCTTTGATTGCTCGGGATATGAATGACTGGCTTAAAGAAATCCAACAATTGCAACCTACAGGGTTTTGGAACGATACCGTAGCAGTAAAATTTAAAGTAGCTAGTACCTATTTGCAAAAATGTGTGTAAAACTAACAATATTATAACTATTTAAAATAATTTATTTTTTAGATACCTTCAAGTAGAGGGGTATGGTACCACGTTGAATGACAAATGGCTCCAACTCATTTATTAAATTATGAACGCTTGCTATATCCAATCGAAATAAACTATTGAAATTTGAATCCGGAATTTCAAATGGATTCAAGGAGTCCCGTAAATTTATTTTTATTACCCTTACACAGTTTCTATATTATCACAGGAAAAATATTATTTTATGCAAATTACACCAAAAAAGAATTTACCTATTTAAATGTTCTTCTAAAAGAGCCCCTATATACAAAATTTGTTGAATATTGTCCATTTTTTATATACATAACCGACATACACTCAATTTAAAATATTTTGCGATTCCTACAGACAAGTAATAATTGACAGTAAATATTTACGAGAAATCGGAACGTTTTACGAGTACTCGTTTGTTACGATATGCGTCAGAATTGCATTTTTGATCGTAGTGATTTCCGAGTCTTACAGATATCGTATCTAACGTTACGAGTGTGCCCAGAATTGCAGCATTCATATGTCACTATTATTAATGTCAAGTGATTAGTTTTTTGACAATGACGTTTACCTGTCAGTTACATTCATTTGAAAAATAAACTGTGTAACAAAGGAATTGTGTTTATCTTAGGCTTCGGGATTAAAACAAGAAAAATGATTTTTAAATTTATCTGTAAAATATATAGAAAAAGTATTAATGCATACCTGTACAAAATTCAATAATCTATAATTTTACAATGACATTAAATGCGAAAAAATGGCATTTAATGGTATTTATTTATCTATCTAATGGCATCTATTTCTATTAGAATATGGCAGAAATACAAGGTTTCAGAATTTTCTGAATGATAGTATTTGAGTTAGAGTGCAAACAAAATTCGTACACATACACACATACACACACACACACACACAGACACACACACACACACACACATACAGACATCATCGTGAAAATGTTAAAATTGGATTCTAGGGACCTTAAAACGTGGTCATTTACTAAAATCTCGATATGTGATTTTTAGCACGATCCCTATACCTTCCTTACCAAGGTTAGCGGGAGGTAAAAACCCAAAAAACTATAAACAATCTTAATTTACATTTTGTCCGCCGGGGTGAACTGGAATCGTTCAGATACATGACGTATGCGCTCACGTAATCTCATTGAAATTTGAAATTGACCTCTATTTTAAAAAATTATATCTACAAAACAATGCACACAAATGACGTGAAAATATTATTTACATATACTGTGACAGGTAGACTTCCAGGAAAAAAATAAAACAGAAAATGTTCAAACAAATTTTTTACCGTTTTGTAGGTAGAATAAAATGGAGTAATTTTTTGAAGACGTAATAATTCTTGACATATAACACAAACTAATGTTTTCTTAAATTAGAACCTATGTTGAAAATAGTCTCATCTTTTTGCTTATTTTATAAGCTTTCCAATAGTATATAACAAGTCTACATTCTTTTGTTTTATACATGAATAGATAAATTATCAATTTTTTTGGGTGAACTATTTTTTTTTTAAATTTATTTACTTCAAAAGCATATGATACCAATTTAACAACCCCAAAATAATTGGTTAAGAATAACTTTGAGTGCACAGTTAATAGATACAGATTCAAACTAAACAATTGATGATATATAATTGATTTTTTCATTTGTTCCTTAATTAATAATTTTCAATTTTTTCACCCCAAGAAATTAATAATTTATCTTTTATTCATATTTAAAACAAAAGAATGTAGACTTGTGTCATTGAATTATATGTTTGTGTTACATATCTTGAGAATTATTAAGTTTTCAAAAAATGTAAATATGCGATTTTATTCTATCTAAAATACAAAATTTGTTAAAACACTTTTTCTCTTACTATCATAATAAATAAGATACGAGATATTTTCGAAATGAGTGAAAAACGAGTTTTTACCTGTAGCTCAGAAATAAAAGAAGATCAAAAATTCCGTAGTGTCTATTAAACTATTCTTGAAAAATTGACTATGGAATGTGCAAACGATTTTGTTCAATCGTTAATATTACTAGAGATACTTTAAAAAAACATCGAAAATTAGACACCTTTTGCTCTCTTCGTGTCGTATTTTTGAGAAGGCGTTGGGAAAGAGGAAAAAAGTATTCATTTTTTGATTTTTTTCATAAAATGTCAATATTTTTAAATAATATTGTGAAATAAATAAATAAATTATTTGTGTTCGCCCTTATTATTTACTGCTTTGTAAATCTCACGATCGTAAGTGGTCCATCGAAGGGGGACGAATTTCAGAGTTTGGGGTCGAATTAGAATTTTCTGCGGTCAGCTTTAAGAGGAAATTCGTCAAAAACGTAAGGATCAAAAAATCTTGGCACTACACAGTGCTTGAATTACTTCGCACAGATGTCTCAATGACGTTACTGACGTTTTATTGTATTATTTTTAGAATTCTATTAATATTAAACAAATATGAAAAAATACGGGTATATTATTTTTAACTCTATAATTAGATGAATTAAAGAAAAATTGGTCACATACCTCAATCTAGAATACTGATAATTCGTAAATTTGATACTATTCTTGGTAAAAGCTTTTTTTTATTATTAAAGTTTTGAAATTACATTTACCTATCTATTAATAAAATTATAAATATAATATTGTAGTGTAAATATTTATTTATAAGGAATATGCAAACAGACCAGCACATTATGTTACAGGGCTATAACTGCATGATCTGCTCGGATCTGAGGTACCTACGTTCGAAACTATCGCCCAGCTAAGTGTATAGTAATAATGTCAATTTACGAGACATTATTCACAATAGCGCGTGACAATCTAACCAGTTGTCTATCATATACAAAAGTTGTGCTGGTTGCAGAGAAGTACCGACGTGCCTGCCTTTGTTACTAGCGACCAGACTGTATTTGTCGTAGTACGTATTGATTCTAGTAATCTAGCTGAGATTCTCCAAGTGAGCGATGGATAGATCCAGGATACAAGGTAGCAGAGCAGAATTATTTTGAAAAAATTAATTAAAAATATATAAATGCGCCTCAGATTATATCTTAACTTGTTTAACATATCTGATTCACTCATAGTACTTTGGACTAAATGCTCACAAAGTTGCTATTCTGCATATTTTATTTAATTAATGCTTCTTCACAGTTTACTATTTGTTAGTCTAACATAAATAAATGAAAATATCAATGCCTATTGTTACAAAATTTCGTATTGTGGTTATTATTCAAAACATTTTTACAGAATATCAGATACATTCTTGATATTTCAATACTATTTCTAGTAGTTTATATATTGCATTCATTTTCTTTATAAATTTGTAATCTTATTTTCAATAGAAACACGATTCTATTTAGTTTACCTTCCCGATTGTTCGATTTCTATAAAACTATCGACAATGTCCATTCCCTCATAGTATTTCTTTTTAAATTTTTGTTTGCTGAAAAAACATACACGAGTGGAGTTTCTTTGTGACTCAATATACCACAAATCCGGCAGTGCATTGCGTTCGTCTCCCTGCAAGCGAACGTACGAGTATTACTCCTTTCACGTTGTGCAGAATCCGATTCTGACTAAAGGTAAGAATCTACAAAGGTTTGCTATAACAAAGGTTGGAAAATTCTTTAATATATTTCCTACACAATCCTTTAACATCTGTAGGTATACTTTCAGTTATTTCAAGATACTCCTATATTAAAAACTATCTGCAGAGCACTTTGAATTGTTCTTGTTTTATACCGTACCGTAAATAATGTAGATTGAATACCACGTTATGAACTAAATATGATATTCTTTGGTGCAAAACCTCTTTATTCGTTTTATATGTATTTTCTTTATTCTACCGCTTGTACTTATATTCTCAAAAATTATATATATATATATAGGTGTCTCTTAAATAGGGGGACATAGCTTAACCACATATTTCTGAGGCTAAAATAAGACGATTTTACTAAACTTGCTTCTGCCGGAAAGTATACCGATTAGCCAGAATTCTGCTTCTAAGTTCTACGAAAAAAAAAATTAATTTTACTTATAATAATCGGACGCTTTATTCGATTTAGACGAAATTAGGTATGACAGTTTACATGGTTATGTCATCTTTTAAGGTGATACTTGTTATTATTAGTGAACGACTAGTGTATGAAACTTAGGTGTCCCAACATTAATTAGACAGTAACTTTTTAATGGCCATGCCGAAAATGTGAAATTATTTTTCTTCAGAAAGATACATTCAATAGTAAACTTTTCTCTCTCTGTGTAATTTGTGATATCTGTTATGGTTCACACCGAAAAAAATAAAATCTGAGTATCTGAACTGCTAAATTTTTAAAATAAATTTAAACTAGCAGTCTATCCAAATGTCAAACAACTAATTTTTAATGACAGTAACAATCGTTTTATGGGTTGTCAAAAATTTTCTTCGCAATATTCTAAAATTAGTAACATCCGTTTGTTCGGCCTAATAATATTTTACTACCATTATTATAAATAAGACGATTACATATCTCTGCTTACTCTTAAACAAGTTGTGAAGATTGACAACTCGTTACTGTCATTAAAAATTAAATGTTTGTCATTTGGACAGACTGCTAGATAAAATTTATTTTAAAAATTTAGCGGGACAGACACTCAGATTTTATTATTTTATGTGTGAACCGTCACAGATATCACAAATTACATAGAGAGAGAAAAGTTTAGTATTGATTGTATCTTTTTGAAAAAAAATAATTCCACGTAATCTGCGTGGCCATTAAAAAATTACGGTCTAATCAATGTTGGGACACCTTAGTTTCATACACTAGTGGTTCACTAATAATAACAAGTATCACCTTGAAAGATGACTTATAACCATATATAAATTAATTTTGCTTATAATAACAGAACGCTTTATTCGATTTGGATGATATTTGGTATGACAGTTCGTATGGCTATAAGTCATATTTTAAGATTATACTTATTATTAGTGAACCACTAGTATATAAAATTTAGGTGTCCCAACATTAATTAGACCGTAACTTTTTAATGGCCGCGCCGATAACGTAATTTTTTTTTTTCAGAAAGATACATTCAATAGTAAACTCCTTTCTATGTGTGTAATTTGTGATATTTGTTACGGTTCAGACAGAAAAAAATAAAACCTGAGTGACTGCATCGTGAATTTTTTAAAAATAAATTTAATCTAGCAGTCTGTCCAAATGCCAAACACACAGACCATATACACTATTTTAGATAAGAAACGTACATGTTGACCATCGATATCGCATCAATGGCGCGAAGATGAAGCAGTTTTTTTCACAAAATACTATCATTGCGTAGTATTTTATGAAAAATCTACTTCAACTACAAATCAGTCTTATAAAGATTACATAAAATGAGAAAAAAATAATGCATTTTTCAAAACACTGTAATTTCATTTAGGAAAGATACAATACTAATAGCAGTTCATCCATGTTTAAAACTTCCAACCACTTGACAAATAAATCTCGAAGAGTTCGAGGATGTCGAAGACTATATTGTGTTATTCCTAGAATACGATTTTGTAATATGTTTTACTGGTATAAAAATACAATTACATAAAAATATATTTTCACTTACCGGTAGCAGTATAATTTGGTACACAACACTTTATTCGTGTCATCTTAAATATTAACAAGTTCTTTTCACACAAAATAACTATTTATAAGACACGAAAAATATAATCACAATGACAGTCAGAATTGTTTCAAATGAAAATGACAAATATCAATACTCGCGCAAAGAATTTAAAAAAATGACACACTAGTGAGACTGGTATCGCCATATCTAGTGTATGGAAGCACTGAAAATGCTATCCCGGTATCCCCCATTTGCGTTTCCCGGGCCTGATGTAGTTATTTTCGTAACAAGTTATGAAAAATACCAAATATCATGCGAGTTGTAAATTCACGCACGACGCGTAGCGGAGTGCAAGTCAATACACACGAGCTAAGATATTTGTATTTCATACAAGTTATGAACATTATTTTTTAGACGAGCATAAATAAATTTAACTTTTTTTTACAAAACTGAAATGTAGGTTCAAACGTACGGACAGCTGACAAATGTATAATGTATACATATAGCCAAAAAATAATGACAGTAACCTAGCAACCGTGTCAACTATTACGATATGAAATATATCGTAACACTAATATCATAAGTTCAACTTTCAGTGTTAGGATACTACGTTGATACGAGTATGTCATGCTTATCACAATGGTCGTCTAATAACAATTTTTACGTATTTAAACAAATGTCACTGTCACATTTACATTAATAATGAAACCGTGTTAAGAATAATTTAGTAGAAATATATTTGAATTATAAATATAAATCTGTCAGTATAAGTGATTTCAAAATGTCAAATATTGGTTTACAGCTACACATTTACGAAATGGATCACGTACAGCAAAGAATTTACACAGATTGCGTTTTTAGAGCACTTGGAAGTTGATGATGATTTTTCGAGGATTATATTTTTCTTTGGTGAGGCACATTTTCACCTCTCTGGGTATGTTAATAATATGTGATTTACAAGGTACCATTACATGTCCAAATGAGACTGTTTGGTGCGCACTTTGGTCAGGTCCTATTATAGTTGATGGTGAGCGCTATAGGCACATGATAATCGATTATTTTTGGCACGAAATTAATTTCGTTTTACAGACTTCTATTTATTAAAACAACAAATCAGATTTTGTTTACAAACAATCAACCGAAACGGAAAAAGATACTTTACTTAAAGCTCATTACCATTTTAATCATGGAATTTGCGGGAGGTCATGTGCTGGTCACATCAGATTTTTATTCATAGTATGGTTTGTTTTATTAATATGAACCATTTCAAGGAAGTTACGTTTGTTTGAATTAGTGTCCACATCTAATACAGATGAGTTACTATAGTCAATACGATGAGAACACTCATTGAAATGCTGTGATAAAGCACAAGCTTTAGGTCTTAGTCTACAATCACTTTTATGGGAAGTGATTCTAGATTTGAGTGATCTGGAAGTCTACCCAACATAAACTGCTCACATTCTCCGCACGGAATTTTGTAAACAACATTAGATTGAAAATCTTTTTCAATAGGATCCTTAACTTTAGAGAAAAGGGACTTTGTAGTAATTGGATTTTTCAAGGCTATTTTTACTTTATAATTTTTTATAACTTCCTTCAATAATTTAAATGTCAAATTTTCAATATTCGGTAATGAAGTAAAGATAATATTATTGTTATTAGTGTCTGTCTGTGGACGAGTATTGTTTCTTTCGCTATCTAGATCCACTGTATTAGTGCTAAAAAGCACGTTCGGAAAAGTTCACGACATTCATGGTTAGTTTCTTAAATTGCTTTCTTAATGCTTTACGCATTATTATAGATGTATTATAGTATATTACTTATTAAAGTAAACAAGTAATACTGTAGCACAAGTCACAAATACTTAACTCAGAGAAAACTGAAAGACATAATCGATATTCGATCCATATAAAATTTAATGTAAACATTGTCATGCCAACGTATGGTATAAAAATCAACTATAATTGTTTCAAATAATTTAATATTCCGTAAAACGAATAGATATTGATTTAGAAATACTTGTAAATTTCATAAATATATACATTTCTTAATACTATTTTTTCTTCTTCTGTATTTAAAAATAAATAATTTCTACAAGTTATATTTCATTTTATAAGGTTTTTTTTGGGTCGATGACGTAAGTCATTTGCCATTTCATTTTCGCCATAAGTTTTTGTTCATTTACTTCACGTAAGTGCAGTGTGTTCAGAGAAAAACCTAACTGGGATTAGGCTATGAACAAAAAAGGTATATAAATTTGAATGTATTTAATTAAATGTCAATTTAACACGAGATATTTTCAAAAATGTTATCTAAAGAAATATTCTTGAATCCTTTAGAAATAGAAATAAATTAGAAAACGGTAAATGGCAATAATGTGTAGCCTTCTGTATTATCTTTTCTCCTTAAAATTTCATTTCACGATCAATTGTGACAACTTGACTTTTGAATAATCAGACATACGTTTTTGTGTTCATAGCCAAATCCGAATTAGGTTTTTTTTTCTGAACACACTGCACTTATGTAAGTCAAGTAAAAGAATAAAGACTTTTCTTGAATATATTGAAAAATGTGGTTAGTACAAATTTTGTAGTATAGTCCAGTCAATGGAGACAAAAAAGACCTTTGCCTTACAAAAGGTGAGGAAAAAACGATTTTAACATGTATTGTTTCGGTCAAGACGGGGATGGAAACTTCAAATTTGTGACCTTGGGGAGGCTCGGCGTGAGCCGCCATCTTGGATCAAAGGTGCAACAATTGAGTTTTTTGCTATTATCTCTAAAACAGTGGCTTGTATTAAAATTTTATAAGAATACAAATTTAAAGCTCGTTACTTTTTGTACAAAAAAGATTCTTGCATTTTTTATCCAGGATGAACTTTGAAAGAGTTATGTTCAAAAATAGGTAACCAGAACAACAATTTATAAAAGAAGATTTAATCACTAAAAATATACACAATATTAATTTTTTAATACTTGGTCTAATAGATTTTGTTATTATATAACAGTTTACATTTGTCCTGGCATCAAAAGAAGTAAATTATCGATGATTTTTAAATAATTTTTTTCAGCGCTTTCCCACATATTCATAAACCACTCTGACTCGGTTAAAGATACGGTACCGCGGTTTAAAAATTTTAATTCAGCTTGGAATTCTCCTTCATATCATGTTAAACGATATTTGCTCCGATCAGCGGTTAACGAATTATTAACAATTTAAACGTATGAAATTTCACTAAAATTTGAAACATGTGCAAATCGGCTTAGTTTTCATCTTTTCTTCTGAAATTTGGACACTATTAAAGATAAACATTATTGTACATTTAATACGTGTCGAAATTTCACAAGAAAAAATGAAAACTAAGCCGATTTGCAGTTGCTTCAAACTTTAGTGAAATTTCATATAAGTTTAAATTGTTAATAATTCGTTAACCGCTCATCGGAGCAAAAATTGTTTAACATGACATGAAGGAGAATTCCAAACTGAATTAAAATTTTTAAACCGCGGTACCGTATCTTTAACCGGGTCAGAGTGGTTGATGAATTTGTGAAAAAGCGCTAACAAAAATTATTTAAAAATCATCTATAATTTACTTCTTTTGATGAAACGACAAATGTAAACTGTTACAAATAGCAAAATCTGTTAGAATAATTATTTAAAAAATAATATTATGTATATTTTGAGTGATTAAATCTTCTTTCACAAATTGTTGTTCTGGTTACCTATTTTTGAACATAACTCTATAAAAGTTGATCCTAGGTAAAAAATGCAAAAAGTAACGAACTTTAATTTTGTATTCTTGTGAAATTTTGATACGAGCCACTGTTTTCGAGATAATAGAAAAACTCATTTTTTGCACTTTTGATCCAAGATTGCGGCTCACGCGGAGCCTCCCTAAGGTCACAAATTTGAATTTTTCATCCCCGTCTCGACACAAGCAACATATGTTAAAACCGTTTTTTCCCCACCTTTTGCAGGGTAAAAACCTCTATTGACTGAACTAATAGATAGTTTAAGGATTTTATAAATGATTTACTTTCGAAAATCGATGGAGTGGTTATCAAAAAAATCATGTATTGAAATTTTTGATCGATCGCCATTTTGTCATTTGAAAAAATGAAAATCTGTTGTGGCCAGCACAAGACCTCTCGCCATTTCCATATTAGGTTATATGAGTATTGCATTGCACTTCACTTTCGAACCGTCGTTTTATAACAAAAAATTACAGAACTTTACTCAAATATTGTTTTTTATTGTATTTAACATGTCTTCTGCACACATATAATTCTAATTATATCTATTTTTCATTGTATGAAGAAGTTTCTAAATATCAGAGATTCTTCCAATTTATTAACCAGATTGGCGGTATTTCTGATGGATATATGAATTTTACCACAATTTTACCTATAATTTCAAATATTTAATTAATAAAACAATAAGAAAAGTTAAATATACTTCCCAGAAAAAGCTATCAGAATGTCACTAAAACTGTTGATAATTGACAATGACATGTGTCATGTTATAAACATTGGAATTTGTCAACTGGTTTCCTTAGTGCCTTGGCCTCTGCGATTAGTTTACTCTATAAATTATAGTGTCTTTATCTCTAAATCTATACAAGATATAATAAAATTTTTAAGTGTATTAGATGGAGAATTTTGTTCTTCAATATTTAATAAAAAAAAACTCCAAAAAAATTATATTTAGAAGAATTTTTTTAAGAAACTACTACTTCCGGTTGTTCAATTGTTACCACAACCTTTTCAGCTCTTCCCAGGAATGTCAGATTGAAGAAACTGCAGTTAAATATTTTTTAAGTCTTATAGTTTTTGAGGAATCGTCCCTCCAACATCCATGCATACACACGCACACACACACACATACACACATCCACACACACACAGACAGACATCATTTTAAAAATGTTATAATCGGATTCTGGGGACCTGAAATCGTGCTTATTCAATAAAATCTGGGTATGCGAATTTTAGCATGAATCCAATACCTCTCTTAACGAGAGGTAAAAAACAATTGTAAATGACAAATGTTTTAAAGAACCTATGGAAGAATTTTTTTTAATAATCTGTTACACGTGGTATATTAGAAAAAAACACAGTTCACCATATATCAGTTTATTTCACAGAAACACCAAATACAACCTAACGCCTTGGCGGACACACACCGAGTGAAATCAAAATAATAACCAGAACCGCCTGTCTACATAATCACAGATATTAATTGACTACCCCATCAATTAGCATCGAAACAGTTACACAACGCAATACTGGATTCCCTTCTTAATGAACGCCTAATAAACGCCGTAACAAATCTTTAAAATAATGGAGTTATGATGATTTTTCGAAAAACAAAAGAACTCCAATAACTACGAACTGAGGCACCAAATCAAAAATTGGAACTAAGAAAATTGTTTGTTTTAATGAGTTCTAACTACCATTTTCGGGTGTAACGACTTAGCATTAACACCCTGTATATATATATATATATATATATATATATATATATATATATATATATATATATATATATATATATATATATATATATATTCATTTAACAAATCCCGATCGTTTGAAGCTAAAAGGAACTACGCCCGACCCCCGGTTATACTATTTACGTATTGACTTTCAACAAGGTTATTGTAAGAAGGATCTAAGTCAATGTCAATGGATTTAGTCCCTTTTGCAATTACCGACGTTGATAGCAGCACGGGCTAATAAATCACAAACACGTCCCAAAAATGAAAAAGAAAGCTTTTCGATTAATGTTACCAAGATGCATCACATACACGAGAAGAAGTTGCATACATACATAGCTTCTTACATCATCATTTTACATTAGCAATGCCAAATAAAATATAACATTGCCGAAGCAAAAGTCTAATAAGCAGATATATATCTTAAACTCCTAATCCTTATCAAATGGGTACCGGAAGAATACGAAAACTTCTATCAATATATAAGTAATGGATAATTGGGAAACAAAAAAAGGAAAAAATAAAAATTAATTGTAACTATGTTATATATTATATGTAATTTTGTAAGTTCAATGCAAACAAGATATATGAATTAATTAAAACTGTATTTCTAAAAGGATCTGAGTCCTCGACCTTCAACCTCGATATCTATCCCTTCTGTGTTATCAATTTACCTCGATTGCTCTCTATAAAAGCATAATCAGTAACTATAGTGAGGTAATAAAAATTTCTGGATTGCAGTCACAAAATTTTATTTAAATTCTCGGGTCGACCGGTTTCGAGCTCCACATGAGCCTTCCTCAGGAGCTGAACAGTATTTACAAAACATTATAATTTAATAATCAGAAATAACAAAAATTATAAATTACTTACATGAGAATTAAGAAAATTTGAGATACATGCCAAAAAAATGAAAACGTAAGTGCAACATATAGCACATGGATTTCGTCAAATGATAAAAAAATAAATAAAATAAATTATATAAAACTTTTATAAAAAACTAAGAACAAATGTTCTACGTGAACCACACCCATGGAACTACTTTAGTAATTGCTCTACATACAAAATTAAATATATGTACCTGTAAACGATTAAACTACTGAAATATATACTAACTGGAACTCGCATACTCTACCTATCAGCGTACGCTGCACTGAAGCCTCATTGAACAATAATGGCTGGTCCTGTTCCCGCACGTTCGTGCCGAACCGAACCTAGCCGAATAATTCGTATCACAGCTGATCGCTTTATTTTCATGTTATGCTTCATTTATTTAAACCTGCGCCACACGAAATAATTTCCGTCTACTCACGAACTGGCCCGATGTTTGCCGACTACTCCAGCAGCCAGCTTTCAATATGCCGTCACAGTCACGGTACGTACGCGCATTCCAGTTAGTATATATTTCAGTGTATTAAACACATTTTATTTTTTTTCTCAAAACAATAAAAACGAGAATTAAGTCCTTTTAGTAATAAGAGATTCAAATATATACCATATGACCAGTTATATAAAAAAATATTTAAATAATACATAGGTCAAAATTATCAGAGATACATATTTTATTATGTTCTTCTTCACAAAAATATCATTAAGCATATTTTAGCAAGAATTTTTTTTTTGTAAAAACAAGTGTAAACAGAAAAGTGATATATTTATGTAAAATATTATTTAATTCTAATAATAAACAAAGTTTTGCAACATTTGCAATTTTACTAATTTATTGTACTTGTATTAGCACATTAATATTATTATTTCATTTATCAACACAAAGGACTGTGGCAGTATTATTCAAAATATGTTTACGTTTAAAATTTATTCATTGTATATCATGTCAAATACAAAATCATTTGACCATTCTCAATTAACATACGTAATGTGGAAAAGTAATGTATAACATTTCTCTATAATTTAAATTAAATGTACACTTTTCAATAAATTTATTCACAGTTAAATGAATATCATTCGTATTTTATAAAACTGAAATATCGGTTAATTTGTCATTTTATGAAAACAAAATGTATACGAAGTAAAAATAAAAAAGTGTAATGAATATTTTATACAGATACTGGTAGGTACCTATATCATATTTAAATTTTATAGAACAGTACAATATTATTATACATAATATATTGTTGGTTTTAAGTTTTTTGAAATAGGTATGTGTTTTTATTAGTTTCCATTGAGTTATTTTTTCTGTAAATTCCATGCAGCATTTTGAATAATTTCAAATTTCTAAATATAAAAAGAAACTGATTATCGAAAATATCATACTTATTGGCCTATTCAGAACTCAATATTTGCATAGTCGTTATGGTCTTTATGGTTGTTATGTACTGTAAAGATTGTTAAAATCAAAATTGGTATTCTCAGTCCTGAAGGTGGTTACCGTCAACAATTGTAACGTGTTTTGACAGTCTTTATCATAACGACTACTAAAACTATGTATTTATGGTTGTTATCACGTTATTTCTAATATTTGACATGTGACAGATTATTACATCAATCATATATTATTAATAATGCCCTTTCTGCTAAATATTAGCAGGATGCAGTTGATTATTCGCATGGATCCTGTTCCGATTTAAATAATGATAATAAGAACGATAAAAACCGTCGTGGACGAAAAGTTACTTTTGACGTAAATACATATTTCTTTGAAAATATTATATTCTGTGGTAGGTATTCGTGAAAACCTAGTTATTTATTCTAAATAAAAAAAAAATTAAAAAAATCTTTCCATAACTTTTCAGTCACGTTGGGATCAGTGGTAGGAATTAACATACCCGTTCTAAATAATTTAGAAGTTTTCAAATATGACAGAAATGTCATATTCTTCTTTAGTTGTTTTGGCAGAATGTTTGCATTTTAAATATAATTGGCAACACATTATTAAAAGAATAAAGCGTTGGCATATAAGGTTAGGTTAAGTTCATATATGCATAATGAAGTTAGCTATTGTCAAATAATCTGGTTCATTCACAAGTATTATTTTGTAAATATTGTCAATAATACCGACGTAGGTTCTGAATTGACAAATTCATAAAGATTGTTACAAATGTCTTTACGATAACAATCTTTATATCCGTAACAACCTTTATGACTGTGTTTCTTTGAATAGGCCACTTAATGTTGTACATACACAGATTGTTACATATTTTTAATTTTTAAGTGTCATCCATCATAGTCGATTCAGAGTCAGCGCTAGAATTTAAGCCGCCCTGCATTTGACCCCTTAGCCCTTAACACCACTTTACTTCCGTTCCCTGACCAACCCCCCCCCCCCCCCCCCCATAAAAAGTTTTTAGAAATGGAAATCAATTGGTTCTTAAATAATTTCTATTAAGTTTTTCTCATTTGTTTAGCTAGCAACTTGGTTGACTATGAGTTATATCCACAAAATTTAACCTGAAACACCAACACTGTCATTAAAATTGTCTGTTTTTAAGAATTTACTCAAGGAATCACTGTCTTTCTAAATTTGCGTTTTTTCCTTCTTTCTTTTACGATATTGAGGTCCCAATAAACGTTTTCTTCCGTATCCCAACATCAATTTTATTCACGACTGACCCTGTACAGGTCAACCAGCAAAAATTAGATTAATTTTTGTACAGGGTGTAAATCGAAAAGTGAGACATAGGTGTTTCATATGGGAAGTCAGTTCTTCTTTGCGCAAACTTTACCTAATTATTTTATGCAAAAATACTTCAAATAAAAGTTATAGAGATTTAAATTCTGCATCTAAAGCATGTAAAATGATTATATTAGCTCTTCATATAAACATAAAAATTAAATTATTAAAATATCTTTCAGAACTCATATTATTAATTGGAAAAATACTACCTTTTTTTTAGTTTATGTTCTGTATTTATTAATTTAAACCCAACGTTTTAATTATAAAGTTACAGTTTTATGAGCTATTAGTTTAAGCAGCTTTATGACAAGAAAATAAGCAAATGCGTTATATTTAACTGTCAGTTATAACTAAATTTGAATTACGAGTAGAATAGTAAATTGACGCAAAAAGGTAGTGTTTTAATTCTAATTGACAGTTATAAAAATAGTAAATTGATAATTAAGTTTTACTTTTAAAATTTTTTTCACAGGGAAACCGCTCATAGCAGCTGTAGACACGTGTTTCACTCTTATTAGAGCTCATCATTAAGTTTTACGTTTATATGAAGAACCAGAATAATTGCATCGTATGTTTTAGATGTATAATTTAAATCTGTACAACTTTTATTTAATGTATTTCCCACTGGAGCTCCCTCAGTTAGCCATGAGGTTATTAAATTTGAGACCTCACGGCATGTTCCTTTTTGGCCTTCGGGGATATCTTCATTGTTCAAAAGACTGGCTGCTAGCTCGTTTGGATGGATTTGCAGTTTGTTTTCGTGGATTGTGGCGCATTTTTATATTTGTTCTCCAACGTATGGGATCTTTAAGTCTCTGTGAAATGTGTGATTCCATAAAGTTCTGTTTTAGAATCTTTGTATCACGTTTATATTTGATTTTTTAGCGCAACCCCATAGTTGGATTCCACAAGTCCATATCGGAACGATAGTAGCTTTATATAAGAGTATTTTATTTTCTAAAGACAGTTGTGATTGCGATCCAGGAGCCAGTACATTTTTTTTTTTTTACTTTCAAATCCAGGTGCTGTCTTTTTGTTTTTAATTGTTTTTGTCTATTCCTTTTTTTTCAAGGACAATTCCTAGGTATGTTACTTCTTCTTTGATTTCTAGTTCCTTGTTTTTGATTTTAATTCTTGGCCATGTTATTCTTCTGTTCGTAAATTCTGCATGTGTTCATTTCTTTTCGTTAATTTGTACTCGCTATTTTGATGCCCATGAACAAACTTCTTCGAGAGATCTTTGTAATATTGCCGATGCTTCTACTAGGTCTTCTAGTGTGGCTATTATCGCTGTAACGTCCGCATATATAGCAGTTACAGTAATATCCTAACAGAGCAGATCGGATGTATAGAGTTCATATAGAAATGGTTCTAATACGCTTCTTTGGGGTACCCCAGCTTTAATTTTGTGTATTTGGGAAAAGCAGTTTCGATGTATCGATGAAGTTTCGATCGTTTAGGTACGATTTTATCAATAGATAATACTGATCAGGTAACATATTTTTGTTTTTACTTAGCAGGCCAGTGTGCCAAACACGGTCGAACGTCTGACTGATGTCTATGAATTTTGCTGAAATATTTTTTTTTAAGTTGGAGGCTGTTTTCTATTTCAATTGCTATACGCTGTATTTGTTGGGTGGTAGAGTATTACTTTTTTTCTTTGTTTTTGGAGGTCGCTTTATACTCTACAACCTTTGTAGGTCGCCGAATGAGAGCCTGAGCAGTGAAACAAACTGCTGATTTTAGTGATTTGATGCAGTAGTATGTCCGTATTCTTGGCACCTCACGCATTGAGACAGATCTTTTCTATTTCTTGAAGCTCTAACTTTAATTTTGGTTCATAACAAGTAGTTTATTTTATAGATCTTTTTGTTGCCTTGTCCCGGTTCTTGGTCCACAAAGAATATAAGGAGAGGTTCCTTACCTTTTCAGCTTATGATAATGATGACGTTTCTTATTACAAAATCATTCTCCTCAAGTGGTGAGTGTATTTTATTACTGTTCTAAAAACATGTTCTTATTATGGTTGATACGTATATTATGTAGTTTTGTTTGTGTTTAATAAGTGAATTAGTTTTCTGTACCCGTTTGATGAGTAGGTGTTGACTGTTATTCCCTTGTTCGCTAGGTTTTACAAATATAATCTTTTGAGTCTAGAATTGTATTGAGACTTTCTAGCATTAGTGGATAATTTATATGCTGGATAAAAACCGGTGGTGGGTTAGCTACCCGATTTTTTTTTTGTGGCTCTTTTGATTCATCGTTTAAAGAAGAGAATCTATTTCTATTGTATATCAAAGATTTAATAATTATACTACTAGTATTTTTAATTTTGGTTCGTTTGTTTGAGGTGTTAGTTTTTGTTCCTGTTTGTAACTTTTAGCCAAAGTATATCCCTTCGGTTGAAATATCCTCTTGAGATTTCTGAGTTAAGGTCTGTGGTGTTTGATATATTACTGTTTGATTGATATCTTGATTATCTAGATTTTAACTAAAGTATACTCGCTATAGGTGGTTGTTACTATATTATATTAATCGCAATTGGCAGCACTTATTCGGTTCGCTCAGCGCTGCGCTAAGACTCGTGCGCGCACGGCGAACGAGCTGAGTCAGTTGAACTTCACACTGTTCTTTTCTAGTTTATTTAAGATTTTCACTTAGATTTTACTTAATTTTAATATCACTTTTGCACTGAAATGAACTTGGTTCGGAAATCACTGTATTTTTAAATTATGTTTGTGATGTTTTGTCAACGAACAAGGTATTTCAAAATAATAAATAAGATTTGTAAAATTAATTTATGTTTAGTTAATTAATTATATTTAATTATTTAAAATAAAGTCTTTTATACAAGAAATATATACTTCCGAGTTTTTTCAACTTTCTGCATTAATGTAAAGAGTTTATTAGATTTTGGGTAAAATTCGATAACCGGAAGTGGCACCTTATTTGAAAGCTATAATTTTTAATGAAAAACTATATTAAAAAATCTGTTGTGGCCAGCACAAGACTTCTCGCCATTTCCATTTTATGTTATATAAGTATTGTATTGCACTTCGATATCAAACCGTCGTTTTATAACAAAATAAGTATAGAACTTTACACAAATATTGTTTTTTTTATTGTATTTAACATGTCTCCTGCACACATAAAATTCTGATTATATCTATTTTTCATTGTATGAGGCAGTTCCTAAATGACAGAGATTCTTTCAATTCATTAACAACATTGGCGATATTTCTAATGGATATATACATGTTACCTATAATTTTAAATATTTAATTAATAAAACAATAAGAAAGATTAAATGTACTTCCCAGAAAAAGCTTTCAGAATGTAACTAAAATTTTTGATTTTTGACACTGTCATTTGTCATTTATAAATTATGTCATAAACACTTGAATTTGTCAACTGATTTCCTTAGTGTATTTTAGCCTACTCTACTTATTACATCCCGATATTCTATATATTATAGCGTCTTTATCTCTAAATTTATGGAAGATATAATAAAAAATTTAAATTTATTATGTGTAGAATTTTATGTTCTTCAATATTAGTAATATCAAAACTTTTCAAAAAATAAAATTTAGAATTTTTTTTAGAAACTACTACTTCCGGTTGGCCAATTATTACCAAAACCTTTTCAGCTCTTTCCATTCACAGTTAAACTGGTCTTATGTCTTATAGTTTTTGAGTAATCATCCCTCCAACATCCACACATACATACACACATACATACACACACACTCACACACGCACACGCACACACACACACACACACACACACATACGAATTACAATTCGTATAATATAAAATGAATTTGTATAATCCCTAAAATTTTAACTGCCATTTATTAAGTATTATCATACACATTTCCATTTGTTTCTTTATATTAAAATAGTAAAATAATGAATAAAGTAATTAAAATTGCAAACTTAAATGGAACATATGAACTACAACAGTAAATATTTGGCGATGGTGACAAAAAAATATATAGACATTACAGATTATAAAATGACATAATTATGTTAATAAAATATAACACTGACAGACGTTGAAAATAGAATATACGGATAACATTGATAATCTATTAGAATAAAATTTGTACAATATAAATTGCTACTATGATAGATCTGAGAAAGTTTATTTTTACTTCCCGCCATACGGTAAGGGAGGTAATGTTTTTGGTCCAAAAATTCGATAGAATAAGCACGAATTAGGGTCCCCACAACACGTTTTTGCTATTTTTACAATGATGTGTGTGTGCGACTATATTTTCATCCACGATAACTCTTATACACACACAGACATCATCGTAAAAATGTTAAATTCGGTTTATATGGACCTTAAATCGTGCTTATTCACTTAAATACCTCTCTTAGCGAGAGAGGTAAAAATCTGTTGTGGCCATCACAAGACCTCTCGCCATATCCATATTAGGCTATATAAGTATTGTACATATTTGACATTTCTGATACACACAATAAAAAACATATCTTCTTTATATATTTTTATATTTTTTAATTCATTCTATTCACTCTTATTCTTCTATGTTCGAGATTCTTCTAATTCTTTGATGAGAGTGGCGGGTATATGCATTATATGTATCTATAATTTTAAATATTTAATTAATAATAAAATAAGATATATTAAATGTACTTCCCAGGAAAAGACTTCAGTAATGTGTTTGGCTTTTTGGCACACATTTATCTGCCAATTACAAACATTTTAATTTTTCCACTTGTTTTCCATGGGCTGCGAGATAAATTTACACCTTATTATTTTATATATTTATGTCTCTATCTTTAACTCCATAGAAGATATAATAAAAATTTTAAATGTATCGGAGGAATGTCAGATTGAGGAAACTGCAGTTAAATATTTTTTAAGTCTTATAGTAGTTGAGAAACCGTGGCTCCAACATCCACACACACACACACACACACACACACACACACACACACACACACACACACACACACACACACACACACACACACACACACACACACATACGGACATCATCTTAAAAATGTTATAATCGGATTCTAGGGACCTTAAAACGTGCTTATCCACTAAAATCTGGATATGCAATTTTAGCATGATTCCAATACGCTCTTAATGAGAGGTAAAAATAATTCAAAACTTTTAAATTTTTAGTACATAAGACTTTATGTCAATGGGAACAATGCTATAATATTTTGGCTAAAATTAATAAACCGGAAGTGATACTTTACTTGAAACTCTGAACAGATTTTTGTGAAAAAAAAATTATGATATACTTAATACAAAACTTTTAAAATTTGGTATTTAAGACTACTGTATTAATGAAAACAATATTAGATTTTTTCTAAAATTGATAAACCGGAAGTGGTATTTTGCTGAAAACTATAAACAGATTTTCTTAAAAAAATGTATTAAAATGATCCAAAACTTTTCAAATTTAGTATTTAACACTCGTATGTAATTTAAAACAACATTTTAGGTTTTGACTATACATGATAAACTGGAAGTGGTACTTAATTTTGAGCTCTTAACAGATTTTTGAGAAAGAATATATAGGATAGGTAATCCAAAATTTCATATTACGGACTTATCTATTTATTGGAACAACAAATCAGATTTTGTTTACAAACGATCAACCGGAAGTGATACTTTACTTAGAGCCCATTGCTATTTTAAATATTGAATTAGCGGGAGGTCCTGTGCTGGCTATATCAGGTTTTTTTAAACAGTATTCAACTCGCACCGTTTAATAAAAATTAAAATTTTGAAAGTTCTTTATAAATTTATGAAAATATGCCGCCTCCTGTCATGGCTGCCCTAGGAAAATGCCCAGTTTGCCCATTCGGTAGCGCCAGCCCTGTCGACCTAGTGTCTGAAAAAACAGTTGATTGCATTACATTTTGTGCGGATTCGTTCAGAAAATAATTAAAATAATAGCATACGTAAATTTCAAAATAAATATTAAATTAATTTATTAATTATTAAAGAAAACTTTATTACAATGTTGCAAATGACTAACAACGCACAAAACATTAATTATGAACGTGTGACTATATTTTACCTCTAATATGGGTATAAGTACAGGGTGTAAATTGAAAAGTGGGACATAGGCGTTTCACATAGGAAATTCATTTTCTTTGCGCAAACGTTATCTAATTGTTTTCTGCAAAAATGCTTCAAATAAAAGTTATAGAGATTTATATTCTCCATCTAAACCATGTGATACGATTATTCTAGCTCTTGATATAAACGTAAATAGCTATTTATATAATTAATACTTAGTACATAATATACAACTTTATTGGACGAGCCGCTGTATACGGACGAGCGAGCAGAGCTAGAAAGTCTAATAAATAAGGCGAGTCTATCAAGTTTGTTTATGTACGAATTACATACAAAGCTTTATGTTCGACTGCTCTAGAAAAGATGGATATCTCCTAAAATTAGGTTTTTATTTCCCTTTATAAAAATTCGGTATAACTTAGTGTGCTTTTCTAATGATGCTATTGTTTCATTGTTTTTTATTTGTTTACGCAAATGTCAAAAATTGTTAAAATATGATTTAATAATTTGTTTGTTAACCATATCTTTTCACAAAGAAATAGATAGTTTATAAAGTGTAGAAGAGTTGGCAACAAGTACCAAAGAATCACTCTTGCCCAGCAAGTCGAAAACTTTGTTGAAAATACTTATTTGTTATTTCATGTAAATAAAAATTTCATTTTTTGTGACATTTTTTTTGACAGTGATAGTTCTGTCCAATAAAATAAAGTAAATGTACTAGTCCAATAAAGTGTCACATTATGGACACTAAATGCAACTATAAATCAAGTGATTATGATGCAGTAGAACATAAAATTTATTATAGTTACAGTTTTTATGAGCTATATCTAGGCTGCCATAGATTTGTGATAAAAAATAACAAATGCGTTATTTTTAACTGTTAATTATGAATAAATTTGGATTAGAGTAGTAAATTAACACGAAACACAGAAAGGAAAAGTGTTTTAGTTTTAATTGTCAGTGAAAAATATCTCTTTCGTTCATTTTGTGTCATAAATTCATGGCTGCCTAGATTAATATTTTATAAAAATTGTAATTTTATAATTAATTTTTACGTATATATATATATATCGACCTTTAAATTAATGGACCAAGTGTCTCCTATTATTTTGTTGTTAGAATAATGCTCGAACATAAAAGGATAGAAATATATATTCAGTCCTTCAACAGTACGGAAGCTGTCAGTTAAAGTATACTGCGCATACGTTCGTACTCGTACATCTTTTTCAGCCATATGTAAACCTCTATACATCGCTCTCTTACTAAATAGTTGTCAAAATCTACATTTGACGTTTCGCGACTGTTTGTGTATTATTTACTTTTTTGGAGAACATTTACAATTATTTCTGTCAATATATACCTATACGTGTTGTGAGGTGTGTATGCGACAAAATAATGGGGAAACGGTGTATTTCGTGCAGTCAGCAGTACGTACGCGGTTCAGCTGTGTCATTTGATTTGTAAGTTCTTATTAATTATTATTTGTTCCCTATAATATAATATGTATATAATATATTGTATTAAAAATATATAATAAAACTAATTATGCACAGAAAAAAATTGAATCTATGCTCTTAGCAATTATGCACCAAGTCTAACAAGTTAGGGACAAATCAATTTTTTTTATTTAGCAGCGTTTTCTTAACTTCCGTACTGTTGAAGGATGGGGATACTGTGTCTGCACCGTTATGGCGGGACAAGCGTTTTGCTCGTATGCTGCGTCTATTAGTATAAAGGTCGATGCGTATATCTTTATTAATGACATTACTGCCAATATTGACGTCGATCACTTACTCTACGCGGATGACCTGAAACTGCTACGTAGTATAACGTCTGTTAATGACTGCATGCTATTGCAAAAAGGTTTAGATACTATATTCAAGTGGTGCAACGAGAATAATCTTCATCTAAACATTAGTAATTACTAGTAAAATGTTGTTCGTAGGGTAATCGCTCAATAGCAGCTGTAGACACGTGTTTCGCTCTTATTAGAGCTTATCAGTACAGCATAGCTAGTTAATAGATGGACATTAACTAGAGATAATAAAAATAGACAAATTGTAACAGCACCAGTAAGCAGCCAAACACACATTTGTTGCTTCGGTCAGCATTTCCACGGTTTGTGGATAAATACAACGTCGCAGCGGCGGAATTTATAACCACCCACCAGACCCGTTACTTGGACCCCAAGGTAATTAAACAAAAATATACATATATTGCGAGCGTAAAGTTAAAAAAACTAGTAAAATGTTGTTCGTAGGGTAATCGCTCAATAGCAGCTGTAGACACGTGTTTCGCTCTTATTAGAGCTCATCAGTACAGCATAGCTAGTTAATAGATGGACATTAACTAGAGATAATAAAAATAGACAAATTGTAACAGCACCAGTAAGCAGCCAAACACACATTTGTTGCTTCGGTCAGCATTTCCACGGTTTGTGGATAAATACAACGTCGCAGCGGCGGAATTTATAACCACCCACCAGACCCGTTACTTGGACCCCAAGGTAATTAAACAAAAATATACATATATTGCGAGCGTAAAGTTAAAAAAACTAGTAAAATGTTGTTCGTAGGGTAATCGCTCAATAGCAGCTGTAGACACGTGTTTCGCTCTTATTAGAGCTCATCAGTACAGCATAGCTAGTTAATAGATGGACATTAACTAGAGATAATAAAAATAGACAAATTGTAACAGCACCAGTAAGCAGCCAAACACACATTTGTTGCTTCGGTCAGCATTTCCACGTGTCTACAGCTGCTATTGAGCGATTACCCTACGAACAACATTTTACTAGTTTTTTTAACTTTACGCTCGCAATATATGTATATTTTTGTTTAATTACCTTGGGGTCCAAGTAACGGGTCTGGTGGGTGGTTATAAATTCCGCCGCTGCGACGTTGTATTTATCCACAAACCGTGGAAATGCTGACCGAAGCAACAAATGTGTGTTTGGCTGCTTACTGGTGCTGTTACAATTTGTCTATTTTTATTATCTCTAGTTAATGTCCATCTATTAACAAGCTATGCTGTACTGATGAGCTCTAATAAGAGCGAAACACGTGTCTACAGCTGCTATTGAGCGATTACCCTACGAACAACATTTTACTAGTTTTTTTAACTTTACGCTCGCAATATATGTATATTTTTGTTTAATTACCTTGGGGTCCAAGTAACGGGTCTGGTGGGTGGTTATAAATTCCGCCGCTGCGACGTTGTATTTATCCACAAACCGTGGAAATGCTGACCGAAGCAACAAATGTGTGTTTGGCTGCTTACTGGTGCTGTTACAATTTGTCTATTTTTATTATCTCTAGTTAATGTCCATCTATTAACTAGCTATGCTGTACTGATGAGCTCTAATAAGAACGAAACACGTGTCTACAGCTGCTATTGAGCGATTACCCTACGAACAACATTTTACTAGTTTTTTTAACTTTACGCTCGCAATATATGTATATTTTTGTTTAATTACCTTGGGGTCCAAGTAACGGGTCTGGTGGGTGGTTATAAATTCCGCCGCTGCGACGTTGTATTTATCCACAAACCGTGGAAATGCTGACCGAAGCAACAAATGTGTGTTTGGCTGCTTACTGGTGCTGTTACAATTTGTCTATTTTTATTATCTCTAGTTAATGTCCATCTATTAACTAGCTATGCTGTACTGATGAGCTCTAATAAGAGCGAAACACGTGTCTACAGCTGCTATTGAGCGATTACCCTACGAACAACATTTTACTAGTTTTTTTAACTTTACGCTCGCAATATATGTATATTTTTGTTTAATTACCTTGGGGTCCAAGTAACGGGTCTGGTGGGTGGTTATAAATTCCGCCGCTGCGACGTTGTATTTATCCACAAACCGTGGAAATGCTGACCGAAGCAACAAATGTGTGTTTGGCTGCTTACTGGTGCTGTTACAATTTGTCTATTTTTATTATCTCTAGTTAATGTCCATCTATTAACTAGCTATGCTGTACTGATGAGCTCTAATAAGAGCGAAACACGTGTCTACAGCTGCTATTGAGCGATTACCCTACGAACAACATTTTACTAGTTTTTTTAACTTTACGCTCGCAATATATGTATATTTTTGTTTAATTACCTTGGGGTCCAAGTAACGGGTCTGGTGGGTGGTTATAAATTCCGCCGCTGCGACGTTGTATTTATCCACAAACCGTGGAAATGCTGACCGAAGCAACAAATGTGTGTTTGGCTGCTTACTGGTGCTGTTACAATTTGTCTATTTTTATTATCTCTAGTTAATGTCCATCTATTAACTAGCTATGCTGTACTGATGAGCTCTAATAAGAGCGAAACACGTGTCTACAGCTGCTATTGAGCGATTACCCTACGAACAACATTTTACTAGTTTTTTTAACTTTACGCTCGCAATATATGTATATTTTTGTTTAATTACCTTGGGGTCCAAGTAACGGGTCTGGTGGGTGGTTATAAATTCCGCCGCTGCGACGTTGTATTTATCCACAAACCGTGGAAATGCTGACCGAAGCAACAAATGTGTGTTTGGCTGCTTACTGGTGCTGTTACAATTTGTCTATTTTTATTATCTCTAGTTAATGTCCATCTATTAACTAGCTATGCTGTACTGATGAGCTCTAATAAGAGCGAAACACGTGTCTACAGCTGCTATTGAGCGATTACCCTACGAACAACATTTTACTAGTTTTTTTAACTTTACGCTCGCAATATTTGTATATTAGTAAATACGTTTGTATGTCTTTTTCTAAAAAACACAACACGATTAGCTTCAATTACTCCATAAACAATTGTACCTTACTACGCCCTGATGTTGTACGTGATCTCGGAGTCACTTTCGATCCTAAACTCACCCTCACTCAACATATTGAAGACAAAATATCTGTCGCACTTAGATGTCTTTGTTTCCTGATCCGTAATTCGGACATGTTTTCAGATTCTAACATCCTACGCATATTATTAGTTACGCTAGTACGTCCCCATCTCGAATACTGTTCCGTTATATGGAGTCCGTTATTCAGTCACCAAATTGAGTTGTTAGAGAACGTCCAAAGAAAGTTTCTTAAATTTGCCACGTACTTTCTCGAAGGAGTCTACCCGCCGCGAGGTATTTCTCAATCTCAACTTCTTGAGGCATTCGATCTAGCCTCACTTGATCAAAGGCGGCATGTCACGGCTGTAGTTTTCCTACATAAAATTATTAATAATAGTATCGATTGTATATGTATTGTAAATAAAATTCACTACCAACTTTGCAGGATATCGTCCAGGTATAAAAGTATCTTTTATTTGAAAACAGCTAAGTCAAACAGTCTATCTAAGTCACCTATTTATCATATGATCAATTCTTATATTACCATTGAGAATACAATAATTGATATATTTCACCACTCAGTTAATGATATAAAAAAGCTTACCTGTTGCTATTAACTATTTTCTGTGTTTTTTCCTTTCCCTGGAAATGGGCTTTTTGCCTGTTGGGAATTGTATTTAATAATAATAATAATAATAATAATAATAATAATAATATGAAGAGCTAGAATAATCATATTACATGATGTAGAATTTAAATCTCATGGCTGGTGTGAGGTGACGCCTGGTAAGCGCCCACACGGTAAAATATATCGTCATCATTACCGATGTCTGCATGTGTTGTAGATACTGGCACACCCAGAAATGGGTAATATGCCGTGATGATATATTTATTTATTTTATTTAGAATTTAAATCTCTGTAACTTTTATTTGAAATATTGTTCCAAAAATAATAAGATAATCTTTGCGCAAAAAAATATGATTTCCCATGTTAAAAGCGTAAGTCCTACTTTTCAATTTATACCCTGTACATACCTACCTCCTATACACAATCAAGGTTGTAGATGATCTAGTAGTTCCTAATATTATATTCCTCTTAATTATATGAGGGTCGTTTGATAAGTCTGGTAAAAAACCATTATTTTTTTTGTACATACCTACCTCCTATACACAATCAAGGTTGAAGATGATCTAGTAGTACCTAATATTATATTACTCTTAATTATATGAGGGTCGTTTGATAAGTCTGGTAAAAAAACCATTATTTTTTTTAAAATATTCATTTTTCATTATAGTTTTTTTCGAGGGCCAACACACTTTGTCCAATTTTTGTATACCGTCGCATAAGTATATCTCAAAGTCTGCAAAATACTCATACACAACATCGACGACTTTCAAGATGTGGAACAGAAAGAAGTCACCCGGAGCTCAATCTGGAGAGTAGGGTGAATGCGGAACCAATTCGAAGCCCAATATGTGTATTATTGCCATTGCGATTAGGTAAGTGTGAGCCGGTGCGTTGTCCTGATGGAAGGGAACTTTTATTTTTGAGCTCGGCTTTCAAATGGTCCAGTAACGTTGCATAGTACTTTTACCTTTTTCTAAATAATAGTTGAAGATAATTCCCTGACAATCACAAAAGATTGTAGTCATCACCTACCCAGTCGACGAAACAGTATTCGCCTTCTATGATGCACTTTCACCAGGTAGTATCCACTACTTTGACTGCCTCTTTGTCTTGGATATAGTGGTGTATGCAGGATTCGTCCATGGCCACGAATCGACGCCAAAAATCCTGCGGATTCAGATTAACGATTGCCAAACAGTGCGCTAAAATGAGAGATGCAAAAGGGTTTTTCTGCTCCGTTACCGGAGAGTGAGTTGGAGTTAGTCAGTAGAGAGTAGTAAGAAGTTACTTGTAAATAGTCAAGTTAATTAGTAGACAGCAATAGTCGATATTCAATATTCATAATTCATAATTGTATTATTTCAACATTAATAAACTAATAGGTAATACAAGATACACTTAATAATTTAACAACCCTTAAAACACAACCCGACGTGAGAATCCTAACACGTTACAACATTAAATTGGTGGCAGCGGTGGGATTCCATAAAATTGGAATAATAATAATTCGTGAAGTAAATTTTGCATCGCAAATCTGGGGCGACAAGTGCTTCACTAATAATATAACAACTAAAAAGTGTTTAATAAAAAGGGTGTGTATCATAACAACAGAGCTGAGTTCGTATACCTGCAGTTTGTAGTTCGTTTGTTCGTATTTGTGAATCGTCTGCAGTTCTGTTCCTGTTTATTCGTCGAATATTATCAGCAGTCCAGTTTCTTCGTGAGTTCCTGCTGTTCGAGTTCCTGTCCAGTTTCGTGAGTTTCCTGCAGTTCGAGTTCTACAAGTTCCAGTCCAGTTCGAGTTCTACAAATTCCAGTCCAGTTCGAGGGTGTCTGCAGTTGTTCGTTTCCTGTTCGTTCATCTCAGTTCCTGTCCGTTGCTGTCCACAATTCGTCAGTGGTGTGAAGTGTACCCCATAGTAAAAAGTAAGTCCCATTCGTTAATTTAAAAGTAGTGTAAAAAAAATCTGTGAAAATGGTGGATGCAGGATTGAACTATATATTCTAATGTAAATAGGAATGAACTATATAGTCCAAGTCTTTGTATGGAAAGTGCGATCCTTGCACTCTGTAATCAAACAATGTAGTGGGAGAGATGCAAAAGGGTTTTTCTGCTCCGTTACCGGAGAGTGAGTTGGAGTTAGTCGGAGAGAGTAGTAAGAAGGTACTTATAAATAGTCAAGTTAATAAGTAGACAGCAATAGTCGATATTCAATATTCATAATTCATAATTGTATTATTTCAACATTAATAAACTAATAGGTAATACAAGATACACTTAATAATTTAACAACCCTTAAAACACAACCCGACGTGAGAACCCTAACACGTTACAACAAATGTCTTTTCGTTTAAGTTTTTGACTGGGAGTCAGCAAATGATATACCCATTTTGCACACATCTTCCTGACCTCCAAATTTTGATGAAGTATGTGAAGATACCTATGGCCTCAAGATCACACACGGCGATCTTCGATGACCATATAATGGATTTTTTCCGCCATTTCCGATGTGGTGACCCCATTTGGGCGTCTAGGCGACCACGTTTAAAATCAAAGAAGAGTTCCTTTGAACTTCGTCGAATTTGGCTTTGGCTTCAAATGAAAATGTTTTACCGCAATTCAAACAACTACCAAACATAAACTAATCGTTGCTTTTGGAAAGGTCGAAGTATCTAGAGGTTTGAAGAATTACTTTTAGGATATGTACTATAAAGTCGATTGTGGCGCCATCTCGTAGAAATTTGCTAGACTTATCAAACGACCCTTGTATGTATACCTTCCGCTTTAGTTTTTTTTATTTTTTATTTTGGTTATAACGAAGAACTGCTTAATTATAATAGAGGAAATTTTACTACGAGTACAAAAATTAAAATAATAACTTACACAAAATATTGATTTTAATAATAATTACTGTTTATTTTAGTCTAATCCGGATATCCCAAGAAATTTAACAGGGGAATATGTTTTTCTTTTTTAATATTATGTGTCCCTTAAAATTATGTGGGGTGCATTATTTATAGAATATCAAAGCTTAACTTTCTGAATTTATATATGTGAAAAATTTTTAATTCAGGTACGTTTTTGGTATTTAGGTAACCACGTAAAATATTTTCCAACTAGCTAGAGAGCGAAGTAAATAATAACTCACTTCCCAACTGTTTGGTAGGTTAGAAAGGCACATATTACAAACCAATGATGAATAAACTTAATTTATAGTCGATGTGAATATAGATCTATTCTCTCTAGTACTATGCGATTAGTTTAAAAACTGTACTATCAAAGATCACTTCTTTTGAATTCTACTTTGATAAATAAGCAACGTTTGTTTTTACTACTAGTTTAAATTAGGCAGATAGAATGCCATTAAAGTCTACGGGACAAAAAAAAACTATTGGCGCTATAAAGATATAACGCCAAAAATTCAATGTAGTTATACTACTACTAAGCGAAAAGAATATAATTTTATATTATTCAAAATTTATGAAAATAAAATCCATATTTTAATATTTAATTCCATATTACATGTAAATGTATGAAACACTTGTACTTTTTATTGAAATAAAACATATTTTTTTATGAAAAATCTTTATACCAACAGATTATGTCTTCAATTTTTTTGGCAGATTATTCGAATTAGTCCAGTCAATAGAGGTTTTTACCCTACAAAAGATGGGGAAAAATGATTTTAACATATGTTGTTTGGGTCGAGACGGGGATGAAAATTCAAATTTGTGACCTCGGGGAGGGTTGGCGTGAGTCGCATAACTTTCGGAAGTAGTATTTTACTTGAAACATAAAATAGATTTTAAAGAAAAACTATATTAAAATATAATCCAAAACTTTTATATTAATGGGAATAACATAATAGATTTTAGTTAAAACGGTATACCCAAAAGTGGTACTTTACTTGAAGCCTATAATAGATTTTAATGAAAAACTACATTAAAATATAATCCAGAACTTTTCAAATTTGGTATATAATACTTTTATATCAATGGGAATAACACATTAGATTTTAATGAAAATAGTCTAACCGAAAGTGATACTTTACTTGAAGCTGTTATTACCCAACAGCAAGCCATTTATCTGTATAAATTTTACTGGCATTTCGACACATGATGTAGACTGGGGAGCGTTGCAGTATTGCAGTGCGAGAAGTAGGGAGGTAAAAAGAACTGGCATGTCTGGAGGCCATCCTTAGTACATGGAATGGAATCCTGAATAGTAGAAAAGGCGCGTCAACTATGTTGTGGAGTAGCGACCAGAGGAATTTGGCGCTGATGCTTTCCCGTCTGGAGGTTAGAGATGCCGTTGTAAGAGAGCCAACTGGTCAGTACCTCCATCTGGATAAATATTATCTAATTTAAAAGATAAAAGTTTTAAAAAACGACAATAAATCCGCTCTAAGGCCATTGATTGATTTATTTGTGTTGGATACCATATCAAACATGCATATTCAAATTTACTAAGTACCAGGGATACAAATAGTGATTTTAACCCTGAGGTATCTTTGAAGATTTTAGAAATTCGTATAATAAAATTTAATATTCTACTTGCAGAAATGCAGATCTTACTTATCAATTTTTCTTGAAAAAAATAGTGTTATTTTGATTTTAGAAATAAATGCTTCAAATAAAAGTTTTAGAGAATTGAATTCTGCGTCGAAAACATCAAGTATGATTAAATTAGCTCTTTGTATAAGCGAGATATGTAAATTTAAAAATTATGTACTTTTTGGTTTCTGTAATTAAGTTTACTATGAATAAGGACAAAAAATAGCAAAAAAATAAAGAATTTAATGTCAATGTCAAATTATGTCAAATACGTGCAATTTTATGATTGGGTCTGTTGCAGTACATATTTTAATTATTAACAAAATATTTATAGTGTAGCAGGTGTACAAGGAAGTCATGTGGTGTCCACATCAGATTTTTTCTTCTGAAATTTAGACACGATTAAAGATAAATATTATTGTGCATTTAATACGTGTCCAAATTTCAGAAAAAAAAAATGAAAACTAAGCCGATTTGTAGATGTTTCAAATTTTAGTAAAATTTCATATTAGTTTAAATTGTTAATAATTCGTTAACCGCTCATCAGAGCAAAAATCATTTAACATGACTTGAAAGAGAATTCCAAGCTGAATTAATTAAAATCTATTATGTTATTCCCATTGATATAAAAGTCTTATATACCAAATTTGAAAAGTTTTGAATCATATTTTAATATAGTTTTTCATTAAAATCTATCTTAGGTTTCAAGTAAAGTAGTACTTACGAAAGTTATGTAATGACCAAAAAGGGAGGTGCACAACTAGATGTTATAACATTCCTAAATAAAATTCTTTTACTATCTATGGCTTACCGTTTCCGTTGAAATCTGGAAACCGAAATATTTCGCGATTACAATACTTCCTTTACTTCGTACTAGGAAGTAAAAATGAAAACTAAGCCGATTTGTAGATGTTTCAAATTTTAGTGAAATTTCATTTCAAGTTTAAAATGTTAAAAATTCGTTAACCGCTCATCGGAGCAAAAATCATTTAACATGACTTGAAGGAGAATTCCAAGCTGAAATAAAATTTATAAACGGCGATATCGTACCTTTAACCGGGTCAAAATGGTTGATGAATTTTGTAGGAAAGAGTTAACAAAAATTATTTAAAAATCATCAATAATTTACTTTTTTTGATGCCACGACAAATGTAAACTTTTATAAATAACAAAAATTATTAAACTAAGTATTAAAAACTTAATATTGTGTATATTTTACGTGATAAAATTTTCTTTCATAAATTTTTGATCTTGTTACCTATTTTTCAACATAACTTTTTAAGAGTTCATCCTAGGTAAAAAAAATATAAGAACCTTTTTTTGTACAAAAAGTAACGAGCTTTAATTTTGTATTCTTGTAAAATTTTGATACTGGCCACTGTTTTCGAGATAATAGCAAAAAACTCATTTTTTGCACATTTGATCCAAGATGGCGGCTCACGCCGATCCTCCCCAGGTCACAAATTTGAATTTTTCATCCCCGTCTCCACCCAAACAATATATGTTAAAATCGTTTTTCCTCCACCTTTTATACGGCAAAATCAAAAGTATCTTGCATGTATTATAAATTATAAAACTATTAAAGAAAACACTGTAAACAAAATCTCTCCTACGATGGCAATTCACATTGTCAACATATGAATAGATGACAGCTGACAGATGTAATTAAAAATCTAACGTGAAATACAAATTTAAAATTCAGCAATATTTAAAAATATATATATTTCAAAAACCATATACATTTGGAAAGTGTAACAAACGCTAAAATTACCTAATCATTTATTCAGTTTTTCAGAAAATAAGTAAATTGATATATGAGTACCGGATCTCATTACAATAAAACAAATTTGATTACAATAAAGAAAATAGCTAAGCAAGAATTCACCCCTTCTTAAATTTGCCGACCGGTCATAAAAATGTCAGTATTGCCAGTACTTCACTGATCGTTTTTTTTTTTTTTTTTTGAATTTTTGGAATATTGGGGAATGCTAACAAATGGAGAGAATTAGCAATTACGATAGATAAAGAGAGAGGTTTAGGACAGACTGGTGTAGAGGCAGTGCTTTTGCAGCTACCTGTCTGAAAACAGACATTATTCATAATAATTTTTGTCATGTGTTATAAATCACTTGCACTATGCTCAGGGCTATACATTACTTATTTATTGAGATTTACAAATATTGATAATATAACTGGTACCATTTTAAGTACGGGTCAATAAACTGATGGAATTTCTCTCTATAATAGCATATAATCAAAGGTCTCTACATAAATACTGCACAGGAAATTAGAATGAAAGTCAAATATATAGGAATAATTCACTCCGAAATTGAAGAAGTTCTATCATAACTGGTGCGACCTTCAGACATTTTAATTTCCAGAGTGACGTAATATAAGCAAACAAACCGAGATCCTGCTGTGTGCTTGCGTTTTCCGCGCCTATTAATTTTTCCCGCAAAATCCTTTGTTGATGTCTGTGGTAGGCACAGGCGTGTTCGTGTTAGCTTACAGCTAATCCGCCTGCGCTAGCGCTGAGCACCCCATACAGACACGCACCCTCCAGATCTTATCTCCTCCTGGCTTTACTCGGATTTCTTCTTCCAAGTTATGCATATTTAATTATGTGTAATTTGTAATGAGATTAGATTCAATCGGACATCGCTTAGATGCTGTCTGGCTATTGTTTTCCAAGGAGATTTATTTTTAACATTTTTTTAAAGGTTATGTCGTAATCTTCTTGTTTGTACAAATTTTAAACACTCTCGACACAAATTTCGTAGCAAATGTTTTATGATAAATACTAACAGTTTAAAATGATGCCATTCAGTATTATGTGAAAATAAATTACAATATTTTCTAATTTTGATTCTACTGCACAGAATGTTTATGTAAGAGTACAAGGAATATGAATTTTAAACACCAAAACAAAAAATCTGATGTGGCCAGCCCATGACCTCCCGCCAATTCTATATTTAAAATAGCATTGAGCTTTAAGTAAAGTATCAATTCCGGTTAATCCGAAGGTTGATCGTTTGTAAATAAAATCTAATTTGCTGTACAATAAATAGAAAATCGAAATTTTGGATTATGTTTTATTGTTTTTCCTCAAAAATCTGTCAGAGCTCCAAATTAAGTACTACATTCGTTTTATCATATATGGTTAAAACCTAATATGTTGTTTCATGTAATATATGACTTTTAAATACCAAATTTGTGAAGTTTTGGATCATATATTAATTGACTTTAAGGAAAAATCGTCACACACACATTCTTACAAAAATCAGCATCAACTTCTAGGTACTCTAAAACGTAATCTTTGTAAATTCTTCGCCGTACATGATCCATTTCGTAATTGTTTACTTGTAAATTAATATTAATTTATAGTGCTGCAAAATAGAGCAAATTTAAATCAGATCATCCTGTACATCTAACATTTATGTATGATGGAAAATATATTATTTTTACAAACCTTAATTTCATTAGAATTAAATATTTTAACATTATATTCTCCTTTACACAGTTTCATTATTAATTTTACTATAATTGCTTCCTGTCAGTGACATTTGTTTAAATATGTCAAAATTGTTATTAAAATTATGTTTTTGTTTGACGCATAGGCAATGTGATATATGAAAATAAATTATATTATATATTCATATTTAAAGTTATTTAGAGTTATTTACTATATGTTATTATCGTAGAATTGAAGACTGTACGATTATATTCAATTTTAATTATTAAAAATTGCTAAAAAAATTATATTCAATGATTTTTTTACAAGAAAAACTGTTAAAAGCTTGTATAAATGATATTCCCGTTTATCCGATATACACTAAAAACTAATGAGCGCTTCCTACATTAGTATAGAATGGGTATACAAAATTTAAAAATTTTCTGATTGCTAGTATTTGAGTAATCGTGCTCACAAGATCCACACACGCACACACACGCACGCACGCTCGCACACACACACACACACACACACACACACATCATTGTAAAAATGTTAAAATCGGATTCTGGGGACATCAAAACGTGGTTATTCTGTTATTCACTAAAATCTCTATATGCGATTTTTAGTACGATCCCTATACCACCCTTACCAAGGATTACGGGAGGTAAAAAAAATCCCGACAAACATTGGCGCTTTAACGCTTCTTAACAGAGATACCAAGGATTTAAGTGAAGTACAGTACTGAAATAGCAGAAATAGTTAGCTTATCCTTTTGTATCCAACTTTTATTCATTTTATTTGAAACAAATAAAACCTAATGAAATATTCCATCCATTTCTATAAAGGTGTAATAATTTAAACATTTGCCATTGGAGTTTTAAATAATATTGAGTTATTTATTAAATGAATTTATTTTGAAAATGCTCTGAAAGACTTTTTTATAATTAAATATTTATGATTATGGCCCAATAAAAGAACTAACCTATATCCTATTTCTTTTTATGAAATCCTTGGTATCTCTGCTAAAAAGAGTTATGGCATCAATGTTTATCCGAATTTTTTTCTCGTTTTGGTGTCTAGAATTCATACTCCGAAGTCTTGCATGTTTCATGAAACATCCTGTATGTATAATTTAAAATCGTACCAAATTAACATATTTCATTAACTTAATTTAAGCTCAACACATTAAATATATTTCTAACTAAATTCTAAAACATCAATTTTTTACTTTGTGAATGTTATTTATTCAGGTGGTGCATATATGAAAACTGTTATAGGAAATACAATGTTAATTTTTAATTTGTTGAACTTACCTATTAATTTTAGACAAAAGTGTTTCAAATAAAAATTGTAATTATTTAAAATCTACACCTAAATCACTAACGAAATTTTATTTTCTACGTATTTTAACTCGAAATATTGAATTTGAAGTTACATAGATATTACTCATTTGTAGTGATAGTCATGGAATTGAAACAAAATCGCAAATAAATGCATAAGGCTGCGTTTATGTTGGAGCTGCGACAAACGATAAATAAGAACGGCAACACTAGCGAAGCAGTGCGAATGAATATATAGGTCCTGTATATACCCTTCAAATCAGGGAGGTCATTCCGCCCTACCCTGTATTTGTAGGTGTTTACATTGATTGTATTTCTACGCTCTCATCGAGGCAAGACTAGTGATGCAGCGATATCTCGTTTTTATTGTTGTTGTTATTATTATTATTATTATTATTATTATTATTATTATTTTTATTATTATTATTATTATTATTATTATTATTATTATTATTACATAAATATTATACAAAATAAAATACAAATTGCCTCTTCATTTACATTCATATTTATTTATTAATTTTTGATTTATTGGGTTTTAGTAAGAAAATTCTATACCATTCAAACACCAGACTTAGTAAAATAATTTTTTAATCAGTGGTACCCGTTTATTGTATTCATTTTGCTTGTAATGTTAATTTTCTTACTATTTCTAATTATAAATTCTGGAAATTCAAGACTCTCGAATCGAGATCGAGAGAAAGTAAGGAAAAATATAACGACATGATGCAGAGAAATCTCGTCCTCGAAAATTCGAGACGAGTGGTTGTTTCTCGCCCATAGACAAAGAAAGATATATTTGATTTGAACCCAGGGGGGAGACGGAACTTGTCTACAACGATGTATGCGACGTGCGAAAAAATCAAGAACTTCACGGGATCTCATAGCTCAGTTGGTAGAGTGTCCGACTATATGTCGGAAGGCCCTGGGTTCAAATCCCAGTGAGATTCATGAATTTTTCGCAAATCTGTCTTCGTTATTTACACAATTTAATTTGAACACAACACTGTTCATTGTAACTAAGTTACAGAAATTCACTGTTGAATTACATCTAAACAGTTCTTTACATTAATATTTATAAATTTATAATTAGCATCCACCACTCCTTAGAGGACTATGGAAAAATATTGTTTATAATTATAAAATATAGAGCCTGAATAAGGAGGACATAAAACTCTTATGTTTCCCGTCATAGAGCCGAGACAATTGGGAACGTACCAAATTTTGTAGTAATCATTTGCAATTTTCTGAAAATCTTGTTCTATAGGAACTTTCATGTGAAGTGGTTGAAGTATTTCCCATATAACCCTCACTGTTTCTTTTACAATTTTTTAAATTGTTGTAACTCCCGTACGGAAAGAAAAGGCTAAACTTCTAACTCATTACTCAAGTACCTACAAAAACATATTAGTGTTATGGTCACAATGTACTTCTGTTACAATCTAAATTTGTTTATGTGTATGGAGAGCTTCTTGACTGGATGTTTGTTTATATTTACATAGTATTAAGCAGACAAATGTTAGCATCATAATTGGAAGATGATTGCCTGGATGTAAACGTACGTAAATATAAACAGAAAGGTTGGAGCATGTTAATAAAAAAAATATTTACACTCGTCCTCATGACCACATCCCGACAATACTGAAATACAACAATTAAAGACGAGAATCGACAAGTGTAAATATCTTTGATAATAATAATTACAGCTATTTCTGTTTCAGGAGTTACAGTCAGAAACAAATGGAAATCATTGTGAGATAAATTTAGGACTACACTCGCATCGATTCCAAAACCCAAATCAGGTGATCCTGCAGAGAGCTTCTCTTCCTGGCCACTGGCAATATTTTGAAACTCTTTTATTTTTAAAAGATCAATTTACGCCCAGAATATCGGGACAAAATTTTAAAATACTAGAAACTAAAGTACATATTGATTCGCAAGAAGATAAAGAACAAGAAGAAGAAAACGTCAAATTTATCTAAAAATACTTGACTAATTCTGTCACTTCTAAATTTCAATTCTATTTGTTTTGTGTAATCTAAGCTCTTATGTGCTGGTAATTTCAATTTCTAGCACTAATAAGAAAATTAGAAAATAGTCCAAGTCAATTTTTATTGAATTGCGATTGATTTTTAAATCTGCAAGTTTAATTTCTTTTGATTTCTTTGACATTTACATAGACGGTAACAATATCAGTAATTATGAAACTTAAGGTAAAAAATATTACAAAACAGGCAGAATGAGTAATATTAGTGTTTTAGGTGCAAATGTGTGTATTCGAAAGGTACTCACTCTCTGTTAGCAGAAATGAGTAGACTATGTTCAACAGTAGGAGAAAAGGAACAGATGTACCTAATTAGACTTTTTTGACAGTACCAAACATGTTAAATACCACTGTGCTAGCCGGGAATCACTAGGAAAAACACTGCTTTACAACTGTGCACTATTTGTTTATTTATTTATTTATTTCACTCAAATATAACAATTAGACAAATCATACAATACAACCCTGGCATTCACTACTCACTAACTAATCCCCCCTTCCTATCTTATTCACCTTATAAAGCCTACAACTCTTATGTATACCTTTCCTAGCTATTAATTTATATACAATTAATTACTGTTATTTATCGGTCTCCACATTCCCGCCTTTTTTCCAGTTTCCTATGAGTTATTCTTGGGAAACTACATGCTTGAGTATTCTGGTCCAATTCGTTCGTCGACGCTCTTGTCTTCATTTTCTGCTGGTGCACCCGAAATAAATGCTTCTTTGCTATGAACTTGTTTTGAATCATGGATTTTCTTTGCATGTGAAATATGGCGTTTATATATTTTTCCGTCCCTAGATATTGTTAATTCATTTCCATTCCTTTTTAATACGTCGTACTCGTCTTCATTAAATCTCGTGGTAAGTTTATGGGGCATTGTCATGTTTTGCAGTACTACTTGATCTCCCGGATTAATGTTTACATCTACCGCTTTCCTCGACTTATCTTCCCTCTCTTTTCCCTTTTGTTTGTTTACTATGCCATTGTCTCTTGCTTCTTCATCTATATCCTCGCCCATTAAATCTGCCAATGAAGGAATTTTATCGCGAATGTTTCTCCCGAACAATAATTCTGAAGGTTTTTTATTTGTGGTCCCTTATGGTGTAAGTAACATTGTGCATTAATGTAAATTTATATATTTCTTTTTGATAATTCATGTTATTTGAATGAAAAATTTGTAGGCGTTTAAGAATGGATTTATTCATATTTTCTACTTCTCCATTCGCCTGTGGCCAGTATGGAGGAGTCTGAATTAGCTCTATATTGTTATTCTTACAAAACTCTTTGAATTCCTGACTCACAAACTGTCTGCCGTTATCAGTACGAATTGATTTCGGTATTCCCAGCCGTGAGAATATTTCCGCTAAATGGTTTATGGTCAGGAAGATCAACGCAGGATTGGATTTTTGTAATCAAACAGATAGCTGAGAAAATGTTGGCCACAGATCTAAAACTTCACTGCTGCGCAATAGACCTGGAAAAAGCGTTTGATAGCGTACGTAGAGAAGACATATGGAGGATATTGAGTGAAAGAGGAGTAAACATAAAGTTAATAAAGGTAATCCAGAGTCTGTAGGACACGACAATAAATACAGTACAGATAGCAGGTAACAAGACCAAGGAGTTCACTACTAGGAGAGGAGTTAGACAAGGGAGTATTCTTAGCCCTCTCCTTTTCATTATGATTATAGACAATATAGCGAGAAAGGTGAATGATGGAATGAAAGGTACACATATAGGCTTCAGAAAACTACAACCAATCAGAATAAATGAGTTATTGTATGCAGACGACCTTATCCTCTTCTCTAAAAATAAAAAAGAGCTACAAGACAGAATTGAAAAATGGAGTGTCACTTTACAGCAATACTACCTAAAAATAAACTTTAAAAAGACAGAAATAATTACTATAGGTAATGGAAATGAAGAACCCGAAATAAATATACAGGGAGAAAACATTATAGAGACAAAACAAATGAAATATCTGGGAGCCATTGTAGACGAAACAGGAACAATAGAAAACGAAATAAAGAACCGGATAAGTAAAGTTTCGAACCTGTACGGAGCACTCTACAAAACATTTTTTAACAAAAAAGAAGTATCTAAGGCAACTAAAATCCGAATATACGAGTCGGTTTTAGTACCGGTGCTTACATACGGAAGTGAATCGTGGGTAATAACAAACAATATTAGAAGCAACATTGAGGCATGTGAAATGAAAATCCTACGAAAAATAGAACGTGTCACTAAATTGGACAAAATTAAAAGTGAAATAATTAGAGACAGACTGAAAGTTAAAAGTGCAATAGAAAAAATTGAAACGCAGCAATTAAGATGGTTTGGACACATCGTAAGGATGAAGGACGATAGGCTAGTCAAAGCGGTGTGGGAAATGGGAACCGATAATAAAAGAAGACCGGGAAGACCAAGAAAAACATGGAACAAGGAAATAGTCACATCCCTTAAGAAAAAAGGAATCAACTGGACGCAAGCAAAAGACAAGATAAGGGATCGCAAGGAATGGAGAAAATTTATCACCTCTACACCTAAGGTAGAAGAGGTACCGGGATAAGTAAGTAAGGTTTATCATTATTTCGGAAGTTGTAGCTTTCAAGAAATTTATTTCTTGGTATCTAGAGAAATAATCGATAATTACCAGAAGCATATCTTTATTTGCTAACGGACCCATTAAGTCAATGGTCACACATTGCCATGGGCCTTCTGGAAATTTGTGTTTTGTCATCGGTGGCGGTTTATTGGGTTGGGAAACCAGGAGACAGTCTCGACATTGTTTAACAAATTTCTCCGTCTGTCTATCAATCAGTGGCCACCAAACCTTCGCTCTTAGTCGTCTTTTCATCACCGTTTCTCCCGGGTGTCCTTCATGTGCCAATTCTAATACTTTCTGTCGTAGTGTTTCCGGAATTACAATTCTACTGCCACGTAGGATTACCAGACCCAAAGTTGTCAGTTCCAGTCTGAATGGAAAATAAACACTCTTGCCAGCTTGGTCCCATGTTTTGTTATTGCCATGCTCAACTGCTTCTAGAATTTCTTTGTCCTTTCCGTGACTATATCAGAAGGCTTTTGGTGTATTTCGCCCTAATATTGAAAAGACATGATGCTCGCCTTCCTTATCAAAGGATCTTTCCGCTGTCAATCGACAAAGTATCGATACAGAGTCCGCAATATTTAGTTTGCCTGGCTGGTAGATGACTTTAAATGTAAATGCTTGTAGCTTTAACATCCAACGTTCAATACGAGCTGGTGGTTTAGAAGATGGCTTGAAAAAGGCTTCCAGTGGTTTATGGTCTGTCACCAATTCAAACTTTAATCCGGCCACATAATAATCGTTCAACAATCCAAACTAGTGCCAAACTTTCCTTTTCCGTTTGCGAGTACCGACGCTCCACGTCTGAAAGGCTTTTGCTCGCAAAGCATATAACCCTAGGACATTGTTCTATAGCATGCATCTATAGCATGCATCCCAATATCCTTGAGAATAAATATAAGAAAAATATCTAGTAAGGTTTTGGGAATTGTTGGGTTACTAGACAACAAAAAGTAAATAAACATTCATTCCTATTTCGACTTAAAACGAGTCAACATCAAATGTATTTTTATATTAGAATAAATTGTTGTTGTCTTTCGTATTATATATATTTCAAACTTATTTTTACAACTGTGCCGGCTCCAGCCGCCACAACTGGTGACTCCTTGATTATTTTGAACACTACCCTTCAGTATGGGCGAAGAAGAGAAACGTGCCTCACCTGATCCTCCTGCGCAAGAACTACAATATATTTCTGCTATAACTTCAAATAAATTTCCCGAATATTATCCTGAAGATCCTGAACTTTGGTTTAAACAAATCGAAATAATTCTCAACTCTCACCATATTATTTCTGAGAACAGAAAATACAACGCATTGATTACAGCTTTACGTCCAGAACATGCTGTTGATATACGATATCTCATCCTTGAACGACCACTGGATAAACCATATACTACTACCAAAGCAGCACTACTTCAGCGAACCATTCCTACGGACGTACAAAATTTTAACACCTTGTTAAATATTAATGCCTTAAATTATGACAAACCTTCTCATCTGTTACGAAAAATAAAGCAACTTGCAGGAACAAATCAACAAGATAACAAAATTTTAGAACATCTCTTTCTTCAAAAGCTACCACCAAACATTCAATTAATCCTAACTTCATCCACCTTGTCAAACATTGAAGAAAAGGCTAATATCGCAGACAAATTAGTAGAAATAGCTCAACTTGTCATCACTCTATCTCGACCTGTCAATACAAACGAAATTAGAGAATTGCAAACAGAACTTCAAAATGTCAAAAAGTTACTCACCGATTTAACCAACTCTCCTCGAAATGGGCCATCGACACATACAACTCCTCGTTTCCCTAGACAGGAATACTGGCCCTCTCTCTCTCTACTTCCCATGACGGTAGAAATATCTGCTGGTATCACTACAACTTCAATGAAAAAGCAAGAAGATGTCAACCAGGCTGTCAATGGCAGAAGAATAATTTAAAGTTTGCTCCTAATAGAACGGTCAATATACATACCATTATTAAATGTAAACATCCTAATTAATTCTTATACTTTTTGCAGCATTAGTCCTTCCGTTTCCAGTCCTCTCTTCTTTGTGACTGACAAATTGTCAGGTTGTCGTTTTCTAATTGACACTGGTGCAGAAGTGAGTATTATCCCACCTAAATTCACAAATACACAATAAACAAAAACGTTCACTCAGTGCAATCAATCAGACAAAAATTCAAACATATGGTACTGTCAATTTCACACTTGACATTGGACTTAAAACCAATTTTAACTGGGAATTTATTATCGCAAACGTTAAACACGCAATTATAGGAGCAGATTTTTTACAACATTTCCGTATAACCATCGATATGACTAATCGAGAACTTCATAGTAACACTTCATTTTTCAGAAGACCTTGTATTTCTTTAATTCAATCCGATAATAAATTTCAAAATATTTTAAACGAATTTCCTTCTTTAACTAACCTTTTTGACTAAAAAACAGTCATTAAACATCATGTCACTCACCGTATTATCACAAACGGTTCTCCTGTTTTTAGTAGACCCCGTCGATTACCTCCACAAAAACTCATTGCAGCCAAAGACGAATTTAATAAATTATTAGAACTCGGTTTTATCCGACAATCATCAAGTAATTGGTCATCAGCTTTACATATGGTCAAAAAGAAAACCCCGAACACTTGGCGTCCCTGCGGAGACTACCGCGCATTAAACAGCATAACACTCCCTGATCGTAATCCTATTCCTCACATACAAGAATTCACTACAAATTTAGAAAACGCAATTATTTTTTGTAAAATTGACAGTTAAAGCATACCATCAAATTCCTATGGAAGCATCATCGATACCTAAGACAGCCATAACGACACCATTTGGACTCTTCGAGTATACACACATGCCTTTCGATCTTCGCAACGCCGCACAAACCTTTCATAGATTTATTGACGAGATAACACGAGGCTTAAATTTCTGTTTCGCATATATTGATGACATAGGTACTCATTACTAGTAATACACCAGCAGAACACGAAGAACATTTAAGAACTCTCTTCAATAGACTACAACAATGCGGCGTTGTCATCAACCCGGAAAATGTCAATTTGGCAAAGAAGAAATTGAATTTCTTGGACATCACGTAGACAAAAACGGAATCAAACCTTTAACAGACGCAATACGAACAATTAAAACCTTTCCAATACCTGCAACTCAAAAAAAACTACACGAATTCCTCGGCCTTACAAATTTCTACCACAGATTCATACCAAATTGCGCAACTATTCTTCAACCACTTAACAAATTGATTGATAACAAACGTCAAAACACAAAAAAACTGACACTTAATACACAAGAATTGACAGCTGTCAAAAACATAAAAAATGCATTAATAATCGTCACAAAATTATCTATACCTAAAAGAAACTTTCCTACCAGCATTATGGTTGACGCATCTGACACGGGGGCAGGGGCGGTTTTACAACAACTTGAAAATAACGTTTGGAAACCATTAGCATTCTTTTCAACTAGTTTCAACAAAACAGAAAAAAATACAGTACATTCGGAAGAGAATTATACGCAATATATCTAGCCATCAAAAAATTCCGTTTTTTCATTGAAGGACAAGAATTTTTCATCTTAACCGACCATAAGCCACTCACATACACTTTTAATAAAAATTCATCAAAATATTCTCCTAGAGAACTCCGACACTTAGATTACATTACCCAATTCACAACTGACATAAGACACGTATCAGGTAAAGATAATAACGCTGCGGACACACTTTCAAGAATTGAAATTAATTCCATCACAAGCAAACCTAATACCTCTTATGATGAACTAGCAAAATGCCAGGAATTCAACCCCGAACTAAAATCACTATTAAACAATACAAAAAACTTCTTACGTTTCAAAAAAATCAAATTACCAAACACATCACTGCAATCATACTGTGACACATCTACTAAAAATTTCCGACCTTTTGTACCACAAAAATTCCGACGTTCACTATTTGAGCAACTACACTCTTTATCACAACCCGGAATTAACGCCACACGAAAACTTATTTCCTCTAAATTCATTTGGCCAAATATGCATACAGATATTAAAAATTGGACATAAACATGCGAAAAATGTCAAACCTGTAAAATCATTAGACATACAAAAGCACCACTTATAAAAATTCAAATCCCTACAGCACGTTTCGACAACATACATATAGACATAGTTGGCACATTACCCATTTCCAAAGGATGTCGCTACTTGTATTGATAGATTTACAGGATGGCCGGAAGCCATAGCCATGCCTGACATCAAAATTGAAACCATCGTAAAAACATTTATATCAGGATGGATTTCCAGATTTGGAATACCTTCAACAGTAACAACAGATCGCGGAGCACAATTCGAATCATCACTCTTCCGCCAATTACTTACACTCATTGACTCCACAAGACTACGTACAACATTTTACCACCCGGAAACTAACGGTATAATCGAACGAGTCCATAGACAACTTAAAACAGCTTTAAAAGCCTGTTACCATCCGGATGAGTGGCATGATAATTTACCTTTCGTACTTTTAGGAATTAGAACCTCTTTTAAAGAGCCTTTACAATGTAGCTGTGCAGAACTTGTTTACGGAGCAAAGTTACGATTACCCGGGGAAATTCACAAATCCTTTTCCACCGAATTCATCGACAATATAAACTTACCTCTATATTTAAGAAAATTAAAGAAATACATGTCCCAGTTGGCAGCTGTAGATCCCAAAAAAAAAAAAAACATCTAACAAACACCCTTACACAAATCCAAATCTTTACCGCACTAACTTTGTTTTCATACGGACAGATTCCATCCAAACCCCATTACAACCACCTTACACCGGCCCATACAAAATCATCGCAAGATCAGATAAATATTTTACCATTTTAAAAGACAATACATATGAAAACATATCAATTGACAGACTAAAACCCGCCTTCCTACATCCTCAACTCACATCAAAAAACAAACAAACTCAAACTGCATGCACCAGTTGTCACCAAGGAACCGAAAACGAAGGATTAGAGTTCCAATAGGTTTTTTTTTTCTAATTATAATTATTAATATTAGATTTGTAAAATGTTTATTTATCTTTCGTCTAGTTTAATATAGCATGCATCCCAATATCCTTGAGAATAAATATAAGAAAAATATCAAGTAAGGTTTTGGGAATTGTTGGGTTACTAGACAACAAAAAGTAAATAAACATTCATTCCTATTTCAACTTAAAACGAGTCAACATCAAATGTATTTTTATATTAGAATAAATTGTTATTGTCGTTCGTATTATATATATATATATATATATATATATATATATATATATATATATATATATATATATATTTCTATAGTTTAATTCAAACTTATTTTTACAACTGTGACGGCTCCAGCCGCCACAGTTCCTCATCAAATTGCAGAAGAACAGCTCCCAACGCCACTGGGCTTGCGTCCGCTACTATTCGTGTTCTTTTCTTAGGGTCAAAATATGAGAGAGTTGGAAGTTTTGCTAAATTTTCTTTAAGTTTATTGAAATGCTTTTGATGTTCTTCCGTCCTCAAGAATTTTTCGTCCTTTTTTGTTAGTTGTCTTAGGGTTTCGGTTGTACTTCCCAAGCCAGGAATGAATTTGCCCACGTACGTCACCAAGCCCAAGAAGCTCCGTACTTCTTCTTTAGAGCTTGGTGGACGAAATTCCAGAATTGTTTTGACCTTTTTCTCATCCACATTTATACCATCAGCACTTAGTTTGTGGCCTAAAAAGTTCACTTCTTGAACTTTCATCATACACTTTGATTCATTTAAGAGTACATTATTTTCCTTGAATACTTTTAATACTTCTCTTAAGCACGAATCATGCTCCTCTTCTGAACTCCCGAACACAACGATATCGTCTATATAATTTAAATAGTTCTTGCACGAGGCCAGTAGCCTTTCACACACTTTTTGAAACTTCTCAGGTGCCGAATTGACGCCAAACATTAATCGCTTATAGCGAAACATCCTATTATGAGCGATAAACGTCGTAATGGCGCGGCTGTCTTTATCCAGCTCTAACTGATGGTATGCATTTGTAAGATCTAAGCGGGAAAAAATTTAGCATTCATCAGCTTCGTCATTAATGAATCAAAATATTACTACAATGGGTGATATCCACGGGCTAGCTTCTGTCACCTCTTTTATTACATCAGTTTTTAAAGCTTCTTTTAATTTTTCCTCCACTTGAGTTTTCACTGATATTGGCACTCGTCTTAGTGGTTGTTGCACTGGCTTAATGTTTGGGTCGATATTCAGTTTAACTATTACTCCTTTGATTTTCGGGAATGGAGATATTGCTTCTACTCGGTTTATATTAAGTCCCAACTTTAAAATTCCTAACTGCTTGGATGTTTCTTTGCCTAATAGAGAAATATCTGCTGTATCAATTACATAGAAATACGTAATAATTTCTGTTTGACCGGGAATATTAACTGTAGTTTCGAAACGATGCCTAATTTTTAAATTTTGTTCTGCGGCATATGACTTTAATAAATCCGTTGCTTCCGGTTCTATGTCCCATACCGCTGCATTGCTGTTTGCCAGTTTATCCCAATCTTCCCCTTTTAAAATGTTGACTTTTGATCCTGAGTCAATTAATAATGTTATTGGCACCCCTCCTACATGACATTCGATGATGTCGTCATTTGTATCAGATTTTGTAGAATTACTATTGATCTTGAAACATTCAAAATTTCTTAAACTGGACTCTGTGCCGTTCTTTCCTGTATCCGAGTTTCAGTCTCTATATATTTCACATCTGACTTAAATCTTTTTGTTTTATTTTTCTCTGGACAATCATTTGTCTTTTTCCCTGCCTAGTTCTACAATAGAATGCAAAATGTCCCTGTCGTCCGCACTTCCTACATTTTGTATTTTTCGCGGGACAGTCCTGTTTGTTTGCAGCATGTCCAAATTTCCCACATCGAGTGCATTGTTCGGGTGGTTTTTTATCTTTACGGGCAATCTTATTTATCCCACTTACAGATGGGCCGGGTTCTCTCTTGTGGTCGCTCATTTCTACTGATTGACTTTGAATTTGTTCGTGAATTTGACACAGTTCGATTACTTTCTCTAATGACCTTTCTTTCTCCAATAATTTCTTTTCCAATTCTATGGGGACCCAACTGTCAATCAATTTATCTTTCATACTGATCGTGAATTTGACACAGTTCGATTACTTCCTCTAATGACCTTTCTTTCTCCAATAATTTCTTTTTCAATTCTATGGGGGCCCAACTGTCAATCAATTTATCTTTCATACTGATATCCGCAGCTCCCTGTGCATTATTCCCAAATGTACACCTTGCTGCTTGATGTCGAACTTTTATAAGGTATTTATTAAAATTTTCACCGTCCACTGGTTGGAGATTTCGGTAAATGTGTCGCTCAAAGGTGGAGTTCTGTTTTGGAGAGAAGTAAATAAGTTAATTTATCAACAAGTATTTCAAAAATATCGTTGTTTTGCTCTGGATTGAACGTTTCTACGGCTCCAGGCAGGTTGTATGCCACCTCTTGCAGCTGAATGCCTCCCAAGTGCAATAGTTTATTTCTTTTTCTGATCACATCTGTAACCTCTTCTGCAGCTAGATACAGTTCTAGGGAACGCAGCCACTTTTCCCATTCTCCCCTCACTAAGGCCTTGTCAATGGTTTCGCACAGAAACGGCTTTATCCCTGAATCTGTCATATTGCCTAGATCTCATTCCTGAAACAAAGCACCTTTATATAATGACATTAAATCATACCGCCTTACTAAATTTATTATTATACTGTTTAGCTCTTTAGTTCACTCTTTCTTAATTTAGCCCACACGCTTTCTTTAATCTGGCTCACAGCCGTCCTTCATACGGCTCACAGCCATGCCATTCCATTTGGCTCACAGCCATTCCATTTTTTTCTTTTTTATATTGCCCACAGTGTTAAATAAATATGTGTCACTTTATATTTACCTGAATCGTACACCGTAGATTCGTACCACTTCTCGTCGCCAAATGTGCTAGCCGGAAATCACTAGGAAAAACACTGCTTTACAACTGTGCACTATTTATTTATTTCACTCAAATATAACAATCAGACAAATCATACAATGCAACCCTGGCGTTCACAACTCACTAACTAATCCCCCCTTCCTATCTTGTTCACCTTATAAAGCCTACAACTCTTATGTATATCTTTCCTAGCTATTAATTTATATACAATTAATTACTATTATTCATCGGTCTCCAGTCTCCACAACCGCAACAGATTTTTTTCATTTGAATTAACGTTTTTGTAATGAAATTTGTTGAATTCACACTATTACTCTTGCAGAAGAACGACCATAAAATGAAGTTTAATCATCTCTTCTACGCCAGTTCTCTTTCAAAAGTTATGCAACACTCCATAAAAACTGGCAATTTTTTTTTACAGTGATACATCACTTTTCTAGGGACGTTCTTATAAAATAAAATACAAAAAAAATACAGTGGGATATCGGCTTAATGAACGGCATAGCATTACGAAAATAATTTAACACCTAGTGTAGGTAACTAGTACATAAAGGTTAAATATACATCCGAGTAGGTTATAAAAAAAAAAATATCGATTTGTGTAAATTATAATAGTTATCAAAGAATAATAAAGAAAATATGTATATTTCTTCAAAATAAAATAATTTAATAGGGAAACTATAATAGGAATTTTGATGTTATTTAGTTTTAATATTTCAATCTTATATTATGATAATAACTTATTACATATTCCATATTAAACTACAGTACAATACTCTGAGTTCTCGAAAACATAATTACCTAATCATTCGCCTATCGAATAATAATACATATTTAATTGACCTTAGAATGTAGAATATCAATCAACCAATCACATTATATTATGGAATGTATGGCAATATAGTAAGGTTCATTAAATTCTATTAACATATTCTACATTTATTATGCACGCTTTATTTGCTAATATCCTGTCGTATTCCATTATTTGTAATGAATTTTGATAAATTTATTAAAATTCCAAGTTGATTTAATTATATGAGTATCAGTAATTAAATTAATATTTTAATCATAGTGGTCAGACAATAATACTCGTAATTAATTATTTCATTATATTTTATCGATTTCTATTATTTAATTACCCTTGCATTGCACATAATATGCGATGTTGGATACCTGGCACCTATTTCATAATATTAATTAACTTACTCGGTTTTGAATAACTAGTGGTATGATAAAAAATATCTATTTATAAATAAATATTTCTTCACGGCATATTACCCATTTCTGGGTGTGCCAGTATCTACAACACATGTAGACATCGGTAATGATAACGATTTATTTTACCGTGTGGGTGCTTACCAGGCGTCACCTCACGGGCACTAGTAGCTAAAAAAAAAAAATAATCTATTTAGATTTACTTAATGTGTTTCATTTCAAAATTATACTATTTTTCAAGAAAAATAACAAACAGTTGACGTTTTGAAACGGTATCAGAAAATATAAAAATAATATGTATATCGCCGTGGATTGTTAATTTTAAATACTCCTGTACATGTAAACTTTGGCCTATCTCTAAAACACAATGCGACCTTCATAGAACGGAGGTTATTAAAACTAACGTAGATTATAATTTGAATAAATTAATAAAATATTTCACTTATGACCAATTCCACTACACTCTTGAGCAATAAATGTTATTTCACAAGACAAATTTAACAAAGATGTGAATATTTTATTCTTTTAGGGTGGTTTTCACCAACGACAGTTAAACAATTTATTTTCTTGTTAAATTTAACAAGCTGTTAAACTGTATTTCATTTTCACCAACTACAGTTACGCCTATCAACCCAGTAAATCATTTGTTAAACTAACCGACGAATATTCTTGGGTTAAATATTTATCGGGCCGTTATCTTAATTATTTCCCTGGTTACAGTGACAAACAGAAAAAAAATTATAATAATTTAGTTTTTGACATTTTGTCGTATTCAAGTTTAAAAAAGTGTAAAAAAATGAGTTCTTCGTCATCTTCTGCATCAAATTCGTCGTTATCATTATCTGTGTCTATAACGTCTTGCAATTCTTCTTCTGATTCTGATGCAGAATATCTTCCTAAACGTCCACGAATGTTGAAAGAGAGAAATAATCCTTTACTGATGTACGATGATATTGACTTTAGAATGCGCTTTAGATTTTCTAAAGATACATTTAGATATATCTTGAAATTGAACCTACAGATAGAAGAAATTTTCCAATATCCACTATGCTTCAGTTACTAGTAACACTTCGGTTTTAAGCAATTGTAAATTTTCAAATAAATATTGGGGCCTTTTTTAATATTTCTACTTCATCAGTATGTCGTATCATACGCCGAGTAACTCGAATTATTGCTGCACAAAGTCAACGTTTCATAAAAATGCCAGCAAGTAGAGAAGAAATTAAACAAGTTTGTTTGGACTTCCACAGAATTAGTGGTTTTCCTGCTGTATGCGGTGCGATAGACTGCACACATGTACGCATTCAATCTCCTGGAGGTGCTCATGCAGAAACTTTTAGAAATCGGAAAGGGTGGTTTTCCATTAATGTTCAGGTTGTGATGCTCGTCTTGTAATACAGGAAATTACTGCTTGATGGCCTGGGTTAACGCATGATAGTAGAATTTTTAATAATTCTCGTATAAAAGCACGCCTAGAAAGCAACGAATTTAATAACTGCTACATATTAGGAGATAGTACATACCCCTGTAAACCGTATTTATTAACGCCAGTTTTAAATCCGAGGACAAGAAATGAAGAAAGGTATAATAATGGCCATATCCTTACCCGAAATCCTATCGAACAACATTCGGAGTTTTAAAAAAGAGATTTCCATGTTTATCACTCGGAATGCGATTATATAGAAGAACTATTTTGGCAGTTATTGTGGCAACTGCAGTCTTGCATAATATAGGGAGACAAAATAATGATCAGGAACTAAATATAAATCAAGATGATAGATTATTGGAAAATGTGGAAGTTCTGCCAATTAACAGAAATATAGGTGAAAATATAGCTGTAAGAATCGCTGTTATTAATAATGTGTTTTCCATTTAAATTAAATTAAATGTTCATAATTTTTAAAAAAGCTTTATTTTATACTAACTGCAAGTGTATGTATTGATATAATTAAATTAATTTATTTTGTGAATAAAGTTTTCTTCCTTAGTTCTAATTTCAACTTCTTTTCTTCCACTTCTAATTCTAATTTTTGCTTTTCCAGTTTTTCTTTTTGTAGTCGAATTTCTTCTTTTTCGCGTTTTAACTTCAATATATCTATTTTAATATTTTGAATTTCTAATTGTTTATTATAAAAATTACTATTTTTGATACATTGTACTTTACATTTTCTTTGGTCCTTTATGGATTTTTGGTTTTCTGTATTATTTTCATTTATAATAGCATATACTTTTGTGTCCTCTTGAACGACGGATACATTCTAGAAAAAGAAAAATATAGTTTAACTATACATCATTGCCCACTTAAAATATTCAGCACTTACTGTTGAACTAATATCAATATTATTATCGTCATTTTCCACGTTAATTGTTTCTGTAAAATTTATTATGTAAATGTAAATTTGTAATATGGGTAGACTGAAAATATGTATATTCATACCTGATACTTTCGTACTGGAAATATCGAATTCATTTTCTATATCCATTATGCTATTACCTAACATATCTAATACTTTTTCCCTTAAATTGTCCATTTTTGATTTAAAGGTCCCACCCCTGTCTTGTAAATTTCCATCTATAAATAATTTTATATAGTTATAGTACATACTGGTATTTATGAAATTTTGTACGACAATATACTTTTTCTACTCCCGTGCGTGAAGTGAGTACTTTACGTATCAATTTTTATGTGTGAAGTTTGAGTTTCTGCACACTGTGCGTGAAGTAGCATTTCACGCACCATTCATTATTTTAAATATTACAAACTGAATTGTATTTTAATAAAACAAAGCTGTTAAACACCCGTAACGTTGGTAACCATGGTGACACAAGTTGATAATACAGAGTTTTTACGTTAAATAAATGACAATGTGAAGAAAAAATATAATTTATTGCAAGGTCGTAGAAAAAGTATAGTATGTAACACGTGTGTGAAGCCTATTTTACATTCGGGTGGTTTGCAACACTCGCCTTCGGCTCGTGTCGCAATCTCCACCCTCATGTAAAAAATTCAACTTCACACACTTGCCACATAATATACTATACTTTATCATCAGCCTTATCTTTTTTCGCTTTCTTTTTTATCGATTCATATAATTTTTTTAACTGGAAACCATTTCGTATTCCATTACTCTGGATAGAATTAAATTCCTGCGAAATTTTATTCCAAATTCAATTTTTTTGTTTAACAGATATATTATCTGTTTTCTTATTTTCTACCACGCTTACATACTTTTCCACAATATTTAAAAATTCTTCTTTTTCGTCATTTGTGTAATTTTTACCCCTTTCCCTCTTTTTGCAGTTTTTTTCCTCATCCATTTTATGATATTTTTAAGTACAAATTGACATTGTCAATGACAGATGCACTACTTGTGAAGAATAATTAAAACAATAATATTTTAATATTTATGGTAAATTGATCAAAGATAAAATACAAAAATGATCAGTAGATCCATCTATCAATAAGGAGCACATTCAAAATCTAATGTTAAAATATGACATTCTGCTGATAGCTAACTGGTGCTAAAATTATTTGGTGAAATTACAGTTAATTTATTCTACCGTTTTAATTTATTGCTTTGTTAGGTAACCATAGATTTAACTGTCGTTGGTGAAAACCACCCTTAGTTGATTATAAATGTCAACGCAAAGCACAATATCACGTATTTCTTTCACGGCACCTAATTGTATGTAAAAAAAATCTGATGTAATCAACACAATACCTCCCGCTTTTTAATTTTTATTAATTTAAATGCATACCTGCATATTCTGAAAACTATATTAAGTTCCTCTGTATTTATCTTTTGCTTTACATGATCCATTTCGTTAATGTGTGGTTATAAACCAATATTTGACAGTTTCATAACGCGTACTTATTCACAGTTTGATTTTTAGTACTGCAAACATATCAAATTTATATCGGACCATTCTATACATCTAATATTTATATGATGGAAAAAATATTTTTTTTACTAACCTCAATACAATCTTCTAAACACAGTTTCATTATTAATTTTAATGTAATTGCTTCCTGACAGTGACATTTGTTTAAATATGTCAAAATTGTTATCAAAATATTTTGTTTTTGTTTGACGCATAGGCAAGATGATATACAAAAATAAATTATTTTATAATTTAATATTTAAAGTTATTTGAAGTTATTTCCTAAATGTTATTATCGTAGAATTGAAGATTATACCATTATATCCAATTTTTATTTGTAAAAAATTGCTAACAAATTATATTCAATGAATTTTTCACAAGGAAAACTGTTAAAAGCTTGTTTAAATGATACTTCCGGTTATCCGATATACACTAAAAACTAATGAGCTCTTCCCACATTAGTGTAGAATGGATATACAAAATTTCAAATTTTCTGACTAATAGTATTTGAGTAATCGTGTACACAGGATCCACTCCACACACACATACACATACACATACACACACACACACACATACATGCACACAACCGTCATAGTAAAAATGTTAAAATCGGATTCTGGGGACATCACAGCACGATCCCTATACCTCCCTTACCTAGGGTAGCGGAAGGTAAAAATTAACACCTATTAATTTTTTCATGTAATTATAGCCATATTTCCATCACATTAATATAAAACTGCATGCATTTTTCTCAAAAAAATCATTATGTTAAGATTATAAAAATATTATATTACTGAATTCAGAATTAAATTCTCTAAGGAATGAGTAGGTAGAAAATATGTTTTCATTTTAAATTAAAAGTTAGGTCCCGTATTTTGAGAACCACTGATCTAAAAAAATAATTTTCCATTTCTTTAAATTTGTCTTATGAAATATAAATTGTTTGCCAATTTAACCGCCTGTGTAGCTCTTATAGTTCCCGAGATGGCAATGGTGGCCTGTACTCGGATTTTTATACAAAAAGTATTCCAAAGCTATGAATCATTTCTAATACATTTTCAATAATTCACATACTTCTCTACATACTATCTGCTTTTAATCTTCAACGATGAACGAAACGAAAAGAGAACGTGTTTCGTGTGTTGATTCACCTGATCATTATTTTTGCCTTTTTACCTCTCGCTAAGAGAGGTATTGGATTCATGCAAAAATCGCATATCCAGATTTTAGTAAATAAGCATGATTTAAGGTCCCTATAAACCGATTTTAACATTTTTACAATGATGTGTGTGTATGTGTGTGTGTGGATGTGTGTATGTTGGAGGGACGATTACTTAAAAACTATAAGACATAAGACCAGTTTATCTATGAATTCCTCAATCTGATATTCGAAAAGGTTTTAGTAACAATTGGACAACTGGAAGTAGTAGTTTCTTAAAGAAAATCTTCTAAATAATATTTTTTGGAAATTTATGTTACAACAAATATTAAAGAATATAAAATTCTCTTTCTAGGATATTATATATTTTTATTATATCTTCTATAGATTTAGAGATAGAGAGTTATAAATACGGGTGTAACAGCGAAACGATCTACCTCAAATAATTTCTCTACTATTAAAGATACAGTAAAATATTATAAGACAATCTTGTAGAAGACTAAGGGGGACATCCGATTAAAGAATAATTTTTTTTAACCAGTAGTTTTCAAGTTACAACAGGTAGTTATAGTTTTTTAAATGGGATAATATATTTTTTTACACTCATTCGATAGAGTATTTTTTTCTGAATTTAACAATATAAATATTTTATACCCTTACATTAAGATATTGAGAAAAATTAGTTTAAAGTTTAAATAAAATTGATTTTTATTACTATTTTTTGATTAGGCTATGAAATGAAACAAAACGTAAATATTTATTAATTACTTTCTAAATAGTGTTCTATATGATGCCCATTCTTTTCCAAACACAATTCGCATCTTATCAGTACGGATTCAGACGTAGCTTTATTAATTATTTCCGGTGTTAAAGCAGTATATGCATCTCTTACATGATTCTTTAAATTTTCCTTTGTTGTTACCGTTTGAGAGTATATTCTATCTTTTAGGTAGCCCCATAAAAAGAAATCTAAAGGTGTTAGGTCGGGGGAACGAGCAGGCCATTTGAATGGCCCATTTGTAGCTATCCAGCGATCTTCAAACATTTCTTGAAGTTGTTCATACACTGGATGAGTATTGTGGACTGGCGCTCCATCCTGCTGGAACCACATATGCTGTCTCTCATTTAAATTTAAATTTTCCAAAAAAAATATAAGTTTATTTTGCAAAAAAATTAGATAACGTGTCCCATTTAAATTTTCTTTATAAATATGGAGACCAATCAATTTGTTTCCGAATAATCCAACCCAAACGGTAAAACCCCATTTATGTTGGTAATTTCCAACACGAAATGAGTGCAGCTGTTCTTCCGCCCATACATGTTTATTATTTCTGTTGAACATTCCATTGTTGGTGAATCTTGATTTTTGATTCATCCGTCCACAACATTTTTTTAGAAAATTCATAATTTTCTTGGTTCTGAACCAAAAACCACTTACAAAACTCTATTCTACGTATATCTGTATCATTTATAGAATGAATTAATTTCAGTGAATATGGTTTCAGATTATGTTTTTTCAAAATTCGCCACACCGACATATTTGAAATAAAATGTTCACTGGCAATTTCACGTGTAGACTCATTTGGATTATTAGCGATATATCCCAAAAAAGCAATTTCAATTTCTTGGCCATTTCTGATCGGTCTATGATTTTCACGTTAACATGAAAATGACCCATGATATTTTAAATTTCGTGTTATCCGCTTGATAACATTTTTTTCTGGACGCTGTTTATCAGGGTATCTTGCAGCAAAAATATTGGAAGTCTGTTTATAGTTTTTATGACATTCGCCAAAAATTAATAATAAATTCAACAATTCGTCGTTTGTGTAAATTCTAGACATATTATTTCAAAAATAATCACAAAGAAATATCAATTTTCAACAATAGAAATTATACAAGAAACAAACTAAAATTAACTTCACAGAAGACTGAACAAAACAACAATTTGCAATAATAGAAATTATACAACAAATTAAATTGTCAGGTAACAGATAACACTGAACAAAGCAAATAACAATTTGCAATATTAGAAAATATACAACAAATTAAACTTACAAATAATAATGAACAAAACGAATAATTTTCAATTGAAATCGTATAACGAACAAATTAAATTGACAGGTAACAGTTTTTGTTTTTCGTTCATAGCCTACTAAAAAATTGTAATAAAAATCAAATTTATTTAAACTTTAAACTAATTTTTCTCAATATTTTTTATGTAAGGGTATAAAATATTTACATGGTTGAATTCAGATAAAAATACTCTATCAATTGAGCATAAAAAAATGTATTATCTCATTTAAAAAAATATAACTACCTGTTGTAACTTGAAAACTACTGGTTCAAAAAAATATTTTATTCTTTAATCGGATGTCCCCCTTGCTCTTCTACAAGATTGTCTTATAACATTTTATTGTATCTTTAATAGTATAGAAATTATTTGAGGTAGCTCGTTTCGCTGTTACACCTGTATATAAAATAATAATTCATTGTATCCATCAAATAGCCCATGGAAACTAGTTGAAAAATTAAAATGTTTGTAAATGACATAAATGTCAGTGTCAAAAATCCAGAGATATTACTGAAGGCTTTTTCTGGAAAATACATTTAATATTTCTTATTTTATCATTAATTAAATATTTAAAATTATAGATATAGCTGCCGCACGTTAAATTGACACTGTTCTTGAATGTGGAAAACCTAAAATTCGTACTTGGACAAGTCGAGATGTAATAGTAATTTCAAGAGATAACAACTGGCGGCCAGCTTTTTGTGTCCGGAGATCATTGTAATTGTAAAGTTTGAAGCTTCTCGTATATTTCGAATTCAGGTACTATATTTGTATGTACCACTGCTTCGCCGTCTACCGGCATTTCATCATAGTAATGACAAATGCTGTCGCCATTTTGCAGCGCATTACATAGACTGTTTCAGAAAGATGCAAACATTCATTCTAATTTAAAATTTATCGCAAATATTTTTATTCCAGAATAATTTTTTTTTGTATGACCTGGGGGATCGTTTTAATCAAATAAAATCTCAAACAAGGGGCCGTTGTTGAACAGTTTACTTAGTTTATATATTTGTCAAAATATTTATTACAACTATAATCTAACCTAATGCACAAAACTCGATCCGAGTTTTCCATGCGTGAGATGTGCTTGGTTAGGCAATATTGACGTACATTGAAAGAAATTCCGTAAATAACGTCTCATCAGAACTTTAACTTTTTAAACAAAATGTGCAACTACTCGCACATATTAACAAAAGGATATATGTATGCCTAATGTAGAAAACAATTAGTAAAAAGTTGGAGTGCATTTAATTGCAAATTTATGAACCGGATGTACCTATTGAGAATCACTGGACCTAGCTTATTATGTAAGTATTCGTGAGCGTGCTATTGACGGACGGTACCGCTCACATCATTAACTTATGGTAATTAACATGACTTAACCGAGACAGCGTTCCAGAAATAATTAGTTTTCAAAGGTTTTCAATGACAATTCTATGATTATGGCCGGTTGTTAAAGTCCACAAAGCAAACTTCTATTTCTGCTATCTGGTTGTATAACCAAAAATCATCCCTAAGCAAATTATATCCTTAATATACACAAAGATTGATAGAGAGATTGCTGATCAAAAATGTTTCAATTTATTTGAATTATTTAGCACAAATAAATAATTTATCTAATAAATTACTTTGATATCTAAAGTTTTAATACAATTAATTTATTTTATGGGGACTTAGATATTTGTAATTATAAATTCGATTATTGTAATTATCCTATAACTATCGTAGATCGCAGTACACAAAAATATTGATATGGTGAAAATTAAATAGCTTACTTACGTCATGGACCTGAAAAAAACTTTATGAAATGAAATATAACTTGTAGAAATTATTTATTTTTAAATACAGAAGAAAGAAAAATACTAGTATTAAGAATATATATATGAAATTTACAAGTATTTCTAAGTTAATCTCTATTTCTTTTACGGAATTTGAAATTATTTGAAATAATTGTAGTTCATTTTTATATCGTACGTTGGCATAGCAATGTTTACATTAAATTTTATATCGATCGAATATCCATCCTGTCACTATTGTCACTTGGTTGTCAGTTTTCTCTGCGTTAGATATTTGTGACTTGTGCTAATATACTATAATGCATCCTCAATAATATTGGCTAAAACTTAAAAGAGCAATTTCAGAAACTAACCATAAATGGCAAAAACTATTTTGAACGGAAATTTTGGGCCATTAATTGAAAGCCGTTCAAAAGATATTTTTTTCAAATATTTCTTTTGTTACCAATCTTTAATTAAATTATGTATTTTTAGAGAGGAACAGATGCCCTGCAAGTAAGCAAATCTTGACAAGAAGATATAGGCACTCGTGTCAGAATGACAGCTAGTAATCATGTACATAACTTTTATTTGGCCTTGGCCTGTTGTACGGCCTTTCTTTCTAAACTTACAAATGTCAAATATTTTAATTCAAAATTTCAAGATTTTCTAAGTTCACGTGGTTTCTTTGTCATCAGCTGTGTGGACTTTACTTGGCGAGTTAAATAAATCACATGAAATTGGAAAATCATGACATTTGGAATGCAAAATAATGACATTGACATCTATGTATGTTCAAGATTACTATTACTGTTTCTTCTAAATAATTTTCATTCTTTGGCCTCGGATTTTCACCAAACATTTCCAGATTGTCTTCATCACTAGAAAACAATTCCTCTGATTCATACGAGTCTTCAGATGAAAATTCGTCAATCACATATTACGAGTATATATATATATATATATATATATATATATATATATATATATATATATATATATATATATATACAGGGTGGCGCGCTTAAGACGATCCACCCTTAATAACTTTGAAACGAATTGTGATAGACATACCGCGGGTTTATGCTAATTGTTTTAACATCTAGGGGTCACATTTTATTAATATTCTTGTTTTTTTGAATTCACTAATCTCACTCCCACCACTACCAACTTTTAAATCTTAAATGGCAATATACCCCTTGTGACATATCAAATGAAAGCTCTTGAAAAATGCTATACAGACATGTCAATAAATTGATATTTGAATAAACCGTTTCAAAGTTAGAAACAATAGTTTATAGTATTTTAATGCATGCAGTGTTATGGAAATGACAAAAAAAAAACAATGGATTGATTGAAGGGGGTCGATTGATTGGTCCGCTAGGTCCCCTGATCTGGCACCCAACGATTTTTTTCTTTGGGGATATTTAAAATCAATTATTTATAAAACTCCACCTGTTAATCTCCAAGATTTAGAAAATAGAATTAAAAAAGCGTGTCAAGTAATGCCAGAAGAATCATTTCGACGGGTGCAAATAACATTTAGTGATAGGTTCTAACATTGTTTAGGTGTAAATGGCGCTTAATTTGAGCCTTTGTTATAAGGTTCTAAATTAAATTAAAATTACATTATTGTTTCTAACTTTAAAACGGTTTATTTAAATATCAATTTATTGACATGCCTGTACAGCATTTTTCAAGAGCTTTCATTTTATATGTCACAAAGAGTATATTGCTATTTAAGATTTAAAAGTTGAGAGTGGTGGGGGTGAGATTAGTGAATAAAAAAAAACAAAAATATGAATAAAATGTGTCCCCCTAGATGTTAAAACATTTGGAGTAAACCGGGTATGTCTATCACAATTCATTTCAAAGTTATTAAGGGTGGATCGTCTTAAGCGTGCCATACTATATATATATATATATATATATATAACAAAAAATGACGCTTTCACTTCCAAATTAATTTAATTAATTAATTAATTAATTTAAAAAAAAAAAACAGCTGACCAAAATCGTATAACTGCGCGAACTCGAACCGTTAGTCAGAAGTTAAACCACCTGATATTGGAAAATCATTAAATTTGGAATGAAAAATGACGACGTTTGTTATATACATTACAAGCTGTCATTCTGTCATGGGTTCCTCATATCTGCTTGTCAAGAAAGACCAACAAAGTCACGTGATTGCTCGCGCGCGCGCCTTATAAATTAGTACCCCATGTAAACTTAGTAGTATATGACGGCATTACTTTAGGAATATTTGATTTGATATATATACAGGTTAGTCGAATTTACATTTATATTTACATTTCATTGAGTAATTGAATATCTTTAATGTATTTTCCTACTCCTTACTCTAGGGTGGATATGAAAAAATCGCACGCTGAACAGTGTGGATATGATAGTCATATCCACCCAAAATTCGCACGTTGAACAGTGTGGATATGATAGTCATATCCGCTCTAGGGTGGATATGAAAAACAACTGAATTAATTTTAATGCTACTAAATCAGTAGATTGTATACTGCACTGAATTTTACATAATAAAAAAATTAATTAAATCTATTCGCTGGTACAAACAATTTTGTATACAAGGTTTTTTCATTTATATATTTTAAATATCTTGGTCGTAGAAAAAGTATACTGTACAACTCGAGTGGAATGCCCATATCCCATTCGAATGATAAACTTCATCCTCATGGGATATGAGCATCATATCCACTCTTGTTGTACAATATACTATTCATTACTAGGGTGTAGTTTTTTATGTTTAGGGTCTCTTTTATTGTTTGTGGTATCTGGTGTTTCCATTTAACCATGCAGTATACATATAGGAATCATTATGTACAAATATTTTTACATTCACTCATAACAATTTTTATTTTACATTTAGCAAATATATCATACACAAAATAAATTTAAAGTTATTTACTATATGCTATTATCGTAGAATTGAAGATTGTACCATTATATTTCATTTTTATTAGTAAAAGTTGCTGAAAAATTATATTCAATGTATTTTTTTTCAAGTAAAACTGTTAAAAACTTGTATAAGTGATACTTGCGGTTATCCGATATACACTAAAAACTAATGAGCTCTTCCCACATTAGTGTAGAATGGGCATACAAAATTTCAAAATTTCTGATTGATAGTATTTGTGTAATATTGTCCACAGGATCCACACACACACACACACTCTCTCTCTCTCTCTCTCTCTCTCTCTCTCTCTCTCTCACACACACACACACACACACATACATACGCACACACATACATACATACACGGTCAAACGAATTATCAGTTACGCGAAACAAGGTTAATATCCTGCGAAGAAGGTATCAAAGGACGAAACACGATGAAAATTTAAGAGAAGAGAGGAAAAAGGAATGTATGCAGGAAAAATTGAATTATAAGCAAAAAATTAATAACGAAAAAACAAAGTCCTGGAAGGCATACTGCAATATCTCGAGCAAATCAAACCCATGGAATGTAGCGTACAAAATGGCTGCCAACAAAACAAAATCGCCTGTAACACTTACTACAATCCAAAAAGAAAATGGAGACTTCACAACAGACATTCACAGTACCTTGTAAGCAATGACAGAAGAATTTGTTCCCAGAGACAGTGTCTCAGATGATACAGAACTACATATGAAAGTAAGGCAAGATATTAAACTACCAATATACTCAAAAGATACTCCAGATTTTACTCAAGAAGAAATAGAGGAAGTTTTTAAAAAAATTAATCCACAAAAGCACCTGGTAAAGATTGCGTCACAATATTGTATAGAATATTCGGACTACTACCTACAATCCTTACTGAAGTTTACAATCAATGTCTGAAGTGGGCGCACTTCCCAAAGCAATGGAAACAAGCAACAATCATTCCCATAATAAAAACAGGTAAAGAAAACTCCAACGGTGCAGGAAAATTCCGGCCCATAAGCCTCATTAATGTAGGTGGAAAATTACTTGAAAAGCTAATGATCAACAGGATAATGACATATTTACACAAGAACAATATGTTAAACAGTAATCAGTTCGGTTTCATGGAAAGAAAACGTACAACTGAAGCAATACTGGAACTAAAAAAAAATTGCAGAGGACAGTTTTAAAGAAGGTAAAGTAGTTGTGATAATAAGTCTTGATGTCAAAGGTGCATTCAACGCTGCTTGGTATCCTGCTATAATGAAAGAACTGCAGAAGTCTAAATGCCCCAGAAATTTGTTTAACCTAGCGAAAAACTACTTCAGTAATAGAACAGCCGAATTGACATCAAATGGCATTAAAATAGTTAAACTGGTAAAAAGGGGGTGCCCACAGGGGTCATGCAGCGGACCTGGATTTTGGAACATACAGTATAACTCACTGCTGGAACTCGACTATCCACATGACGCAAAAACAATAGCTTTTGCAGACGATTTAGTTCTTCTAGTTAGGGGGAAAACAGTTCCTGAGGCTGAAAACGAAGCAAACATAAATTTAGTAAATATAATGAAATGGACTACAGACAATAAGATAACATTCAATAAAACGAAGTCTCAGGTAATGCTTGTCACAAGAAGAGTATCATTAATTAAAAGCAGGATAAAAATATTCCTAAATTATAAGATCCTGAAACAAGTACTCACCATAAAATATCTTGGTATACTTATCGATAAGCAGCTAAACTTCAATGAACATGTAAGTTACATCACGTACAAGTGCCTTAAATTAATAAACATACTGTCAAAATCAGCGAAAATCAAATGGGGATTAAGACAAAATGCAATACATACAATATACAAAGGAGCAATAATACCAATCTTGTCGTACGGTGCACCAGTTTGGATAACCGCCCTTAACAAAAAGTACAATCAGCGTAAAATAAAAAGAGTGCAAAGAATAATCAATATTAGGATTTTGAAAGGTTTCAGAGCAATCTCAACTGAAGCTTCCTGCATCCTAACAGGAAACACACCAATCCTCATAAAACTTCGAGAAATAGTAACTACCAATGATATGACAATTTCCCGCGAAGAACACAATGTGAAGAAAAAAGTTGTTACGCGCGAAGAACAAAAACTCAGTGAACATGATGGGAAAGTGAGTGGGGAAACACCAGCAAAAGAAATTTAATAAAATCTTTTTTCCCAGACGTAAATTCAAGATTACAAACTAAACTTGTGTACTCGCATAAACTAACAGTGATTTTAAGTGGACATGGTCGAATTAAAAATTATCTGTACAAGTATAAAATGAGTGAAAATGCGGAGTGTATTTGTGGCTGTGAAGATCAAACAGTAAACCAATTTTATATAATTGTGAAATTTTAGACAGTGAGCGACAAAAACAACACAAATCAGGAGCAGAGGAAGAAGCTGGCCAGAATCAAAAGAAGATCTAATCAAAAGACTCTTAAGTGAAATTATTGCCTTTGTAAATTCGATAGACTTTGATAAACTTGTTTAATATAAATTAAAAAAATAAAATAAAAAGGGTAAAAAAAAATTAAATTAAATAAATGAATAAATAAAAATAAAATATTTAATAAAATTTTATATGTATGTTGTACAATTTAAAAATATGAAATGTATATGGCATGTAGTATTGAAAAATGGAGCATGCTAAATAAAGGTATTTATTTAAAAAAAACACACACACACACACACACACACACACGTACACACACACGTACATACCCACACACATCATTGTAAAAATGTTAAAATTGGGTTATGGGGACATCAAAACGTGCTTATTCACTAAAATCTCTATATGTAATTTTTAGCACAATTCCTATATTTCCCTTACCTAGGGTAGCGGGAGGTAAAAATACAACCCTGACAAGAATTCACTAATCCAAAAATGAGGATGTCACAATTTCTTTTGCCAAACATAGCATTTATTTAAAACGGTTTAAACGATAATCTTTCAAAAAAAATGAATGTTTCTCAAAATTTTGACACATTCTGATAAAAATATAAACTTCGTCCGTGGCACAAGTAAAAAGAATATACACTTTGTTTACAAAGTTGCAAAAATCATACAATAAATACACATTTTGAAATTTAAAACAATTTATTATTGCGTTGTATAATGTAAACTGTAACGAGCAACATGATGTTATTAAAAATATGTTTCATCTCAAATGCCGCCCTAAAAAATATGCCGCCTGAAACATTCGCTTCACTGTTCGCCCTGCAAATATTCATCATCCTTATTTACGTCTTAATAAATCAAAATATAGTTTTTTTGCTCTCGAATGTATCGTTGCTCCCTAATGTAGTTTGCTTCTTATTAATGATTTATATATAAGATGCAACTATTCCTGTCAGCTCCCCAGTCGTGATATGCTAATGTTTTCAGAATGTTTAGTTTCCTACAGCATTCTTTCCTTAATTCTGTTATATGCCTTTTCCAGGTTAGTTTTTTAACGAGTATTATTCCTAATATTTTTATTTGGTTTACATAGTCAATGTTTTTGGCATATAAGGATATTGTGGGGTTTGTTTGTTCTTTTGTTTTGGATTCTGCAAACCAAAATTCTACATTTTTTGACCATTCTTGGATTTTTTCAATTGCTTTCTGGATCTTGCATTGTACTGGTTTAATATTTTTGTTTTTATGATATATGTCATCGGCAAATAATAGGAATTTTACTGGGCTCGTAATATTTTTTGCTAGGTTGTTTACTGCAATTATGAACAGGATTACACTGAGTGTTGATCCTTGAGGAATTCCGTTTATTTATTTTCTTTTGTGTCAATAGGTATTGTTTACTCGTACTTTGAATTATCTGTTTTTTAGGAATTTTTTCATAAAATATAATGTTTTTTTTTCTTTAATTATAACTTTACCTTAACACTCCATATTAGTTTTTAATTACCAGATGACTTAATAATAGTAGTATCTTATATACGCTACGCCCATAAAAAGAACTAAGTAAACAATACTAGTGAAGTTGACAGAATGGACAGAGATGACCTTGATCAGACATTTTTTATAATTATTTACATACAGAGGGTCGAAAGAAAAGGTTTACGCCTGCGGAGGGCTTTTATTCATCCAATGATGTAAACTTCTTTCGGCCTCAGGTATATACGACGTTTTACGCACAACTGCAATCAAATGAAATGTTTTTAAAATATTTTTTAAATACACATAAAGCTTTTTACTATGTAAAAACATTACTTAGCGATTATATTTTCAAATGTATTTTTGACGTTTTGTTTACCAGTCGGCGGGCTTTCTTTCAGTTTCCGCCATGCTAACTACGATGTAATCAAACAAGTTTAATGCAGTTGAGCGTAAAATTTTTACTGTACCCGATTGAATGTAAATATACGAGTACCAGAATAAGCTTCACACACCTCATTGTGTTTTCTTTACAGATTTAGATCAGGTCAGAACAAACGTAAATTTGTAATGGCGGTAGATACAGGAACGTAAAAATTCTTCGGACTTGCAGTCAATTAATACAATTTAATATAGTAACATACGAACACAAAATAATTATAAATTACATAAACTATAACATTAAAACTTACAGAATGGTCTAGTCAAAAAAAGAAACCACATGTGGATAACGGAACATACAAGACGGTCATTTAAAAATATAAATAAATAAATAAATAAATAAATAAATAAATATGAATAAATAAATAGTTAAAAACAACATATCACAGAGAAAAAATCGTCAAAAATTAAAACATTAAAAAACCTCTTTGATGAGTACAATTAATATTGATCTACAAATAACTATAGTACCGTATAAAACATTTATAAAAAACCAAAGTTGAGGACTATTTTGGATTATTTTAGATTAATTAATGCAGGACTAATAGATGAGTGGGTATGTGAATCCTGATGTGGGACGGCGAACTCCTTGATGGCAGATGATTTGTTGTGCGTTTGTGTAAATTTTAAAATTGTGTTGATTTTATTTTATATTTTTAGTATGTTTATTTTTAACATTAATTAAATTCTTATATAATAGGCTAAGGTGTTCTATATCAGTTTGCGAATTAATATTATTTTTATCTTGTTTTATGAATAACATCTCTAACGTTAACCATTTATGCAGATTTGATTCCATTGTTAAAATTTTAGTGTTATCAAAATCAAATTCATGTTTATTGCTTTTAACGTGTTCTACTGACGCACATTTTATATTTCTATTATTATTGTTGGAGTTTCTTTTATGTTCATCTAGGCGTATTTTTAGATATCTTTTGGTCTGCCCTGTATAAACCTTACTACAATTTTTACATGGAATTTTATATATTAGATTGGATTTTAGTTATTTCTTTGTTGTGTCTTTGATTACAGTAAATATTTTTTTTACAGTTTTACGTTGTTTAAAAGCTATGTTTAAATCCAGTTTTTGTTTCTTCAATTTTTTAAATTTTAGCACTAGTTCTTTTATATACGGTAACGATATATATATCTAACTTCATTAATATTGTTTTTATGTTGGACATTAGTATTTGATGTATTCATTATTTTGTTGGTTAATTTATATATACGTATATCACTGAATATTTTCATGGATCACTTCAAATTTTTTGCTGCTCTGCAATTCGGTTCCACTCTAAAATATTATCGATGATAATCATATCACTTGTTATATTACCTATGAGTATACGATAATTCTGATTACATATTACAAAATCTTACAATGGTATTAGACACCATGATGTAATTAGGCGACGTTGGTGAAATACGTTATCTTCAAATTTTATTAGCGTAGCCTAATTAGATCTATGTGTCTAATACAATTTTAATATTTTTTACAATGTAATCAAAATTATCTTATATATAATTATTCGAAAATAAACCTAAATTTGCTTGGTACTATCCTTATCATCCTATTAATATAATTGTGATTTGCAATTTTTTCCATTTCGTGTTTATTTATCTTTAACCTATTTAAACATAGTAGATGATCTTGAAGCATAACTTTTTAATTTTATTGTAAATCTTTGTTTCTTGTTGTCGTGATCTGGAAAGCAGGGCAAATTAGCACTACTGAGAGATAAGGACCAAGGCCTTAAGGACGCATGGGTTTCCTCCGAGTTGGTTGGTCCTCGATGTGGTTCTATTCGCTATGTGAGGCTTCGCGTGTTTATAACTGGTTTATGTTGTGAACGACCGTTGGACAGTGAACGAGACGTGGGGTTTTCCCGAGGAGGAAATTGATGTTGTTTTATGATGATGGATCTGTTTTATGAGTTTTTTATTTCTGGGTTTGTAGTCCTGGATATTTGGAAGCGCTTGAGTTAAATCGTATTCTAATGAAGACAAACATAAACATGCTAAAATGGGGTATAATAAACTTGTCTTACTTCGGACAAAGTTATTATTATTATTTAAGTAGTTAATGTGGGGAGTTAATAGCAGTATCATTAACTCCTAAAGTTCAAAATACGTTTGTAAACAATACTCTGCTTGTTATATTGCTAGTACCTATAGTAACTGTGCACATTAAATTGCAAATATACTGCGTGTTTATATCGGAGGTAAAGTGTATATATTCTTTGGTTCGCATCTGTTGACCGGTTAGTATGTAAATCGTAATAATACTAAAATATTAAACATTTTATCACACTGTGATTAAATGATTAGTTGTTCGCACTAAATTTACCCATGTAGCTAACTTATTAACCCCAATATATTACTTTTCTTAATTCAAGTTACATTTTCATCTAAGAAATTTACTTTCAATTCTGGCATAAGAGTATGAATTAGACACGTATCAAGAATTAATGTTAGTACAGTACAATTAGCTCTGAACCCCGAAATGCAAAAAAGAAAAGGTTTGATTTTCACAAAAATAACTGTACACATTAAATTGCAAATATACTGCGTGTTTATATCGGAGGTAAAGTGTACATATTCTTTGGTTCGAATCTGCTGACCGGTTAGTACGTAAATCGTAATAATACTAAAATATTAAACATTTTATCACACTGTGATTAAATGATTAGTTGTTAGCACTAAATTTACCCATGTAGCTAAATTGTTAACCCCAATATATTACTTTTCTTAATTCAAATTACATTTTCATCTAAGAAATTTACTTTCAATTCTGACATAAGAGTATGAATTAGACATGTATCAAGAATTAATGTTAGTACAGTACAATAGCTCTGAACCCCGAAATGCAAAAAAAGAAAAGGTTTGATTTTCACAAAATGTTCATTAGCCATTCCTCTATAAGTACTAAAAAGTCTCCCTCTCTAGATCGCCGGGTTTGAGTGGTGGCTAGGTGGGAAAGAGGCAAAACCATAAATTTCTACACTTTTTGTAGAATATCTCAAAAACCATACAAAATAAAGCAAATATCACTCTATACAAAATTAAAGTCCGTTCTTCCGGTACAAAATGTGAAAACCTTGTGAATTATACAAAATAAATATAGTTTTTGATTGATATTTAGGAGAGATGGTTTTTACGAGAAAAAAAACTTCAACAGTTACAGGCTGGCATGTAATAGTATATTATTCAATGAACATGTAATGTATGCTACTAATCAAGGCGAGTGATGTAAATCATTCGAATGATTAATAGCCATTACATGCGAATAGAATACTGTACTTTATTCACAACTGTCAAATAATAATATATCAATGATATATTTGTATCGAAAATTAATTAGAATTTTTTCACTGACATCTGCAAAAAAATTTTTTTTTAAACAGACAAATCTAGTTATCGTACTAACAAAATTATGCAGTAATTTGACATTTAACAGAAAATCTTAAAACCGACTGTTCAGCTACAGTTATGTTTAAAAAGAAAATAAAAGGATGATAAATGACGAAATTAATGACTTCTTGTGTGAAAAAAAAATTGTCTGTGATTAAGACCGCACGTCCGAAGTAAAAAACTTCTATTTCATTGTAATATTTCATAGAATTAACGACAGGTCATAAACGTCATAACAACTATCTTGTTTCGCGTGTAATTGATATTTTAATTACTATAAAAATTACTTGCTTTGATTTTGGTTTTATTGGCAATGTTTTGATTTTTCTGCATGGCAGCCCTAGAGGGTACCTCTCATTTGATACCAAAAACGACATGGTTCTGACATCTTTAGGCAAAAAATAAAAGCTGATAGAGCTATCAAACTTTTAACATTTCGGCATAGCAGCCCTTGACGATACCTCTCATTTCATACCAAACACGATATGGTTCTGACATCTTTAAGTAATAAACAAAAACCGATGGAGCTGTCAAACTTTTCACATTTCTGCATGGCAGCCCTTGACGATACCTATCATTTGATACCAAACACATGGTTCTGACAACTTTATGCAAAAAACAAAAGCCGATCAAGCTGTCAAACTTTTGACATTTCTGCATGGCAGCCATAGACAATAGATACATATACTACGTATATAGATTGGGAACTCTATCGTTGTCATGGGACTTTATAAACTCAGCGATGTAAGCGCTCGGTGGTTGCACAAGGAACTAAAATTTTGAAGGCGGCACAGTAGGCGGGATATTTGAAATTTTTGTTTGTATTAAATACTACTACATAAATTTATAAAGTATGCATGAATACTGACCATTTGCGTAAGTTACTTCAAATTCACTAAAGTATGTATATGCAAATAGTCATAATTCACACATATTTCATAAACAAATAATATTATTTAGGAATATTAATACAAAACACAAATATATGAAATTGAAATCGAAAATTGTATTCAGTTTATGACTTACATAGAAAGTAATTCTGCGGAAAAATACAATTTATTAAAAAAATATAACAATTATGTATATTTACTGAGCTTTTGTTATATATGTATGGATGAGTATAAGCATAAAGTCAAAAAACTCACTTGAAGAATTAGTCTCTTCTGTATTGAGAAACGCAAACTCTGAAGAAGTAGCCGTGCAATTATTCAAATCTGCAATATTGTAAGATAAATTTTATAACTATTTCGATGGAATATATATTGCTATTTCTCATAAATAGATTCACTAAAAACTTATTAAACAAATTGAATTTTCACTTAAATTTGTCATACAATGACTTGATTGCAACAATGAAAATTCTTAATTACAATAATGAAAATTTGATTACAACAATGAAAATAACTAATTACACAAAGTGATAATAATTGATGCAAAAATATATTTAAATATAAACAATACCTTTAGAGTTTTTCCCATACTCAATATGACTGTGTTCGCTGCTGACAATACAAACATTTTGCGTGGATACTTCTATAAATAATTAAAGATTAACCTTCCTGAGAAAATAAATTTTGGATTAATTTACCTACAGTCGCTGTATTAGTACGTTCTACATTAGTACTCGGAAAAGGAAAACAAGACTGATATGGACCACCTTAAACATAAAATATGAAATTAATAATAATTAAATTCACATGAAAGAAAAATAGCATACCTGTTAAAAACAGAGTAGGAACTGAGTAAACTTTTAATATCTTAGTCCCTGGTATTTTACATTCTTCGGGAAAATGTTTATCACATACATAGTATGACATATTATAAATATTTTTCGGGTCCATATCTTGCAAATTCTTTGAAGAAATAATATCCAAGTATTAAATAGTTCTTCATAATAAATTGAAAATCTATGAATAACTGGATCCAGTTTATCACAAAACGGAACACAACATCGATTTTTAAGAGGCATGGTTAATTTTTTTACTTTCAGTACTGGAGTATATAACACGGGTACGGGTATTAGTACAAAAGAATTATAGAATAAAAATAAACACCAATAATCCTAAGAATAACGTAAAACACAATAAAACAATGTTAACACAATGAATGCTACTAAAGTATTAATTTTCAATATCGCACTTTTCGTTTGACAAACCGGTTTGACATTCGCACGATTTGCATCTTCACATTTTTAAGAAATGACGGGGGAAACAATTCAAATTTTGTTGATACTAGCGCCAAAGTGAGTGCACAGATAACTAAATCGAAAGTCAGTAATTACCCACTGAGTGCGCAGGCCCAGATGGCAGCCCTTGACGATACCTCTCATTTGATATCAAACACGTCATGGTTCTGACAACTTTATGCAAAAAACAAAAGTCGATTGAGCTGTCAAATTTTTGCTATTTCTGCATGGCAGCCTTTGACGATACCTCTCATTTGATACTAAATACGACATATTTCCGACAACTTTATGTAAAAAAAAAACAAAAGCTGATCGAGGTTTAATTTTTTTCACTATATGTTATATCTAATATTTACTACATATAAATGACAATATAAAAATTAGTGTACAAACTTCGCACTAATGTATTTAATGTAAATAATTAAATATATCACGGTATATTACCCATTACTGGCTGTGCTAATCTGGGTGCACCAATCTGTGTGCCCCAATCTGTTTTATACACAGATATTGGTAATGACATCAGTAACAGCAGGAATATCACACCAAAATGGCGTGTTTGGTACTAAAATTTCTTCTTGGCGGCCTTGTATTAATAACGCAACGTAGCCTATGACCCGATAACCGTGGCGTAACGTTTGGCTGCCCCCGAGTTTATCCAAATACCGAGACGCGTCACGCATGGCAGATCAGCTAAGTTCACTGTGTGTAAGGTGCGCCTAAAATGTTTTCACTTCAAAAAGTGCTTATTAAAGTAATTTTATTCGTACTCTTTGAAAGGTAAGATTTGAATATTATTCCATCGAACTGTCAATATTATTCAATAAGCAACAGTAACGAAGATCATTAATTGATAAAAAGCTATTGAATTATGGGTATATTATTTGACAGCTGTGGATAAAAAACATCACTTCCATCATTATTTGAATCCATCTCTACAAGTTCCTCCACGTTCTCTTCATCTGGCATCAGTAATTTATTCCTGTTCTTCATTTAAATCTACTTTTATATCTTCACTGTTGGAGCATCCATATCCAACACAATAGGTGCGCATAGATACGCACTGCAAGGCACTTCTTGTACACACAATTGGTTTAACAGTCTGTGGTACAAGAGCAAGAAACTAGTTGTAGCAACTGCTCTGAAGCAGTAGCTAGAGGAGTTGTAGTCGGGCGCTGATGACCACCAACATTCTTCCAGCCTCATTTCAGTGGGTGCAACTTCACACCATGCCACTCTTGTACTTAATGGTACACTCTCATTGAGTGCCCCTTTGCAGCGGCTGTAGTTGGAGACAAAGTCGCTAACTTCAACTGTCCTTGCAGTAATTGCTTCGCAACTGTTGACAAATATAGTTGGTGGCACAGAGCATTCAAACTGCACTCATAAAAATTAATACTAGCATCACCTATTGCCTGTCTTTGGGCTGTAGGGTCATTGAAGACCAGTTCTTTATGAAATCTTATTTTTTTAAACGGTGCTGTTTTACCTTTACTGTATATTGATGAAATTGAATCTCAGCCCGTAAAAGCATAAACTGTCAATAGCACATTTTTCATATCCGCCATCTACTGCTGCAGTGCTTGAATGTTATGTACTTTCGTCAAGAATAAAGGTAGTCACCTTTTCCAGGAGCAATCATTGTCAAGGTGCAGTTATGTGTCTGAATCTCCATCAGATTGCAACACTTTAAATCCAGTTTCCAACAAGTGTTTTGTCAGAAGAGATATTTTATTGGTTTCGTTTGCAAGGAAATCATTCTGACCAAATCTGACACGGATTAAATCTTCTACATTCACGACTACATTGCTGCAAAAGCGAGATCTTCATCATTTGTATTTGATTCTTTTTTGTAACCTTGGAACACAACAATAGCTTTTCCGTAATGGGAGACATCATAGTCACAATATTGCTGGCATATTACTCCATATGTTGCAGGACGCTGCCAAATCACAAGATGAAGGAGATGCCCTCCATCTACAACATAACATGCTCACACAGTCTCCTACCTGAAGAAGGGGATCGCTTTCTCCACTTGGCAAAACTTTCAATATTGAGGATTTTGTTCCTTTCCTCATCATGCCACTTTCATCAAACAATAAAGGAGGGTATGTATATAGTTCATAAACGAATATTTCTGCTAATCCTTCTTCTGTCCTCACAGTACAAACCATGCGATGAACTGGCTGGTTCGGATTAACGTACATAGCGTCATTCCGAACAGTGACAGATTTCGTTACAGCAGCTAATGAGTTGACAGTGTTTCTTCTTTTCAAGTGAATGTCACTAAATTGCATACCTTCAATTTATTTTATTGCTGCTAGCCCGATTTCACGGGCCTCATATCAATTAGTACCCAAGTCTGCCAAGACACCGGTAGAGAGAGAATACAACTCTGCATCTTATAAAAACCTGTAAGTGCTTAGAGTTCCGCTTCTGATTTGCAACCCGTAACTTTACGTGCTGCTCTGAAGAAGCTGAATCAACAGATGCAAATTTCCCAACAATCCTCGAGCTGACAGGCATTGATTTCACCCATGTAGATTTTGTTTATGCAGTGATACCTCTGCCACTAGTCAAACCACCACTGCTTTTCATTGCCCGCATCAATACTTGCTCAATTGTCATGTCGCTCCGAACTCCACAAAAACAATGTCTCTCAGGCGAATTGCAAAGAAGCCCTTTGTTATGAATTTTTCAAATTCTTCATTATTCAGTGTACTCAATAGCTGCAGGCAATCTTGTAGGTACACATGAGCAGATTTTGCATAGTTCAAATGCCCTGTAACATGAAAATAAGGCAGCATTTGCTGCACACCGTAGAGATAGATAAATTGTATCCATAACTTCTGAATTCTTCCACATTGTGTAGAATACTGTATCGTCTCAAACGTTTTAACAAAATTTTTCACTGCCTAAGATCTCATTATCTCTTCAGGATTAATTTCAGCAGCATCAGATGATGAATATAGTGCCTTCAACCCTTTCTTATCAAAGTCACAGTCAAGAAAACTGTAATCCAAGCTTCTTTAGTCAAAAACAGAGCACGAATGGCTCTAGAATATGCCATTAATTATTTGTGGAATACTGTTTTTGGCATAAACTTGACTCCAGACTTGTTCCAAACCACTTCGAGACCTTGCGTGGCCTATTGATCCAATGAAAAAAGAGAAGGTGAAACCCTCCAAGCCGAATAAATAGTGACTTCAAAAGGCTACTGGGAAGGCTTCTGGCCACCATTTCGCGAACTTTAGCTATAGTGGTTGGTCTAATGTAACCATTGTGCAAGCGTGTCCATTTTTAATACTCCCTTGAGCAGCATAAAGGAGGTCGGTGAAGATGGTCGATGGGTTTGAGGGTGCTAGATTGACAAATGAGAGTGCCACAATTGCTGATGATTGCTCTGCAGTATTCACCCGTTCCATAAAACAACTCCACCCAGGTCAACTATGGGAACCATTAATCTAGATACCATAGAGTCATAAGAGATCTAAGATATAAGCGGAAACAGCCGATGAAGGTTTTGTTTGCTTCCCAGATTAAAGCGGTTATGTTAACATACCCTAATGTTTTATGGTGTTGATATATTTGCAGTTGCGTGAAACCACACTCTTCGATTTCTTTTACATTAATACTTCTCCGAAAAACACAAGTATCTACAGCAACTGCAGAGTGAAGTGTTACACACAATATCCCACCCATCGAATGAAAAGTTTCATGGCCATCCACAGTTCGTACATTATAATCAGCATTATCGAATACATGCTGCGGGTATCCTTCTTCTATATTTAATTGGTCCTCACAAGTCACTGATCTTTCAAATTTCAAAACTTCTCGATATGGAGCACAGAAGCCCATACTGGGAAGTAGATCAATTACTAGTATTGACCCACATCGTTTGTAGAGAGAAACACTGCTGTACGAAATTGGTTGGGTGATGAAGGATCTTGGTCGAGAGACTGAAATTATTGAATGAGAAATGGCAGTTGTTTTCCGCTCAGTAGTTTTCTTGTTATCTTCTGTCTCTCTGGTGGGCTTTATTACATCATAAATAAATGTCTTCAACAAATCAGGAACCAGTTCTGCACTTCCAGATTCAATTTGATGTACAGTTGGAAATTATGAGCAATCAAAAGCTTGAGATTTCACTGCGCGTCGAATAGTCACTGATACAGTTTTGATTACTCAGCTCTTCTTCTTCACCGATTTTCCGATTGTTGTTGATATGGTTTTCTTAATTTTGAGGTATCCACGTATGAGCGTCCACACAGAAAACGGTGAGTCTTGAAATGAAATAGAGGCTCAGGTTTTTCAATCTTTGAGGGTGGTTTAGGTTTTAAAGTGTAGAGTCTACGGCACTCTTTATGCACTTCTAGAACTGCATTATCGTGCAACTCATCCTTCACTCCATCCTGCTTAATTTCATTACATTGTATTATTTTATCTACTCCTTTTTGGGTTAAACGAATAAGTTTACCACCTTCATCCACACAAGAGTCGAATGCACAACTCACACTTAACACCTACTTTCTATTTCTACTATTCAAAATTATAATAAACTACTATTTACATTTAGGTATAATAAACTACTATTTACATTTACGGTGCGTTTCTACTGAGACAAGTGATCTGACTGGTTTCCTGTTCCATTCCATTCCTGTCTCTCCCTCTACCAGTCATCGGCAACCGACCCTACTCATTCGTTGTCCACGTATCTATTCCATATCCTTTACTACGTTCCTACTGAGTTTCTGAACATCAAACTAATGGAAACTTCGCAAAAAGACGGTTATTGGAATTGGAAGGAAAAAATATAAACACTCTTCCCCTTCTCCTAATCTATGGACTTTACCAAAAAAAATGTATACGACCATTTTTGTAGGAAATTTAACGGACTTCAATTTTATGTAGAGTAGTATTTACTCTATCTTTCACGGTTTCCGAGATATTCCACAAAAACTGTGGAAATTTAAGGTTTTGACTACTTCCCTTTCCCCCACCCAAACCCGAAGCTCTAGAGCGGGAGACTTTCTGGTACTTATAGAGCAATGGGTAATGAACATTTTGTGACAATCAAACCTTTCCTATTTCGATTTTCCGGTTTGTGTGATTTTTTGTCTAATTGTACTGTACTATATTACCCAAATACTGAATATTCGATTGTTTCCTTGGTCGAATAGCAGAATGTTTAGTGAATATTATTCGGCTGTTTTGCGCCAATAAATCACGCGGGCGATTGATTAATATTTAAGCTGCATCTAGTTCATTTGGAATTGGGTTCCGCAGAAGGTTCCAGGATTTAAAAACAATATTTCTCCAAAGAGGCAAATTTTCACTTTAAATGCCGCCCACTAACTCTAGTAATATCTGCATGTACAACATACCTACAAATTATGAATTTAATTATGTGTGAATATTTAATGTATTTTAAAATAAAGAATAATAGATATATATATATATATATATATATATATATATATATATATATATATATATATATATACGCCCAGAGTATCAATTGAGGTCCTGAAATTTTATGCAACGTACAATGTGAGGTCTTTCTGGCAATGAGGGGTCCGGAAGTGGTCACTTCGGGGTCTTCACTCTTAATAGCCTAAATTTACAAGGCAAGTTGATCTAAACAAAACAGGTCTAAAAATGCGGAGTCCTGAATTATAATGGGAAAGACGTTTAACTTATGTATTGATTGTAAAACGTGCACATTAGTGTCGGAATAATGAGCAAGGTGAAAATATGTTGTACGCATTACCTCCCGCCAGTTATTTTTTATTCATTTCAATAAAATAAAATAATTAAATAATTATTTTTTTTTATTATTATCTTTTTCTATTGAATAATTAAATATTTCCATAACTCTCCTGTACAATATTTATATCTCGAAATGTTACACGTAAATAATACATAGCTTAGGCTTTGACAACAAAATAAAATTGGTCTTTTTAACTGTAGTGTACTATGTACTATCATTGATTATATATACTATCGTTATATATAAAATCAATGGTACTATATAGAATTCTTCATAAACCTAGCCAACGAATAAAGGCTCATTCACAGCAACGAAAATAAGAAATATAAATAAAATTATAAATAAGACTTTGTGGTTGGCGATCACAGCTTCAAAAAATAAAACGTAAATTAACGTCAACTGTCATTTAATATATTCATAATTAACAAGCAGTTATAACAACTTCATACCTTTTAAAGCACTGTACGCATATGTGCGAACCTTCCTATTAAAACAGTGTTTTAAAATTGCATTTAAATTAAAATCTTTTTGTCAGAAGATAAATTGACAGCTCAAATGACAGTTGTTATGTATGTGCTTATTTTTGTGTAAAATATTTAAAGGCTCATTCACAGCTACGAAAATAAGAAACATAAATAAAATTATAAATAAGACTTTATGGTTGGTGTTTAGAGCTTCGAAAATAAAACATAAATTAAAGTTCAATTAAGAATTTTGTGCTCTATTTAATCTTGGAAAAATAGGGTCCTCCACCATAATAGAAAATTGAATAAAAAGTTAGTTATATTGAAAGTAGATAAGGTAAAATCATGATTGATAAGTTTTTTAAAATTTGTTAGTTTTTGAAATATTTGTGATTTTAAGCATCTATACATCTACGTCACAACGATTGCTATCTTTCTCGCGCAGCCTACTACAGAAACTGGTACGAGAAAGATAGCTATAGGCTTAGTTAAAAATCAAATGCAGTTGAACTAAAAACAATTATGACTTTTAATCCTACAAATTGCTTCAAAATTAAACGAACTTTCATTTAAAATAATAAAAAAATTAGAGTGGAGGACCCAATTGCAAATTTAAATAATAAAGGAGTTGTTTTGTAAATAACGTGAATATTTTTTAATATGAAACATGGGATTTGTCATATCCATGGTTACGACTTCACATTTGATTGACATCAATATATTTAAATTGAAACATAGAAAACGAATTTGACAGATGTATTATATTTAAATAATGTAAGAAATTCCAAAATACAAATAACTAATTTAGAAGTAAACGTAAACATAACAAAAAAGTAATATACGTGGAAGGGATCGTGACTGTCTGGTTTATAATATAACAAAATCAGTGGTTTCAGTCAATAAAATAAAAGAAATATTCACTCCGACGTTTCGGCTGTACTGCGGCCTTCTTCTTTATTTATTTATATAATTTTTATTCTGATGACGATGTTTTTCACCAATATTACATTTTACACATATATAATACTATTTTAATTATTGACTATTCATTCCTTGAAGAAGGCCGCAATACAGCCGAAACGTTGAAGTGAATAAATTATTTTATTTTGATTGTGATTTTGTTATATTATAACAAAAAATATATTGTGGCCAGCACAAGACCTTCCGTCAATTTGATGTATTTTGTACAAATCCCAAACCAAAAGTTCCTTGGAAAAGATTCTATATATCATGTAAAATTGTGATACGACCACATACTATTTTTTACAAATTCCATACCAAAAGTTCCTTTGAAAATATTGTATAAATCCAATAAAATTTTGACATGAATATACACTTGTAAATTGCACTTGACACTTCCTTCTTTTTTCTTCAGTTTTTTCCTATTTTATTAGGGGTCGCTGTTTCTCACTCTTCTCTTCCACTCATTCTTGTACAACGTATCTTCTTCACTCAGATCTTCCTCTCTCAAGTCTTTTGCGATACAGTCCTTCCATCTTCTCTTTTACCTTCCTCGTACTCCCGGCATTGAGACGAGGTTGGAACTGCATGTCACTTGCAAGGGACACTATGACATACTGCTTTCAGATCCTATACTTTCCATATTTGGTTTTACACTTGACACCGACATCTGTCAATTATATATTTTTTAATATATCAGCTGTTTCCATGATAAATAGCAAAGCTGACTGATTTTTAAAAGTTAATCTCTTTATAATGCTTTAACTCTATATCTAATGAATATGAAGGAAAATATATAATCAAACCATATAGAGAAGAGCATTTTCTTTTAAGAAAAACTGTTAAAAACTTCAAATAAGGGTACTTCCGATAGAACAATTATAACCAAAATCTAATAAGCTCTTCTTATGGATGTAAAGAAGAGGAATACGAAAGAATTATGATTTTTAGAATTGTAGTATTGGAGTTGTCGCCGTAGAAAAATTTGTCACATACGGACACACACACACACACACACACACACACACACACACACACATCATCATCATCATCATCTTAAAAATAGTAAATTCATATTCTAGGGACCCCAAAACGTGCTTATTCATTAAAAACTCCACCGAATTTTTTGACCAAAGACAATGCCTTCCTTACCTAAAGGTGACGGAAGGTAAAAAATCGAAAATAATTTACTTCTTTCGATGCCACGACGAATTTAAACTGTTATAAATAGTGAACCATATTAGACTACGTATTAAATATATAATATTGTTTGTTTTTTTTTAATAATTTAAATTTCTTTCATAATTGTTTTGAGCAAATGACCACAAACTTAAGTATGCCGCCATTTTTCCTAATAGGCGGGAGGTTCCCGTGCACCAAATTCCTAAAAACTTTGAAATGTTATTCAGCGCATTTTTCTGGACAAGGTTCCGTTAAAAAGCTTTTTTTTGTAAATACTTTGAGGTAAAATCATAAATTTCCTGGAATAAAATCGTCTTTGGAATTAAAAGAAAGAATAAACAATAATTAATACATTCATATGTAAAGTAGTTAAATAATAATTATTGAATAATAATAATTTGTAAAAAAAAGTAAAAAAAAAATATATAATAAAATATGGTCTAAATGAAGCATTAAGAAAATTTTCAAAAATTTGCTATGTTTGAAGCGCTGTAGCTCGCTGTTCTATTGGTTACAGGAAAAAAATGTTTTAGATGAAAGTTACAGGAAATTTTATTCTCAACAAATTAAAAAAAATGCCCTAATGCCAATAGGTGACGAGATATTTTGAAAAAACTGCTATGTTGCGTTTTTACCTCTTGCTAAGAAAGGTATTGGAATCATTCTAAAATTCGCATATCCAGATTTTAGTGAATAAGCGCGTTTTAAGGTCCCTACAATCCGATTATAACATTTTTAAAATAATGTCTGTCTGTGTGTGTATGTGTGGCTGGATGTTGGAGGGACGATTCCTCAAAAACTATAAGACTTAAGACATTTTTAACTATGAATTCCTCAATCTGACATTCCTGGGAAGAGCTGAAAAGGTTTTGGTAACAATTGGACAACCGGAAGTAGTAGTTTCTTAAAAAAATCTTCTAAATATTATTTTTTTGAAATTTGTTATTACAAATATTAAAGAATATAAAATACTCTATCCAGTATTTTGAACATTTTTATTATATATTCTATAGATTTAGAGATAGAGAGTTATAAATATACAAAATATTTCATTGTATCTATCAAATAGCCCACGGAAATCAATTGAAAAATTAAAATGTTTGTAAATGACATAAATGTCAGTATCAAAAATCCAGAGACATTACTGAAGGCTTTTTCTGGGAAATAAATTTAATATTTCTTATTTTGTTATTAATTATATATTTAAAATTATAGATATAGCTGCCGCACGTTAAATTAACTCTCTTCTTGAATGCGGAAATCCTAAAATTCGTACTTGGACAAGTCGAGGTGTAATAGTAATTAAAATATGCTATTTTTATAAGGAAAAGATCCCATCAACATCTAAAGTTAGTATAAACAGAAACGAGAATCATTTGTAAGCCAAAGTATGTACAGTAACAGGTCAACTAAACACGCACTTGCTATGCATATATTTCATCATATACCTTTCAGAAATTCCGCCAATCTCGTCAATGAATTGAAAAAATCTCGATCATTTAGAAGAGTAGGAGGAAAGTTTATCATAGAATGAATTGAAATATATAGAATAAATGTAATTAAAATATTTTGTGTGTTTCAGAAATGTTAAATACAATATTTATAGTCTAATATGAAATTGGCGAGAGGTATTGTGCTGGCCACAACAGATTTTTTTTTTCTCAAATTGGCGGTGCTTCCCGTAGGCCCTCAAGGTTGAAAACTTACATTTTTTATTAGAACCCCTAAATATGTAACATATCAAAAATACCCAATCTTTTGTGGAATAAACCCTTATTTTTCTACCTAATGACTGGACTAAAAATTATTATCTGAAGTGAGAGGTCTAACAGCCAACTAAAATTAAGAAAGATAATTATCAATTTTATGACTTTATTAGTAAAAGCTAATATATTTTGCATCCCTTACATACCTTATAAATTTGTAACACGTATTCACTAACAGCCTGTGTACTTATGTAGGCATTTGTACATAATTTACAAAAATTCGATTACATACTTTGTTCATTGTTAAATATTTCGACTTCCCTTATAAGCGGGTATTGAAAATTTGTCAAAGCCCCACAAATTTTAAAGGTGAATGATGCATGGAACATTAAAAAAGAGAATCATATGTATATCTATGGCTCTTTCTACGTGAATTCTTGCCTTCACAATATTTTTTGTTTTCCGAATTTCTTGCACCATAAACTATGGTGTCATTAAAAATAGTAAACAAACAACAAATTAAGCATATATTTTTTTTTTTCTTTTACTTTAAATACATAAAACAGTAATTTGTAACAAAATAACATCATTAAATTTTCTAGTTTTCAAATTAGACAGATGACACCTGTTTAAATTTGGCGCTAGTATGGTTCGTTCACAACAAACTCTTTCAATTCAAATAACATATTTCACAGACCACATACAATTTTGATCGGTCCTAAAGCTAAAGACGCGGTTACAGTAGCTCCTATTACATTCGCTACAGCCATGGCCATTAGGGGATTTCGCCAGTGACGACACAATTGGCGCCACTACGGTAAATTCTTGAACTATGCAGACAAACAAACCATAATGATTCAAATTGTAAATGCAGTATTGGTGTTCAAAATGAATTTTTTGCCGATTGACATAGAAATTGGATTTTTGACAGCTTACAGTCTTCAAAATGTCACTTTTACTGGCCAGGCAATAATAGCTATTTATGTATTAAGGGCGAAATGATATAGATATTGGCCCGCGGTGCAAGATTGAAGCCCGACGCGTAGCGGAGGTTTACAATGCACCTAGGGCCAAAATATATTTCGCCCGTAATACATACAATATTTTTTGCACATCCGGAGTACTGTTACTTCATCACCGTGATCAAAGTAAAACGGTGTCCAAATCAAATTTAGATCATAGTAGTCTATTTGACGTTGTCACGGATAACAATAAAAACAAGCAAGTTAATGATAGATGTAATTATTTTAACTGAGCATGAAAAGCTCTAGGGCGAAAATGATTACTTTTTCGCCCTCGGTCGAAATAGAGTATCATTTCACCCTTAAAATAATGCTATTTGTTCGACTTTTACGCCCGAATGTGCAAAAATATATTTTTACTATCTATTGTTGCTATATTTACATAGCAACCGCAACCGCTCAAAAACGCACAGTAACAGTAATCGGTCATCAAACGCATAGCAATATAATTTGGGGGCGATAACTTTCATAATAGGTGTTAAAAATAATCACTAACAACCCGCCCAGTAAACATGTTTTGTTTTTGAAACATCCCAAAATGTTCCTACTGCTACATTACTGGAATGTTTAGTAAAAAAGCTTCAGTGATGTCTTCGAAACGTTATTTACTTAATAATTTTTATGAAACGTTTCAAAGACTTGCGCGAGCTGGTACATCGGAAATGTTCACTTGCAAACCTTGCAGAAATGTCGCAAGTGCAACCTATTGTTGCAAAGACTTGTGCGAGCTGGTACATCAGAAATGTTTACTTGGAAACCTTGTAGGAACGTTGCAAGTGCAACTTTGTACAACTGCGCAGTCGCAGCATACAATTGCGCAGTCGCAGCAACATCTAATCTAGACTGGAAGGCTGTGTTCATTGTTCGTGTGTTCCGCCATTTCTTGTTGGATCAGTCTATCAATCGTTTTCTCGGCATTTGTGTTTTGCGTCTTTCGTATTTGTGTTCAATAAGTGGTTGGTGAAGTGACGTGTGCTTTTTTGTTAAACAAATATAAACGAATTAGTATCTATAGTGAGCAGACACCTGACTCGAACTACCTTAGAGTGTTAGAAATGGAGTGATTTGTGTGCGTTTGTCACTCTGACCAGGACTATGTTATGTCTCATTTTGATTTTGAACTGCAAAACGTTATTTTTAATTTCATTTGTTTTACTGCCTGATTCCAAGCATTTTAAGGTCGCTTTAGTCACGTGTCTAGTATTAGTGAGCTGGAATTAAACAGGCAGTTTGCATATTATTTCCTGTTTACATCAAAAGCAATATCAATTTGTTTTTTTATTGTATAATGTTATAGTATCTTTTTAAATACTACATATTTTTCAACTCCTGTACCTTACTACTTTGTAAGAAGTTTTATATTTATAAAGGAATATTTTATTTTTGTTAAATATTTATATTCAAATGTAATAAACTATGAATTGCATTTTTATAATTAATTATATAAACCTAACCCGTCATTTTTAAAAGAAAAACATTTCAACATTGTTTTTGTAGACTGCTTTGTGCATGTTTCAAGAACATTTAAGCGGATCAATGTGTATATGTTGCATAAATGTATATATGAACGTTGCTGGAATGTATCAAAATCGTTACGAAGCAAACTTTCATTTGGTGTGTTTTGAAATTTTAGAACTACAGTTTTAGAACAAATCCTACGTCTGCGACCCCAATAACTACGATATATTGCATTGAGTGTATATTTTTATACAAGACTCCATTTGATACTCTGCGCGTATATATATATATATATATATATATATATATATATATATATATATATATATATATATATATATCATCACGGCATAGTACCCATTTCTAGGTGTGCCAGTATCTACAACACATGTATATACATATATAATAATTTGATATACTGATTATAGAACAAAAAGATTTTTTTGGAAATTCGCAAAAGTAAGGGTACTTAATTCCTAGCGAAGATTTTTAGTGCCACTGGTTTAATAGTATATTTAATTATTTATAATTTTGTTACTAATGAAATAGAAGTACAAACACTGCCTACAAATAATCATTTATTAATTATTATGTCTAATACCTTATTGCGTAATGATTTTTAAACAAATATTTTTTTTTTATTTGAGTACCTAGTTTGATTTAAGGCATTGAGAAGGTAAGGTGTTGTGGGAGAAATTTGAAAAAAATGTACAGCAACAGTGAATTAGTGGATGTTATTAGTGTATGAAGAAGCGGCACAACAAAATTCATTACATTGGGCGTGTGTGTGAGTTTGATACAATATGCTACATTTTGTGTGGCTGCAGGAGGAAATAATTTTGAACAATTTTTGTAACAATATCTTGTTGCAGTTTTATTATTTCCTTGATCCTTGACCTACCAAAACAATAAAAACATTCACTTGTTCCTGAAAATTATGTAATACCCTTAATCTGATTAGTTTGGTTCATTACTAACATAATTATAAATATTTAAATATACTATCAAACCAGTGGCACGAAAAATGTTCGCAACGAATACACTGCCCTTATTTTTGCGAATTTAAAAAAAATCTTTTTGTTCTATAATCAGTATATCAAATTATATATGTCATTGAAGTTTCGTGCAGAGGTATAGAAACACCCTGTATTTGCTAATTAATTTTATGTCATATTTGAAATCGTAATGCTGTCTTTTATTCAAAAGGAAGTGATTTAAAATAATTTATCTCTTACATGTCTTTCTATTTCTTTGTTATAATTATCAAAATATTCAACAAACATACAATTATCATTTTAAAGTGTCATTGGTCTAACATTAGGAAATTTTTAGAGATTTTGGCATTGGAAAACAGATTCCGAGCTAAGTAATTCCTAAATCGAGATAGACAATGCTTATCGGTTGGTAAAAACGGTTTTTTTCTAGATAATGCCTATGTGGTTTAAATTTGAAAATGATAACTCCATAATTTATGTATAAATACACTCTATATCTTCGAGTTGATTCCCACGTCATCAATTTCTGTTGCAAGAATTACTAAACTTTTATCTTGCATCTTTGTCGAACGTGCGAGTACATGGCATATAGGAGACTATTATTCACTATCTCCTTATCTTGCTTGTTGCAGAAGGGGTATATGCTATCTCCCTCCAACCAACGGCGAAAAATTAAATAGCAACTGTAACTGCGGTAACGAAAGTCATTTTCAATATATAAATTATTTGAATATTCATGTTCCTCTGTCATTCATGTGATGAAAGGTGATTTTGGCATTAATAATTCGTGTTTCATTTTATTTCGTTAGTTCTTTATATTGCCGACAATGATTGCAAGATATTGCTTTTAGGCAATAAAAGGAAGTAAATTGCGTCCATTGTTCTTATATCGTATTTATTCAATTGCTTTATTATTGCTAAATTACTATTTATACTTAGAATTTTAATAAATGACAATTGACAAAATACAGGTTATACTGTCAGTTGTTAGTTTTGATATGTATGAATACTTCGGAAATCACCCGATTTTATCCGATTCCACCCGAAATGACGTCATCAATTCCCTGCTTCCTCTGGCGATTTGAACCATTTGCTTACGCTTAGAGGATCAAGTCGTGGACATGGGCTTTATATTATATTTACTATTCGATTTTTATTTAATAATACAATAAAAAGAAAGAATTGTTTTTGACTTAATGACTATCTTTTATTTATTATTCCTTAATTGTTTACACTCTCTTGAGTAGGTCTTGATTATCGAGAAGTATCCCCGTATCAACCAAAGTTACAATAACAATCAAAGGTTATAGCACGAATTAAGCTTTCTAACCGCATGTATAAATCATTCAATGTTTCAGTAAGTCAGTAATTCTTGCATCACATAGCCGTTAAGGAAATAATGTATTACAGGTACAGCAGATAATAATTATGTTTTCCGCAAACTTATTAACAAATAATTCTACATTATATAAGTGGTTAAGAATACGCTATCAATTATAAATCATTTACAGAGTCTATATTACGTTCGCAACCTATTCTGTTTAAAATAAAATGTGCCACCTTTTTCCCATGCTTTTTGTTTCGTAAGAGAATTCAAGTAAACTTAACACAAAAACTATTAATATAAATACTATCATTGAATTCTTCCAGTCACAGGCAGTGTTATATTTTTATATATTAAATATTTTTTAGTAAAGCATTTTTAAATTTATAATTAAAACAAAAGTTATTTTTATATGCAGATATTCAATTTTCGTTTACTAATCTAATACAAACTATCTTTACCAATAATTATAATTCTATACTTATGTGTAAAATTATTGGTAAAATTTTATTATCCTCTTTGAGTGTGTAAGTGTAGTTGGAACTTAATTCGTTTCAAAATATATGGCGTGAAATACATACAGAAATCTACTTTAGCCAAAATGGCCTGTCACATTGTTATGCAAATAACAAATACGACTGTCTTCTCCGCGACCACTTTATTTGTGCTGCTCACGAATTTTATGCATAGCAATCCGCATCCAAAGCTAAACCAAAAATCTTTCCCCGAGATATGTTCAAATGCATAATACACTGCTCGAAAACGAAAATATATTGACGTAAATTTAAAAATACTCGTTTCGTTTCAGATGTAGACACAAATGGAACGATTTTTAAAATTGCACATCTGCACTTTCCAAGATTTTAAAAGGTGTTCTTTTGTATTTTATTATATATTAGTTTGCTTTTACTCTTTGTATTTCATTTCGCAATAATCAAGTATATCCAGCTTAAATATTTTTTTTATTATCGAAAATATTACTGTATAATTATACTTACTGTTTGTTGAAATCTTTATTTTTTAGAGCTTTTGTTAAAATTAATACACACATAATATTATAATTCCATATTTATCTTAAAAGAATTTCAGTTTTTCAGTATACAAAAATCTTGAATTAATATAATAATTAAGTAAAAAATATTTTTAAAAAATAACTACATATGCAGGCCTGTTCTACTAAAAAAATATGTATCGTTACCAGGTGACATGTAGTTATAATAACGTTTTTTGCCAAAACCCTATTCTGCTCTTTATATTAAAATAGTAAAGTTTGATATATTTCAAAAACAACATTAAAAATCTGATGTGGCCAACACAATACCTCCCGCTATTTAGTTTTTATTAATTTAAATACATACCTACAATCTTGATCTGAGGGGTAAGGGAAAGAAATGCTCATATCGTGATATGCCATAGACGCCGTGAAATAATAATTATTAAAGTTACTTTGTGGTTCTAACTCATATTTTACCTTAGATGGGAATGATGAAGTATCAATACTTTTGAATAAATGAGTATACAAAACTGGGATATCGGTAATTATATAAATTAATGCTAAAAGAGTTGTTTGATAATTGATGTGAACTGTGGGGTGCAGTTCTGCGGACGTGTTCCCTAGATGAAAAGAAAAAATAAGGATCTACTCACATAAATACTCGGTCACTCGAAGTTGTGGTTGCACATGAGAGTTGTTCGAGATGCACCTGAACTGACTGCAGTAATCCAAGATGTAAAGGTTGGGCACTTATCAATATTTGATAAAACGGGCTTCACTAGCTGAGATTAGCCACTCTCAGACTATAGTTAGCTGACGCGGCACCTTTCTCGCGTATAGCCAGTAATGAAGAAAAGACAATAATTAAATTGAAAATATTCACAATTTTTGTGTGTGTGATGGTAATGTTCAGACACTCTCTTCGGTTTTTCTGACGAACTACGTGGGCATAGGCGTGCGGAGTAAAATGGTTAAAGGGAATGAATTAATATCAGAAAAGGCGGAAACAAGAGTCATAGGGTTTTCTCTCATACTTCTTATATTTAGTAGTTTTATGTGTTTAAATATCGCATTAAGCCACTACCTATTTAAACAACTTCTTTTTTTTCATATTAGCCACACTTTTGTAGATATCCTAACTGTTTTAGCCGCACAAAAATTAATCTGTTATAATTCATAAATACAATTGTAACAGGTAAAGATATTATATTTTTCACAAATTAAATAAGTATACAAAATTCACTAATCAAAAATACAAAACATACTCATAAACATTCATATCCCAAAGTAACTATAAACAACTTGTTTATCTTATTATCAAAATCTCTCTTGACGATCAATGCCAACCATAAAGAAAATATAAAAATACATTAAATAAGCGGCTAGATGCCGAAATAGCACAAATCTTTTTCAATTATCTACTAGACAGTTGTCATTGTTAGATACGCTGGAGACTTGCGGTGGAAATTTTAGTAGCTATTTATGTAATTAGTACATAATGTACAACTTTATTGGATGAGCCGCTGTTTATGGACAAGCGAGCAGAGCGAGCGAGTCTAATAAATAAGGCGAGTCTTAAGTTTGTTTATGTACGAATTATATACAGAGCTTTATGTTCGACTGCTCTAGAAAAGCTGGATATCTCCTAAAATTATTTTTTTTATTTCTCTTTATAAAGAACACAAAGAAATGGATAGTTTAGAAAGTGTAGAAGAGTTGGCAACAAGTGCCAAAGAATCACTCTTGCCCAACAAGTCGAAAAATTTGTTGAAAATACGTAATTGTTATTTCATGTAAATAATTTTTTTATTTTTTGTGACTTTTTTTTGTAAATGTACTAGTCCAATAAAGTGTCACATTATGGGCACTAAATGCAACCATAAACTAAGTGATTATGATGCAGTAGAACATAAAAAAATAAACGTCAAAATCAAAATATAACGTTTATTTGAAAGTTACACCCAAAAGTTTAGATTAAAAATTAAGCAAAGAGATCCCATTCAAAATTCAAGCAATCTTTTTCGGAAACCCTATATAAATCTTAAAATAATAAAACAAAATTTTTATATAAATTGTTGAGCTGATGAAAATGTTCTTTTTGTTTTTATAGTTTTAGGGATATGTTACACTCCGCCTCTGCGGTTAGGAACTCATTTACTTTGAAACAATTTTAGAAATAAATTAGAAACGTCAAGTAAATCACAGTTTGAGAATTGAAATTACTTAACGTAATCATGTCTAGAATTACTGCTCTTTCCAATAATTTGCAAAGTGATCACTTACTAGATTGCCCGCGGGACTTGGTAAAATTAATCAAACGATTGGTCAAATAAAGTGTTAGGCTACGGCAGGCTTAACCGCACTCGGCCGTGGCTCCGGCGAACATATTGTGGCGAGCCACCACACCGTGTACTCTACTCTAACATAATAACTACATTTTTTATGAAAAATGCGCTTCATTATTCAGCTGCGAAGTTGCGGCGCCAGCGACGGGTATATCATCATCAAAGACGTTTTAGCGTCGCATTCTGTACTATACACCTCGCGGCCCTGACAACAATACATTATTTTCTCACCTCCAGGGCCGGTTTCTACATTTCGTTTCTGTTTTGGGCCAACAAATATAGCGGCAGCAGTTTCATTGGCCTGGTTTATACCGTGACCCTACATTGTAACTTAACCAAATGTTAACTATACCAAACTTTTAGTTATTGTATGTTTACACCGTAATTTTTTCTCCAATGTCAAGTTCTATTTGATTATTATTTGGTAAGACATATCGTCATTATTAAAATTTGAACTGTTAAATTAACATAACTTATTTAAAAATATGAAATAATTACAAAAATCAATCACACAATCAAAGTACTTTTATGTAAAATATCTTACTCTAACTATGTTTTCATCAACAAGCAATTCATATAATATATCTCTTCAACAACCTAGCATTGAAAACACGGAGAACGAGTATGCGTAACTTGGTTTTCATACGTTTACAAGGGAAAACTGACTTATAGTTAGGTTAACTACTTTTGCTAGGTAATACCTTCAAAAAGCACCAGACTATGCTGGTGTGTCAGTGTTTACGCGAAACGTACTAAACTAAATAGTAGTAATATAGTCATAATTTAGTGTTTGGTCAACTTAGCAAGATATCGGTGTAAACCGGGCCATTAATATTCTACGTGCAAGGTGCTTGTACTGGGGTATGTGACCATAATTATATGGAAAGATTTTTGAGGCGATTACACAATTACATACCTACTAGATACAGTTCATATAAGGTCGAAGGTATTGTGACGGATGTGCGACCAACGCGCGGGGCGAACGAATCTGAACTTGTCGGTGACGTGATTAACGCATGCACCGGCTGAGTAAACAAACATGGGTCGCTTGACCTTGTAACAGGATTAGACCAGTTCCTCTTGAACGTACTGGAACTGTTCTAGAATTAATAGAGCTCCATATATAAAGGGAAGCGCGGGTCGAACGAATCTGAACTTGTCGGTGACGTGATTAACGCATGCACCGGCTGAGTAAACAAACATGGGTCGCTTGACCTTGTAACAGGATTAGACCAGTTCCTCTTGAACGTACTGGAACTGTTCTAGAATTAATAGAGCTCCATATATAAAGGGAAGCGGCTCAGAGGGAGCCAGTCTACAATAGTCTACAACCTACTGTTTTCGACAACTGGGAATGTTGCGTTTATAAATTAAATTATAAAATGTTCATGCTAACTTCGAGCGTTAAATTTACTCAGCTTTGCATATTGAGACGCATAGTGTGAAATAAATATCGCGGAAACAAATAGTGTTTGTGGTTAAGTAAATAATCTTATTATTTAAGTATTTAGTAATATTTTCAGTCTTTAATTATGCGAATTACACGATAGATAACATAATGTAGATAAAGTTATTTTACATTAAAATACTTTGTATGTATGATTGATTTCATATTTTAAAATAAGTTATGTTAATTTAACAGTTCTAGTTATAAAAATGGCGATGTCTTATCAAATTATCAACAAATAAAGCTTAATCTTGAAAATAAAAATTAGGGTGTACTGTAAACATAAAAGAATAAATGTTTGGTATAGTTAAGACTTAAGATTTGGTTAGGTCACTAGTGTTACGGTGTAAACCAGGCCATAAAGATAATATGAAAGCATAAACCCCGAAAACAACAATTTAAAAGCAATTTTTTAATAAAAATAAATAAAGTTGGTTTGTTTAATTCACTAATTTAGAGCACCAATGTACCTACTCGTCCATATCTACCTAATATTCAAATTGAGCTGGCTTATTTAATTGCTATTCAAATATTTCTTTTAATTTGTGGTTTGCTGATATTATGCTTCCGTAATATAACTTCAAACGATTATTATATTTGAGTTATAAAGTTCTGATGATTATATCGTACTGTACAAAACCACTTCAGTGCCTCAAATATGTGAAACCGGTACTGTTCATTTCCTCTTCACTATCCTGCTTACTCTCTTTCTCTTAGTCTTTCGCAGGGAAATACGCCGGTTTATCAACGGGAAATGTGTGCGGTATTATTGTAAGTTCCTTCATGTAAACATGTTTTTTTCTTCTTCAGCATCCATACTTTCGGAGAGAAAAATGTAATACGAGAAGGAAATACATTTCCTTTAAATATGACAGCTTTTACCCGAATTCGTTATGCGAAATATAGCATTGATTAATCACATTCCTTTTTGGATAAATTACCTGTTATTTTCAAAAAATACGTTTCCATTTCAAAGAGTATTTAACTTTTGAAACGTCTTTATTTTCCTCAATAGGTATTTTAGAATTTCTATGGAGGTTTTACTCTCTTTGAAACAAGGAGAAGAAATTCGATTTATTGCACTGATAATTTTTGTTGAATTTCTCAACCTTTAGCTCCACACTTACTGTATTACATACAATTCTGAACCTTTAACAATAAAGACAGTTTTAATTTATTATGATTACAGCAACAATGAAGTTTGTAGACCTGTGTACGTACAAAAAATCCTAAATAGAAGTAATTTTGGGGATTTTTGTAAAAGCAAATTTCACTTTTTTAAATATATCAAAAGTTTAAGTTTTTCGGCTTATAAAAAGTTAGATTTTCAAATTCCTTTCCACAAATTTTTACGTTTTTTATTGTAAGTTTCTAGGAATGTAGAATTTTAGCGCTATCTGTCGATCGGTTTCTGTACAGTTGTTTATTAGGTTAGCTGCCCTCAAACGTATTCAGCAATTTTTGAAATGGGTAAAACTATTTAACAAGGGTTTGTCTCAAATTTTGTGTTGGTATTAATTTTTCTTGTGCTGAATCGTTGAAAATGTTGAGGATGGCCTACAGTGAGTCAGCTCGATCGAAAACAGAAGCATACGAATAGTTTACAGTATACAGTATTCACGGAGGGCTGACAGGTGACGAAATCATCAACAAAGAGAAGGATGTAGTGATGGAAAATATTCATTCAAGTTGACTCAGGGTTTGTATGTCTCACGAATCCGTTCGCACTATTTTTTTCACGTTTTGAACATTAAATCCGAAGGTGCTGAATCTTCTTCAACGGACCCTACATTAAAGAAACGTGAGTTTATGATTTTTACAAGCAAACCAACTAACAAAATTCGAAAAAGAGCTTCGATAAGAGCTAAACAAAAAAAAAGCATGTCAAAGTCGCTCCGGTATCAAAGTCAAGTTGACTGTTCTCGTATTTTCTTTGCCTATCGTGGTAATTACTCGAGAGTCTTCCCAGAGCGGCAAACAGCCACCAAAAATCACGATAATACGCCAACTAGTCCAGTCAATGGAGACCAAAGAAGACCTTTGCCTTACAGAAGGTGGGGAAAAAATGATTTTAACAAAATGTTGTTTGGGTCGAGACGGGGATGAAAAATTCAAATTTGTGACCTTGGGGAGCCAAGGTCACAAATTTGAATTTTTCATCCCCGTCTCAACCCAAACAACATATGTTAAAATCGTTTTTCCCCACCTTTTGTAGGGTAAAAACCTCTATTGACTGGACTAAACGCACATCAAACATTGTATGCTAAGGTTCGGAATGAAGCTTCAATAAGGAGTCAAAACCGAAAAAACACGGCAAACAAGCTCCAGTGTCAAAGTCAAGTTGGTTGTTTTCGTGTTTCCTTTAACTCTCGTGACTAGTCGGGAATCTTTTCAGAGAGGTAAACAGTTACCAAACATCAACCATTGTACGCGGATTTTTGACCAAAAATGGAACGAATACATCGACTAAGCATCATATTTGCCAGATATGACCCAAGTGACTTATTTTTATACACCTTACTCACATTACCATTTCGTGGAAGGCATTTTGAGTCCATTAAATTCAGAAAACAAAATTTGAACTGAAGGCCTTATCAGAAAGAGCCTTAAGAACTATTTCGACGACTGGATCATTCTTTGACGTAATGTAGTCTATTTTAAAGGCGGAAAAATGAATTTTAATGATTAAATCAATATTTTGTGGTTTGTTGAATGATTCCCGGAATTTATTTATTTATTTTAAATGGCACAAAGTGACCACTGTGGTGCATTCTCCACGCCAGTAATGATTGCTCGTGTCATCATCTTTACCGATATCAGTGGTAAAGCAGATCGGCAAACCCAGAAATGGGTAATATGCCGTGATAATGTATTTATTTATTTGTCTCTGCGTACTTTGTATCTTGTGTATAAGACTTTAGATTGACATGATCTCATGACTTTTTGCCAAATTATTCACATATAATTTTAAATAATAATATAATACTTTTATTAGTTTCGTATGCGATAATTTATTTAACAAATAACTATTTAAATTAATATTTTTATTATGTATATGTATAATAAACAATATTTACACTTATAAAAAAGAGATCAATTTACTTTCCTGGTTTGGTGAGAGCTGAGTTTAATATTAATTACTTTTTATTATAATTTTAAAAAATAATTCACAACAAATCGTGTAACATATACTAACTATTTAAATAAATATTAAATAAATACAAATTGAATAAAATAATACTGCCATTTAATATTTAACAATACTCGTAAACATATACGTTTGCCATAAAATTAAAATACAATATAAAAATGGCAAAACCAATATAATAGAGAAATATATTGTTTTGCCACAAAACTGTGTAAAAAGTAATATTGTAGAGCGTATCTGGAATAGAGTAAAAAAAAATAATAGCGTAATCTTGAGATCATTTTCAGTAAAAAATGTCATTTGAACATAGGTCCTACTTCTTTTGGTTTCAAAATTATAAGGGATCAAAGTTTTATAAATAGCGGCAATTTAAATAATCTAGATATGTACTTTTAAAACAAAAGAACAAAATATGGAAATATTGAATATATTCATTGTATTTCTCATAAGGGTCAATTAGGGTAAATGGAGACGGTTTTTCACTTCTATAGTTCTAATTTATTATTTCAGTTTAAATTATTTTTTGGCACTAATTGAAATAATACGTACTCTCTTCTTGAAGGATGTGATGCCGTTTACACAAAAAGTCAACCTGTTTTTCACAATTACTCCTGATCCGACGAGGTAAATGTAAACAAGTAACTTTTCAGCCATACACTGTAATGCTTGAAATTGAGGGGTAAATGTGAACAAAGTGTTTACTATTACCTTTGGCATAAATTTGGGTTATTCGTAGTTATGTTTATCCCAAAATTTACTGACTAAATTGAATGCTAATAACTTTATTTTTAAAGTAAATGACACAAAAGCAATACTTAAACTAATAATTAATAATGTACTAATTGTGCTCCTGCACTAGCACAGCCAATGAGAATTTATAAAGAATCCTTTCATCTGAATTCTGGGATCGGGAAGCACCCCTAAAATTTGTTCCATTGTAAAGTAACTAACATCACTTTCATTAATGTTGAATAACATTTTAGACGAGTCCCAAGATTTTAAACCAATGGAGTAGGGTCCCGTGGCAGCGTGCCTGAGTGTCTGGTCGCGAAACTGGGGAACAGGGTTCGATCCCGGCAGACGCCAAATATTTCCAATTTTAAATGGCAAAAAAAGTGACCCGGTAAAACATATCGTCATCATTACCGATGTCTACATATGTTGTAGATACTGGCACACCTAGAAATGGGTAATATGCCGTGATGATATATTTATTTATTTATATGGAGTTTTTTTGCCTGTTTTGTGACGTACCAGAACAAATATTCCTTTTCAGAGTTCTGAAATAGTATCTACTTTTCCCACTTCTATATCTTCATCTAATGTTTCATTTCAGGGATCTGTATCACTCTCATGGGTACTTATCTCACTTTCGTTATCCGAAGATTCTTATTTTCATTTCTACCTTTCTTTAATTTGTTTTTAACTTTGTGGTTTTATTTTGTTTATCTTTGGTTGTTCATTGTTTACGTTTCAGTTGTGTCTTTTTTCTTTCTTCTGCTTCTCTTAGACGTGGACCCCGATAACTTTAAATACGATCAGTGGTGGTAGACCTTTGCATTCCGTAGACACGCATGCTAGTACCGTGATAGATTTCCTGCCAGAACCGTACGACAGAGGGGTTTTTCTTCACATCCACTGACTTCCAATTGTTCTAATTAGAATAGGGTCGCAGTTAAATCTTGACTCGTCAGTATTAAATGCAAAATTAACACCTTTTTCATCAGCCAAAATATGTTTATTTATGGCCTTTTCAAGATCCTGATAAAATTGGTAAATAAACTGTGGTTTTCTTGCATCTTTTCTTTATTTCTGAAAATGATCAGGCGTTTTTTAGAGAAAGACTAGGATTTTTTGTTTAGCTATTTGAAGTTGACGGTCGAAAGGTGTCCCTAGCTTCAATTAAACTGTTAGTACCGATATCGTTATCATCTGCATCGTCTTTATCAAATTTAGCCGTGTCGTCGTGTGACAAAAATATAATTGATCATAGGTTTCTTCGGATTGATCTAAATCGTCTATAATATCTATTAATTTAATAAGGATATTAAGGTATTCATAATTGATAAGGACGTTGCTAAGCCACGAGGCGGAAGCCGAGTAGTTGCTTAGCGACATCCGAGTCTATTGTGAATTGTTGTTTATTTATAAACAAATAACTAAGTGCAAATAATCACGACAAATAATCTTGTGATGGAAAATATTAGATACATTCCTAATGATGTTGGAAGCGGAAATAATAACTTCGAATTTGTTACTAGGAGAATCTACAGAACTAACAGTTCTTGCGTATTTCAAAAGAAAGGTAATTTAGCTCTTATTAACAATTTTTGTCTTATTGTATGTATCCTTGACTTGTAGACAAAAATGAGTCCATAACTTTTTGTTTAGGACTTGTTTGGTCAAAGTAAGTGAATATGGCAGTCTTACTACATTTATTAAACAGAAAAATGTTGGTTATGAAGGAAAGAAAGCGAAAGTTTTGACAAGGGATGAAATTAATGAATTTCTGCATACTGCGCCTGATGAAATATTTCTAATGATAAAGGCTGCTTTCCTGTTCGAAATTTCTGATTTGATATTGAGAATAAAGATACTTTGCTTGTGATTACTATTCCAAATACAAAAATCCACGTAAAACATGTGTTCACTGTTATTCCTGATGAAGATGTCGTTAATGCTGATGGTTACCAAAACTTTTTCAACTCTTCCCATTAATGTCAGAATAAGAAATACGTAGTTAAATTGGTCTTTAGTCTTATAGAATTAGAGAAACCATCCCTCCAACATCCAGTCATACACACGCACACACACCCCACACGCACACACAAACACACACACACACACACACACACATATATATATATATATATATATATATATATATATATATATATATATGTACAGTGTGTCCCATTTAGAAGTGCCACCATTGGGATCTCGAGAACTATAAGAGATACAATGTCGGTTAAATGGAACTTTTTGTGCGCCTTTGGAAGGCCATCTCAGATGTGCTTTTGTTTTTCCAAAAATTCTCATAGGGCACTAGATAATGACGAAAAATTGAATATTGTTGATTTTTTCTTTCTCAAATAACTTCTAAACTATTAGTAATTGAGAAAAACGTTTCAAATATAAAATATAGATATTTTTATTAATTAACCAGTGGCGTACGAAATAAATTTTTATATCCGTAAATTTTCGTGATATAACACAAACTTATATTTTTTTAAATGGAACCCATATCTGATTTTGGTCTCAAAAAAATCAATAATTTTTTCTCTTTTCAATGATGTAAGGGTTATTATGTTTTATATTTGTTTTGCTCCTAAAATTTAATTTTTCTCCTTATTTTCTTGAATTTTCGTATTATTTTCCAAAAAAACATTATTATTTTTATTAATTATATTGTATTTGATCAAAATAATTTGTTTTATGCCTTTATTACTTAATATTTCTATTCTAGACTCATAATTATAAATTACACTATGATGAGCCAAGGGCGACCTGATACAAAATATTATAAAAATTAATTTAATACGAATTTTGAGCAAAATTTTCTAACGAAATAAATTATTTAAATACAAGGAGTATTTCCAAATAGAAATCTACCAATATTTTCAAAATAATTGTAAATTTAATACAAAATAAGGAAAAAATAATAATTTTGAAGGCAAAACAAATATAAAACATAATAACCCTTACATCGTTGAAAAGAGAAAAAAATATTTATTTTTTTGAGACTAAAATCAGATATGGGTTCCATTTAAAAAAATATAAGTTTGTGTTATATCTCAAAACTTTACGGATATAAAAATTTATTCCGTACGCCACTGGTTAGTTAATAAAAATATCTATCTTTTATATTTGCAACTTTTTTCTCAATTATTAATAGTTTAGAAGTTATTTGAAAAAGAAAAAATCAACAATATTCAGTTTTTCGTCATTATCTAGTGCCCTATGAGAATTTTTGGAAAAATAAAAGCACATCTGAGATGGCCTCCCAAAGGCGCATAAAAAGTTCCATTTAACCGACATCGTATCTCTTATAGTTCTCGAGGTCCCAATGGTGGCACCTCTAAATGGGACACACTGTATATACATACATCAACGTAAAAATGTTATAACTGGATTCTAGGGACCTTAAAACGTGCTTATTCACTATGCAATTTTTAACATGAATCCAATAAAAACTAAAAAAAAAACGCGCCAAACGCTTTACCGCAAAGTGGTGTGAACGAGCGCATCAAGTGTGTCAATCCGATACGACACACTACTTCCCCCGCCTGTAGCTCATACGATAATTGATAATACGTAAAAATGTGTATAAAACTTTTCGATAGAGAATTTAGTTATCTTTAATTTTAATATTCACCTTATTTGTTGTAGGACCGCTCAGAACCGAGATATTGGCAAAAAAAAAACTATTTTTGACTGATATTCCGGGGGGCGCTCGAGAGAGATAAATGAGTATGTATAAAAGGAGCCTACGATAAACCGATTCCAATAGATAAATCTATTTCCCGGTTTAAAATGAAATTTACGTCTGCTGAACTCCCTAATTGACCCTCGGAAGAAATTATTAATTCTAATAAACGAGTGCAATAAATTACACCCTCAGTTCAATATGTGTTTATAAACGATTAAAACTATTCTTTTCTACATATGAATAAGCTAATAAAGTAAGTTTATATTTTGCAAAAGCTCTATTAATTTATCATCATTAGCGATGTTGAAAATAATTTGAAGAACATATATCATTAAATTTGAAAGGCGTACGAAGTTCACTGATGAGGGACTCGTAGTTGTTAATAGGTGTAGAATGTGAAACAAAAATCTCCTGCTAACGAACACTAAATTAGTCTCTTGATTCAATTTAAATTACTTATTAATATTTTGAAATTGTGAATGTTTGACGCCGCAATCATGGCGGCTCTGTTAATTTTGAAAGGTAAAAATTAAATTAATGGTTTATTTCAATATCCAATAAATTCATTTAAAAAATTGCCGGACTACTCTTTTGTTTCCAAACCTCTCAATACAAAATTAATTTTTGAATAATAGTTGTTGGGTTTAAGTTTATGTTTTGTTCTGTTTTTCCAAAATCACAACATTGTATAGCACTCCAATTAATATCACAAAATATTATTGACATTTTAATTATGAAAATGTTACGTGGTATATTTTACATATTCAGTAAAATTTTTGCATAGACGACCGTTTTATTTCCGAAACTCTCAATACAAAATTAAATTTTGAATAATAATAGTTGTTAGATATTTTTTTTTATTTTTTTTTTTAATACATTACATTACATCGTGCTCCAAGTTATTTCATAAAATCTTATTGAAATTTTAATGACGACATGTTTATAATAAATTAATTCATTATTAAATTCTATGTCTGTTGATATTAATCATGGTTTCTGGAAAAATAAATGCATTTTTAAAATGCCCTAATAATAGGGCAACTTTGTCCTAATTTATCCGACTTTGTATCCATTAAGGTAAGATAACCGGGTTCATAATCATAATGGTGATGTTCGAAAAACGGCTAACTGTATAATTTTGAAAGAAAAAATCTGATGGAAACCAGTAAAGGAGTAAACTGAGAACGAATAGACATTGATGGTTTCATAGAACCATTTCATTTGATGGTGCTGTTTGTAACATGTCTGACCTTGAACATTATATGGAACAACACGTCGGTTCAAGAATTTTTCATTTCAATCTTAAAATTTTATGAAATGGCGTCGATCCTGTGATAAATGCAGAACTAAGGACAAGCAAGGAAGGCAGTTGTTGGGTTCAGTTCGGTGTTCTAATGTAGTAAAATTTAAAATAAAAAATATTATAACGTTGTGGATTATGCTGAAAAATGACCGAATAATGAAAGGAAGCAGATTTTTGCATTTCACACTTGTTGTTAGTTTTATTACATTTTGTATGTTTACAAATTTTCCATTTCTATATTTCTTAAATGTCATCAGCTTCTCCTTTTAAAATGATATGTATTTAAAAATTTATATCCCGCTCAAATTAAATAAAAAGAACTCAAAATTTAAGATTTATAATACTATAATACGAGTATGTATATATTTTATTAAAAGAATTTGGCATATATTCCATTAGTCATAAGTTAATGTTACAATCATTAATATTCAAAGGTAAATACTTTTAAAGGAAATCTTTTGAACGCCAATGAGGATTTAAAAATTCAGTAGCAGGCTTCTAAGCTTAAAAATAAAACATGTAGTTAGGAAGGAAGAAGTGAAATTTCCATTATCTATCTAGTTATCAGGCCTTGGCTTTATCACGTGCGACGTGAGGGGTAAAGGTTCAAGTCCGGACCTGCGCCCACAAATCATGATATCGTGAGCGAGAATCTTGATCTTTTAACCCCGCGCACGAACCTGTGGCCCGCGGCGACCCTCTTTCTCTTTACCGCCAAGACATTTGTTACACGAAAATCAACGATATCGTGAAAATTAAATAAGCTGTGTTTACCTAAAACTTCCAGCACGCATGCGCGTGATTATCTACCATCATTTCTTTCCCACAAATTCACACATCAGCTGAATTCTTACGACTTACGAAAACACTTAAATTATTCATTCGGTAACTTTTCACGAATGTCCAAAGTGTAGTAAAATGTTCAAAATTGATATCAAATACTTAAATTAAGATTCTGCATAAATAGGAAAATAGTATTTATATTCTACATAGATATTTAGTTTACGATCAAATTATCTACAGTCGAAAGGAATGAACATTTTCTACAAGCATAAAAGTTCTAATACATTTTTTGTGCTTTGGTATTTATTTTTTGTATAAAAATTTCAAACTGTTTATACTATTACTATTATTAAAATTTTAATAAATGACAATAAACTAGGTTACTTAATCGTTTACTTTCACAAATAAATCAATGAATCAATTACTGCTTCAGAAGTCTGTGTCCCGATCTCATTTGCCGCGAGATACCTTTTACCTAGGTGGTTAAGTCTACTTGTACTTTAGGCCACAGCTGGACATTTCGAAGTTTCTGCGTCCTCTTCCCAGAATCGACAGATACCGTTTCCAGCTATACCAATATTACATAGATGGTATTTCAGAGGACAATGACCAGTAAAAATACCTTCTTGTAGAGATGCACTCGATCTCGAGTTTTGGCCCGGCCCGGCCCGAAGCCCGCCTCGATTTCGAGTCAATCATCGAGCCGGGCCGAAGATATTTTTTATCGGGCCGAATCGGGCTAATCATTTGCAAAAGTTGAGGCGAGTCGGACTTTTGATTTTGGCCCGACCCGAAAATTCGAGCTTTTCGGGCCGGCCCGAAAAATCTTATAGTTCAATCAAATGCACAGTTTCCTTAATATTTTAATAAAATGGATGAAGTTGAAAGGGTCAAAATGATTTAATAACAATATACTTCACATCTTAATAATAAAATTTTTATTTTACTTCAAAAATTCAAGGTTATTCATTAAAGCATAATAATGTTATTGTCATGTTGTTATTATTACTATTGTTACTATTCGTATAGTTAAATAAAAGTGATTTTTATTTTTACTATAATGATTTCTTGTCTTATTTTTGAGTAGAAATAAAGTTAGATAAAAAAATCCTTATGTAAATTATATTTTTTTGTATAAGATTTGTGAAACAGTTGAAATTTTCGAGCGCCTTTGGGCAACAAAGTGTTAAATACTCGTAGGTCTGTAATTTTTATAACAAACTTACACTAGAAGTGTCTCTTTTTTTAACAACTTATGTTAACTAATGTCGAAAGTTATAAGGATGTAGAGGTTTTTTATAAATTTGGCACGAAAAAAGTTAAACATTCCGCCTTACATAAAAATCAAAATTATGAATGTCGGATGCACCCAAATTCGGCCCGGCCCGAAGCCCGGCCCGATTTCGAGTCAATTTTCGAGCCTGGCCAGTTAATTTTTTGTCGAGTCGATCTTCAAATCGGGCCGGCAATTTTTATTTTCGGGCCGAGTCGATCCAAACCTCAAAGCCCGGTCCGGCCCGACCCGAATGCATCTCTACCTACTTGTCATAATTCTAAGGTCCTTTTTGCGGAGAGTTAATAGTTCTGTAATTTAGCTTAATTTTTAGCGAGCTCCGCCCCGTATTCCATCTGGTCCAGATGAGTAAGTTTTTCCCTTTTAAATGAATCCCAGTTCTAAAATCCTAACCTTACAAAAACTTAAAAAAAAATAATTTTTTATTAAAAAAAAAAGTTTTTGAAGAAAACTGGTTTATGAAGAAAAAATAGTTTTTGAAGAAAAAATGGTGTATGAAAGGTGTTAAAAAGATTTTTATTTTGTTCGAAGATTTAGACAACTCCACTTCGCGTCGTGTTTCTTGTTACAAAATAAAATGTCACTTTCAACACATACCATAAATAACTATTTTATTGTTTTCAAATTATTACCGGACATTATTTAATTAAAGCTTACAACTTTTACTACAATTAAAAATTAATTCAAAATATAAAAATGGTACTCCTATAAGGTAAATTAAGCGATATATTTGCCTATTCGTGCAATATTTTTACCATTCATTTTTAAATACGAATTTTGTGAATTTCAATTAATTAAAAATTATTTCTCCCGGGGAAATATATACGCGTGTAAGGTTAACTGGGTACTGGGTGAAATATAACCCCCACGTGCCTATTCGTGTAATATTTTTAACACACAATTTCATTTGTAAATTATCTGAATTTTCAACAATTATGTACAGGGTGGAACAAATTCAAGTTCCGTTATTTTAAATACACAATTTTTAAGAAATGCATGAGAAAGCAATATTGTTCGCTAAATTCTTCTATAATTCGTCAATTGGAATTTTATTCTTTGCGTTCATAAAGTATAACAATACTATATTGAAAAAGAAAGTGCTTTAAGCTAGGAGCTTATAAGTTGCGTGGAAACTACGAGTGTAATTTTTCGGCGGTGCATATCTACTTTGTATTGCCATTTTAACGACCTACTAAAAAAAATGTATTTATATTTTGAAACTCCAAAGTTAACACCTTGAAGTTTTATCAAAGTTGGTTACTAAGAATGTTCTGTTGAAACTTTTCTACTTTTTCACATTGAGTTACGTATGCAAATGATTTTTTTATATGTTCCATTTTTTATCCTCGAGCAAGGTGGAAAGAATCAGACCAGGATTCAATTTCCTCTTCACGATCAATCTTATAATTGATTTTATTTTAAACCTTTGACTTCGCCCTTTGAAAAGAAAATCTCCTTTTCAGATATTCATAACTTAGGGCGAGGTGAAAGATTTCCATGATGGAAAACTGAAAAATTACTACTTTCATTTAATGTATAGCTATTTTTGATTGAAGGAAGAATTGCATGCCTGAATAATTGAATAAAGAGGGATAAATTGGATTGAGGAAAATATATAATTTGTTTGTAACGTGAGCATGTGTTTACAAACTAGTAGTTGACCTAGAAAGAGAAATTTGCAAAGAATAAATAATCGATATTGCGTGATCAACAAGTGCATGCGTACCCCCAATGACCCTCCAGGGTTGTTACCCTCACCCCTTGCTCATTTCCGGGACTGCCATTTTATAAATTACCACTCTACCTAGTTATACATGCATACTTGAACTTTCTTTACGATTATTTTGCCTGATCATATAATATTTAAATATTATCATCACGTAAGTATTTTAATCGGTCCCATTTGGCTATAATCATTGTTGTTTTAGTAAAATAAATAATATTAAGTATAATATATTTTACGTAGCGCTGTCGCTAAACTACTAGGGGAAAATAAATAATTTTTATTACACATGAATGTCGTGCAACTATTCGTGTATTGCTCGGTATATTACGCTTCTATTTTGTATATTAGCAAGGAAAATTTTACTTTGACGCAATTAGTTTTAATTTGAAATATAACAAGCGGTAAATTAAAAATTACAAACCTTAAAAGCAAAACATTGTAAATATTTTTTGCACCACATATAAATTATAAAATTACGAATTAGATTTCGATCTATATGACATTTTAATATCAATCTAGATTAAAAATCCAACCCTGAAGGTAGAAAGTAATTGTGACATTTTCTGAATAATATTTTCATAATCTGATAAAGATAAAGATAAATTTTATTGTAAACTAAATATGTGTGTATAATACTTTTTATTACCAGAATTTATACGACTATAATCTAATTTTGAGAGAATCATTTGAACAAATAAATAAATAAATAAATAATTAAAAAACAAACAAATAAGTAAATAAATAAATATAAATGTATCATCACGGCATATTACCCATTTCTGAGTGTGCCAATATGCTTCATCCCAAATATCGGTAATGATGATAACATATGTGTACCGTACGGGCGCTTAGCAGGTTTCACCTCACGGCCACGGGCACTCATTGCTGGCGTGAACAGTGCACCACAGAGGTCACTTTTGTGTCATTTAAAATTCAAAATATTCGGTGTCGGTAGGGATCGAACCCGGTTTCCCAGATTAGCGACCAGACACTCAGGTACGCGGCCACAGGACCCTATTTGAACAAATAAATTTTAAATTCTCCGTATCAATACTAACCGTTGCTGCTGTGAAAATTGTTGTGTTTAACGCAAATAGATTATCTTTTCAATGTACATTATATGTATATGAAAATTAAAAATTTCTTGTTACTATTTACTATTTAAATATGCAAAAGTTTTATTAGGGTTCCGAAGGACCATAGTCGCACAGTGAAATTATTATCCAAGATGTTATGCTTGCTTTAACAATTAACGCTCATTACTGAACTGACCACCTGCGAATGCCAAGATGTAAATGTGCACGAGTTACATGATTGTATTCAATGATATTTTTTTAAAAATATATTAAAAGTATAATTTACAAATTATAATGATATTGTAGTAGATTTCCTTGACCGTATGTCAATTTTTTTTACCTCTCGCTAAGAGAGGTGTTGGAATCATGCTAAAATTTGAATATCCAGATTTTAGTGGATAAGCACGTTTTAAGGTCCCTATAATCAGATTATAACATTTTTACGATGATGTCCGTTTGTGTGTGTGTGTGTTTGTGTGTGTGTGTGTGTGTGTGTGAATGTGTGTGTGAATGTGTTTGTGGATGTTGGAACCACGGTTTCTCAAATTCTGTAACAACGTTATTTTTTGCATGTAGTTTGTGAGTATATCTCGGAATATATCAAACTGTAATGAAAAATACAAAGAAAGTAAGACTATTTCGTTCCATGTGTAAGTAACTGGGATTTTTTTACAAATAATGTATTAAACAAAGTGTAAGTGTAACTTTTCAGTTTCCTGTTAATAATGACGTAAGAGTAAAGAAATTGAAATTTATTGGAAATAAATGTGATTTACATATTTCAAAAGCAGCAATTAGTCATTACTTTGTAAAAAAAGGTAGTACAAATATTAAGATAATACGCAGTCCGCAATACACCACGGCTTCAATACGCAGCCCGCAACAAACACCGTAAGGCGGCCTCTGGTCAGTATATGCCAGAAGCTTATGAAACATAAATGGAAATGGCGAGAGGTATTGTGCTGGCCACAACAGATTTTTTTTTTATCTGAATCTTTACTGTGAGCTTCAGAATCTGAAAATTTAAATCTATAATATGTGCATGATAACTAGATAATATAATTAATCATTTTAGTACACTGTCATGAGATGCACAACATAAAATCACATTTCCTCTGCCTTGCCGAACTGTAGGAATTTGGTATCTAGAAATATATCTTGCACTTTTTGGTCACCAAAAATACTTCATATCATCATTTCCAAAAAAATCTAATTTTGATTCATTTGAAATTCGAAAATAACGCTTTTCACTAGTCGACTTCATTCCAATATTGATATGTTTTCCAACATTTAGTCTCGCCATTTTATTCCTTCTACTAGCTAAAAGCTTTTTTAAAAAAATGACGTGTCCAATACGTTCTTCGACTTAAGAACTTCGACACTTCAGCTGACATTGGTAAGGTTGAATTTCTTTTGAAATTTCCACAGTAGTTTTCTTGGATCTGCTATAGATTTTAGTTTAATTATTTTCTGTTCACTTTGTTGGTTTACGGGGTCTGTTGCATCTTGGCTTATCATCTAATGATTTTGCGAGAACCCTTTCTTTGTCGAAAAAGGTTTATCACGGATTCTCGTAACAGAGAGTGGGTGTGTTTTACCATTTTGATAGACAATAGTCAAAATTTAATTTAATTTCGGAATCTGATGAAAATATTCAATAAAATAACGTATACAAACTGTTAGCTACAATGTGGCGCAATATTTATGAACACGATCAATTTCGTTTGAGCATATAAAATACAATGAACATAAATTCTAAAATATGTTAACTATACCAATTACAAGGTATAAAGATTCCTAACAGTTGTGTACGAAAGAAAATACGAGAAAACAGGTTGTCAGAATATTTTGAGCGGTTATGTAAAGGTGTCTCATTTCCTAAGTTTTTTAAGGTATCTTAAATATAATGATGGAGCAAAACCGATTGCACATTTCTGGATCAACTTTTCGAGAAAGTTTAATAGTCACCAGAGGAATTTTGATTTTCTTTTGTTTCTGGCTTCAGGCAAAAACTCGTTTTACGCTTATTTTGAAAATATCTCATCTTATTTATTATGGTAGAGTAAAACCGTTTCAATCAATTTTGAACCATTTTTAGGCAGAATAAAATGACGTAATTAGATTTTTTAAAAACTTAATAATTCTTGAGATGTAATACAAACTTACGTTTTTTACCTCCTTTACCATAGGTAATGGAAAGATAAAGATCGTGCTAAAAATCGCATATAGAGATTTTAATGAATAAGCACATTTTGATGTCTTCAGAATCCGATTTTAACATATTTACAATTATGTCTGTGGGTATGTATGTGTTTGTATGTGTGTGTGTGTGTGTGTGTATGTGTGTGTCTGTGTGGATCGTGTGGACACGATTACTAAAATACTATCAATCAGAATATTTTGAAATTTTGTATACTTATTCTATACGAATATGGGATGAGCTTATTAGTTTTTAGTGTATATCGGATAACAAGAAATATTACTTATACAAGCTTTTAACAGTTTTTCTTGTAAAAAATCCATTAAATATAATTTTTCAGCAACTTTTACTAATAAAAATTGAATATAACAAACTTCAATTCTTCGATAATAGCATTTAGTAAATAACTTTAAATATAAATTTATACAATAATTTATTTTTATACATCATCTTGCCTATGCGTCAAACAAAAACAAATACTTTAATAACAATTTTCACATATTTAAACAAATGTCACTGTCAGGAAGTAATTACATTAAAATTAATAATGAAACCGTGTTAAGGGGGATATAGTAGTAATATATTTGATTCTAATGAAATTAAGGTTTGTAAAAATAATATATTTTCCATCATACATAAATATTAAAAGTACTATTGAAATGCTTCATTGTCTTCCAGGATACGCCTTTGAAATGACTTTGTGTAAAGAGTACTATTTTGATTTTTGTTATGTTTATCTATTAGTTTCGTCAATATTTGTGAAATATGTTTTATGTATGATATATTTATTAAATGGAATGTGCAAATCACTTGCATCTATCGTTCATATTACCAGAGATACCTTTAAAAAAACATCGAATATAAGACACGTGCTTTACTTGTACTTATAATCCATAAAACAAAATATTCTTCCATCGAATGTTGCATGCATCGCTAGCATTTTCCTCTATTACATAAATTCGAAGGGATAAACAGTTTCTTTTTGTCACGACCCTGTGTTTATTAGAAACCTCGTACAAATAATCCCGCCACATCGCCATATCCGTGTAAATATTGCAAGATTTTTTTAATATTCGCGAAATGAAACTACGGGCAACGGTCGTCCGTTAACAGATCCATGATCAGAGCAAGCACTCTCTCTGCTGAGTTTACTCCCATACTCCCTCGTGCATGCATGGATGCATCATAAAAGAGATCTGCTTTCCGGTCACTTCTGCGCACGCGCCAAACTGCTTTTAGGCATACCTAATGTGGCCGCCGCCACCGTCGCGAAACTAAAAGAGAACATTCTTCATACGGGTTCTTTCATTGTTGGCGGCTGCGGCCGAGCTCAGCTATGCAAGCTATGACGGCCGGACCTCAGCATCTCACGACGTCTAAAGGTCATTGCAAAATAAAAGGAAGCACTGCGCAACGCGTCTAAGAGCAAAAGTTACTTTGTGTGGGTTTTCATGAAGTTACACGCACTTAAGGTCGATTCATACTATATGAGCATGTAACGTCAACGTCCTGTCACGAACCGGCAACGTCACGTGAAAATATAATACAATTTATTTTGAATAGTACTTTTCACACAGACCGGCAACGTCATGGAACGCCGAGATATCTCGAGAAAAAGTTTGACCTATGATAGTGCCTGTCCGTTCCTGATCCTTTCCTTTACCGTTCCAATAGTGTGAATTTAGAACCCAACCATCCCAGTCGACTATAGTTTGCCGGTCTAAATACCTAGTTTGTGTTTCAACAAAGTGTCTGTTTGCGTCATTAAAAAGTGAAAATGGATGACGAAATACTTATTGAGAATGTATCATCTTCATCTTCTAATTCTTTAACAAACCTTCGCATATAGTGAATATTTTTCGTATCTATATTTTTTTAACACTACTAAATCTTCTACATTAAATTTCTGCACATTGACAAACGGCTAAAACTAACACTTTTGAACAACAATAAGTAGCAAAACAAACGAACGTGGCAACCAATCACAGACAACAGACAATTGACAGAACGGGAAATGTTTCCGTTACGTTCCGTAACCGGTTTATGACGGTGTAGTATTAATGTAGTATTAATGGGTAGCAGATTTGACGTAACGTTGCCGGGCTGTGACGGGACGTTGACGTTACCTATAGTGTAAATCGATTTTTATTTTATCACTCACAACTCTGTCATGTTAAAGCTAGGTTAACGCGGATTGAAAATTGAATTCAGTATAAAATTCTCTTGCATATCAAGTATAACACGATTTTAATGATGATCGATTCATAAGTTATTATAACAACTCACATGAAGTTCCTCTAAAATTTTAAACATCTGTAAATCGGCTCATTTCTCATTTTCTCTTATTTGATACTGGCCACTGTTTTTAAGAAAATAGGCAATAACCTAAATATGTGATCATTTTTCCCAAATGGCTGAAGTTACTCCGATTTGCGGAAATTTTTCATATGTTATTCAGCGTATTTTTCTGTACAGGATTCCGAAATAAAGTTTTTGTTGCAGTTCCTTTGAGGTTAAATCATTAAGTTCAAGGACTCCCATTCATCGATAATTTCAGATAGAAATTAAAATTTCTTGTCTATTTTACATAAGAAATATTTTTTAAAAAATACATTTTTATGGAAAATAATATTTAAAACGAAACAGAATTCGAAAACAAATGGTACTATAAATATTGACAGTGAGGATCTAAGGTTCTTAATTTTAAATACATACCTTGGTCACAGAATAGACATTCATACAGAAGCGACAGTCAGAGAGAGAAACGAAAATTAGAGAGAGAAAGAGTATGCCAACAAATTTAAAGGGCTAATCGGATAAAATCGGATTGTTTCGGCATATCTTCGTTTCTTACGATTCTTTGTCCTTTTCATTATCTCAACGAGAACATTTTCTGTTAGGGGTCAATAATAAAAGTATATTGAGAAACACAAATTGATTTCTAATAAGAACAAACATGTTATTTTTTCAACAAACGATAGGAAAAATCGTTATCATAAAGAAAATCATTATATTTCACATATTCTGGAGGAACTGTTGTCTCAGCTTGTCACGCCCATGTATTTTAGGGTTATGTTATGGCTAATTCAAGCAAACCAAACACGTCTTCTCACTTTTGACATTATGTCATTTTGTGAACCGTTTGTGAATTTTAGAAGTGGTGTTAGTTTTTAATAAAATGGAAAAAACGAAGAAGGTAGAATCGGGAGGACTTGTTTGTTCATATAAAAACTGTATAAGGAGATTTAAAAAATGGAGAAAGCGAAATGTAAGTTTTTTTCGTTTCCGAAAGATCCATAAATGTAAGTAATGCAAAACGACTTCTATATCATGCAAAATGTATATTCACTTAATAAATATAGGTGTAAAATGTGGCTCAAAGGCCTGAGGAAGAGAAGATTTGATGGAGAAGGATATTTGGGACATATTCATTGAATCTGACGTTTGTGTTTCCCACGTCAAAGATATAGAACATTCTGCACTGTATTGAATTTGTAAAATTCACGTATTTGTTCAATAAAAACATAATTATGTGTTTATTTTATGATTTCTTCTTAATTCGTTAATAAAATTAAAATTTTAGTACTTTTGTGTTCTAATTTTTCTTTTACCATATAAAACAATTTAAATTTCGCGCGTAACTTTGCCAACAAATTTAAAGTTCAAGGTCATAAACATCAAATCGCAACAACAATGGTGTAAACAAGGAGTGTCGCTTCTGTATATGTCTATTCTGTGCCTTGGTCTCGAATCTACAATGACGGCGATACTCTACTCAATGCAGTAGTACCAGTACAAGTTGTATGGATGGTAGGAGCACTTCGTAACCGTCTCCGTTGACTTCTTGTCATCGTGATGCCTATATATCTGAACGGTTTGGAGTATTACCTGACTACAGAACAATAAATAGGAAAAATTTTATTCCTATCTATATGTATATGAATCCGAAGTACTAAACAAAAAATTTAATAGGAGGCATGGTCTTGGGCGGCGTGATACGTTCTCATCCGAACTGCCCAGACCAAAGCTTTCATACGTGAGCCGCAGCGGGAATCCTCCGCGCATGAAAAGAACTCCGGACTCAGGGCTGAGGCTCCGCAAATACAAGCGGAAACACCCGCCGCAGAGATGCCGCCGTGTAGTACGTGGACCCTTCATGTCCCGTATTCACTTTCGCTGTCACATTTTTCATTTACTTACACAGGAATTCCTGCTGTTCAATCACAAATGAAATGTGTAAAATCTTTTTAAATGTGAATGTATAAGGTTTTTATCAATGGTGGTTAAGAATGTAACCAGAAATTTTCTTTGTAGAGCATTCTTCAAAAATTCGCTATTCATTAACTGCAGTCTGGAAAATGTTTCATTACACAAGAATAGTAAAGAATGTTAGGAAACTGTTTAGTGTCATGAATTTATATAAAAAAATAACGAATAAGTAAATAAAAATGTAATAAACACAAACCATTAATGCAGTGTTCAATCATGTCGATTCCTATTTTAATGAGAATAAAATTTAATTGCTCTATATTGAGTCTGATATTTATATTACCTGTTTTGGTACAAATCATGCTACTGTGGTTTTGTTATAATTTTATAGATAATTTTTTATCCTTTTTCTTCCCGTGGCCGCGTGCCTGAGTGTCTGGTCGCGAACCTGGGGGAACCGGGTTCGATCCCGACAGACGCCAAATATTTCCAATTTTAAATGGCACAAAAGTGACCCCTGTGGTGCACTCTCCACACCAGCTATGAGTGCCCGTGAGGTGACGCCTGGTAAGCGCCCACACGGTAAAATATATCGTCATCATAACCGATGTCTACATGTGTTGTAGATACTGGCACACCCAGAAATGGGTAATATGCCGTGATGATATATTTATTTATTTATTTTCTTTGACTATGATGTCAATAAGCCAATAATTAAATCGGAATCTATGTTTATCAAACCTTGTTACATCAAACGGTTGAGAACGCCGCCTAAATCGTAGCTTTACGAGAATGTATAGGACAAAAGATTTCTCCTGTTTTAATGATAACATACACTTTCATTTTAATGATACACTCTTTGCCCAGACAATCAATTGAAAGTAATTGCCGAAAAACTTAGACATTTGAAGTAATAAAAATTTGTAATTTATGTTGTCAATAAATAAAGTTTACTTGTATTGTGTTTTTCATTGTTTGCCACTCACAGTAAAGGGTGTATTTGAAGTGTACAGAGAAAAAACCTTGACACTTTTTTAAAGGTCTCAAAAAAGCGTTAGCGTTTTTTTTATCAGCAAAAATTATGCCTTCTTCCCTGTACGCTAAACTTTCATAAGGGATTACGCGAGACTAAGCTGGTTTTTCAGTTTTAAGGGCTTACAAGATAGATTTCCGAGTAAAATAAACTTTGATAATAAAGTGACATGTCTGGTTTTTCCCTGTACCCTTCATTTGAACAACAAAATACTAATCCTAAATATTTTTATTGATACTATTTCCACATTTTATTTATGATTTGTACCATATATTTTTTCAGTAATATGTGATATTCTACAATATTTGTAATTTATATTATTAACCAGAATTTTTTCTAAATATAGAATGTATCTAAATTCAAATTTTCTTATCGAATAAATTGGAGTAAATTGTTAGAGGGTAGAAGCGAGATAATTAATACATCGGAATATATTTTAATTAACTCGATTCTACCCTGCAGCTTAGCTAATTAATTACATATTTAACACACGTATGATCGTAAATCTGAACATGCACACAGCGTCTTAAAGATAATGATAATTACTCCTTGTAAGCAAGCAAATCATGAGGTCTTACGAGCTTAATATGTAACATGCATTTCTACTATTCTAGCTCGTAAATGATATTACAAGGCAGTAAGGCAGTTCTTTGTATAGCTAAAAAATTAATATTCATACAGAATAAAGTTTTCCAATCGTGTAGTAGTTTCTACTTCTAGTAAAGTTTAAGTCCTTTTCAATCGAATTTTACATGTAACAAATGTGATTCTGATCACAATGCACTCCATTTCGTAGAAACCGGCGATACGTTCAGTAGTTAGACGTGCTCTTGAAGCGATTTTACGAACCGTACACAGTGCGCCGGATAAGCGCTGCAAACAGCTGTAAACGAAAAAGTTCCACAGAAATCCACTTGAAAACAACAAAAGCCAATGATTTATCCCACTTCGCATTCTATAGTTCCAGGGCAATTAACTCATTTAGGTGTTATAAAAGGTGAGCCAATGAATTTGGCAATTTAAAACCTTATTAATAGGCTTATAAACTGTAATCAAAATGAAGTAGATTTGTATTAAAATTGCAAATTAGAATTCGTACAAAACTGTTCGATTACTGCTAATCTAATCTAATGTAGTGAATAAGTTATTATAAAAAGAACGGAACATGGTTATAAGTAAAATAAAGTAAGCGATCAACTGAGATAAAAATATGAAAAAATAAAACTTATACAAAATGTACTAATGTTATATATATATTATATATGTTATGTCATATATTATATTTATTAATATATCATTTTATTTTATATATACGATATACAGGGTGTCTCTTAAATAGGGGGACATGGCTTAACCACAGATTCCTGAGGCTAAAATAAGACGATTTAACTAAACTTGCTTCTACCGGAAAGTGTACCATTTAGCCAGAATTCTGCTTCAAAGTTCTTCGAAAAAAAATTAATTTTGCTTATAATAACAGAACACTTTATTCGATTTGGATGAAATTTGGTATGACAGTTTATATTGTTATAAGTCACCTTTTAAGATGATACTTGCTATTATTAGTGAACCACTAGTGTATGAAACTTAGGTATCCCAACATTAATTACACCGTAAGTTTTTAATGGCCACGCCGATAACGTGAAATTATTTTTTTCCAGAAAGATACATTCAATAGTAAACTTTTCTCTCTCTGTTTAATTTGTGATATCTGTTACGGTTCAGACAGAAAAAAATAAAACCTGAGTGACTGCACCGTGAATTTTTTAAAATAAATTTAATCTAGCAGTCTATCTAAATGTCAAACAAGTAATTTTTAATGACAGCAACGAGTTGTCAATCTTCACAACTTGTTTAGGAGTTAGCTGAGATTGTAATCGTCTTATTTATAATAATGGTAGTAAAATACTATTAGGCCAAACAAACGGATGTTACTAATTTTAGAATATTGCGAAGAAAATTTTTGACAACCCGTAAAACAATTGTTACTGTCATTAAAAATTACTTGTTTGACATTTGGATTGACTGCTAGATTAAATTTATTTTAAAAATTTAGTAGTGCAGACACTCAGATTTTATTTTTTTCTGTGTGAACCGTAACAGATATCACAAATTACACAGAGAGACAAAAGTTTGCTATTGAATGTATCTTTCTGAAGAAAAATAATTTAACGATTTCGGCATTGCCATTAAAAAGTTACGGTCTAATTAATGTTGGGAGACCTAAGTTTCATACACTAGTGGTTCACTAATAATAACAAGTATCACCTTAAAAGAAGACTTATAACCATATAAACTGCCATACCAAATTTCATCCAAATCGAATAAAGCGTCCGATTATTATAAGCAAAATTAATTTTTTTTCGAAAAACTTTGAAGCAGATTTCTGGCAAAATGGTACACTTTCCTGTAGAAGCAAGTTTGGTTAAATCGTCTTATTTTAGCCTCAAGAATCTGTGGTTAAGCCATGTCCCTCTTTTTAAGAGACACCCTGTATATTTTATATCAGGTGATCATTTATGTAACCTAGCATTTTGCTTGGGCCCGATATTTTCATCTCCGGTTAAACTGCCGGTTAAGTTAACTGTCAGATATAAGAACTATGTGGCATCGAAAATTGACACATATAATTTTTACAATTTAGGCTATGATATCGATGCTTTGTTTTTTCTTTCAACTGACAATTAAATTAACAGGCTGTTTAACCGGAGATGAAAATACCGGGTCTTAGTGCTATAAAAATAAAAAACAGTTGTTAATATGTAAATATTGAAATTTGTCACTATTTAATAAATTAATACATTTAACCACATTTTTCTAAATTTGTCTCATAGTTTATTTATACTATTATACAATTTAAAGAAGATTCGTTTTTACTTATTGTAGTGGTTGATACCATTATAAGACATCCATTGTTGAAATCCAAAGACATTACTGAAGGCTTTTACTATGAAGTCCATTTAATATTTCTTATTTTATCATTAATTAAATATTTAAAATCATAGATATAGCTGCCGCACGTTAAATTGACATGGTCCCTTGAATGCGGAGAACCTAAATTTCGTACTTGGACAAGTCGAGATATAATAATAATTATAATATTGTGCTATTGTTATAACGAGGAAAAGACTCCGTCAACATCTAAAATTAGTATAAGAAGAAAGGGGATTCACACACGCGCCTGCTATACATATATTTCATCATATACCCTTCAGAAATACCGCCAATCTCATAAATAAATTGGAAGAATCTCGAACATTTAGAAGATTAAGAGTAAAATTGTTCATAAAATGAAATGAAAAATAAACAATAGATTAAATAATTACAATACTTATATAGCCTAATATGGAAGTGGTGAGAGGTATTGTGCTGGCCACAATAGATTTTTAATGTAGCAGAAACATCGAGGTAAAAATTAAGAATGAGGAAATATTTTTATCTAATCCTTATTTCTAGAAGTGAAATCACCTACATATAGTGTGATATTTGTTGCGGTATATGGACCGACCCCAGTGGTGTAGTGGGCAACGTAGCCAACCCAAGGGTCCCGGGTTCAAATCCCGGGTAAGATAAGGATGTTTGTATGTGTCCCTTTCATTATTTCATCTTCTTCACTGCAACGTGAACTATGTCTAGGATAAAAATATACCAGGAAAAATTATCTCATCCCCATTAATCAATTCTAATACATCTTAAATATTATTATTATTAATTATTATTATTATTATTATTATTATTATTTATTTACCTTCCCTTATTTCTTACAAGTAGTTTTTTCTAACATACTTTCCACACAAATCACATGTATGTTGTTAACATGTTTTCATTCTGCCCTCATGGAGCCAGTGCTCGCACAATATGATGACTTCGGAATCCCAAATGTCAATGCTGCTTTATTAATTCCCATTTTTTTCTTCTCTTATGGCTTCCACAGCTTTTAATACGGCCTCTTCTGTCCATAAAAAGTGAGCATTGAGTTACGTGGAAATTTTGATATTACAATTTATTAAATGTTAATAAACTATCCGTTTATAATAATTACTTGATGACCAACTACCCCGAAACATAGTGGTTCATCTTTCCCATTTGTAAGAGATAGATGGACCACCATTCAAATTTCTTCGTAAACACAATAATGTAATGTATTAAGGTTATGTTGTAACATAAATCAATAGATGATCGTTAAAAAATACAGGCAACGGAAAATGAGGATAAATTTATTTGAATTTCAACTTTAAAACAAAAAATGTGTACTTACTAGCACGCGCAGTAAATAGCCAACATTGGACACTAAACTTCAAGCGAGTAATACGGTTCTCTGACAGAAATCCTAGGAGCATCTAGCGGATAGGGACAGAAATATTAATACTGGACCAACTCACCCAAATGCAGAGATTCGCTTAAAATTGTTTTCTCTTGTGATTCATCTAAATATAACAACAGTAACCTCACCTAACGCATAAAATTCCTGTTTTTTTCTTTTATTATTATTAAATATGAACATTAAGTTATCAGAAAAGTAATGACTAAGTATCTACTTGAAAAATAAAAATGAGCGAAAAATGATTTACCTACATCAGTTTCGCTTTTACACCATAAATATAAAGGTAAATAATTCAATTACTATGCAATTTCAATAAAAATTAAAGATCTTATCCTTCGAGCATATACTGACTAGAGAAGTAATTCCCTATACCAGTGCATATGATGTTGTGTCGGAAGACATGAAGGCGGGGGAGCGGAAGTCATGGTGAATTGCGGGCAGTGTTTTGTTGTGTTATATGTCACTACTTGTCATTTTACTATAACCAAACCTTATTTTTTGCATATAGTTTGTGAGTATATCTCGGAGTATATCAAATTATAATGAAGAATACAAAGAAAGTAAAGATATTTCGTTTCATGTGTAAGTAACTGGGATTTTTTTCCTCTAGTCAGTATATGCTCGAAGATCTTATTAATAAGGTAACATAGCAGATTTAAGCAATACATGATGAGTCGTAAGGAAAGAAGAAAGTATTAAATATGGGGAGTGTTTTCAATACATAAATTTATAACAAAAATTCAAAAGTGATGCGATATTTATTTGGATTTACAAAGTGGATATACAGAAACTCATAAAATAAATTTTCATTAGACCAATGTGCTGCGTCTATTGAGTTGTAAATTTATATTCTATTTGTAAGAATGTAATAATCAGGTTCTGAAATAGACGTTCAACTTATAGCTGAAGAGAATAGTAATATTTTTTGTTGTATAGCTATCGATTCGATTGCTGGTTTTGAACCTAAAGCTGTCGCAAGCATTGAGCTACAGCTACTCGTAGTTTATTGCAATAAGCGTATTAATTCCGAAACTGTTTAGCCTGAGATTCAGTATCAAACTAAGTGCTCAGATTTCGAGTGACATTCTCGCTCATATACCTGTGATTAATGAGATTGGAGGTATATTTACTGATTGCATCAGTAATTATTTAGAAATAATTCCCGGCAAATTGTAACTGCCATTAATTGTGTCTGAGATAATGCATCGGGTGTCGCAAGAAAACTATGTCGGAGTAATGTTTCTTACTTGACGGATTTCCCGGAAACATTTTTGATTCTCTGGAGAAATGAACATGCGTTTCCTTTACATTTTTCCACGCACCGTCTGCGCCGGAATGGTTTTTACTCTGACAGACAGGAAACTCAATTTGTAAAACCAAATATGGATATAACGTTTTATTTCGAAACAACTGTATCATCTCGTATTTTTATCTCCCACAATTTCATTTCTTAACGAGTTTTTAAGAAGTTTCCACGTATAGATTTGTAACAATGGGACCACCCCGCAATTTCCAATTAATTTTTTTCTTAGGGTCTACTTATAATTTATTTCATAACCAGGATCGAAAGTGAGAAATATCATGTAAGTGTGAACACACGAACAATACTTACGATATTGCTTTCAAGCGAGTTTTAAACTCTATTTACAGACAACCACAAAAAATATGAAAACTTTTATTTCATATGACAATACCTATTGTTTTTTTTTCTTTCTTTTGTTTTCAATTAATTAACAATATTGACAAACAAAGCAAAGCTGTCTGACTATGTTGATTTGGACTCATCATCGTCCGTGCTAATACAATATTCATACCTCTTATCATGAGACATTTTCAACTTGTTTAAGTAGGCTACTGTCGCGATATTATTTTCTGAATTTATCATCTAAAAAATTATTTACATAAATACGAGAGTCACACTAGAATTATTGAGAATAAAAATCAGGTAGCCCATGGAAAATAGAATTTGCACTATTATTTTAAACAGTTATGTATGTGTAATTTGAAATTAAGTTGCGAAAGTTATCTATCTATCGTTGTAAGTGGAAATATGGAATTAAGTAGATAGCAAATCATTCATGATTTAAAATTTCACAGCTTTGATAGTTTTGGAGTCAATTAGAAATTATTTTCACAGTTTTTAAGTCCACAGTAATTAATTTTACAGCTTGAACAGTTTTTAAGTCATCAGAAATTAAGTTACAGGTTCTGTTTCTAAGTTCCCCAAAATTTATGTTGAAATTATTCCAAAATAAATTTAGTTGCAAGCTTTTAAGAAGTGGAAGAAAACTACTTGGGACATATTTCAAATAAAATTGTAAAAATTATGAACCACGTGTCTTATTCTCAATAATTCTAATCTAACCATAGTTAAAGCGTATTCCTTGTTAACGTAGCGAATAAGTAAATATGTAAGAAAATATATATAATTAGATATGGTAAACGTAGTCTATATTTGTCATGTTTATAAATTCATTGTCATTAGCTTTTAAATCTATTCTTTGTAACAGTGTAAAATTTTCAAATGATTAGACATTTTCGCGATATTGTTGAACTCATTCAGTATTCAGTAAATGTAGTACAGGATTTTCATTAATAGATAATAGGTCATATTTCTTTCAAAATGAGTATCAGACTATAAACACTATAATCAAATTTCAATATATAAGTGGACGGCTAGTATATTTAAATTTAAATTAAGAACTTATAAACTTAAAAATGCAGCTTATGTTTTATGTACAAAATCTTAAAAATAATGTTATGTTATATGTTTAAAAATAAAACAATCCTTTCAGTGCAAATTTCCGTACTTATATTTTAGTTCAAATCCACATTCACTTCATTAAAATTTGTTAATAAAAGGTTTATTATGTTTTACAGATATTATCAATCGCAAGTTGAATGGTCTTCATTAAATATATACATTCACAATAGACAATGCATTGCTCTTTGTCAATGTACTCTGCTAAATTCTGATATAGTGCCTCAATAAAACGTTTTATTCCAAAACAAGTGATACAATCTTCTTCTATTTTTATCTTTCACAATTTCATTTCTTCTTAAGATGTTTTCACGTATAAATTCACAACATTGTTTTATGGGATCGTTTATGTTAATTCAAGTAACTGAGAAAAGTTGTAAAAGCACGAGTAGAGTTGTGATTTTTTCCGTGAAGTATCTGCAAATAAAGCTTGGCGGAATGAAGCTAGCCGTAGTTTGTTTCTTTGGGTTATTATTTTTGTTCTGTTCTTTTATAGCCGCCAGTAATATGATGGTTTATTGCGTTTTGGCCTCCACGACCGTTAAACTGTGAAGCCAATGGATACGCTGTCTGCATCGAAAAATCCTCTTCGCTTTCCTCCAGAAAAAGCTTTGAAATTGTAATGAGTTGCGTTTTTCCTCTGCGCTATTGAATTCTCCCATATTGCTCCCAATATTTTACATCTGTGAAATGAATCCTTAAAAGAAAATCATACACGTAGCCATGATATAAGAAACGTCTGTGCCGAGGAAAGTCATATGGCACGTACAAGCCATCATATGAGTTATTTGGCATTTCACACACGTACTTATATATCAAACGCTTGTTGCACCAAATGACAAGATGCGATATTAAAAATGGAAATTGTTTTGGTGGCGATTGGAGTGAAATTGTTCGGGGTGAAATTGAAACTTGGATCAGAGTTTTTGCTAAGATGATAGTCGGCGAACAGGGCCAGATTGAGGGGAAGTCAGATTTAAATTTTAATGTAAATATCTATATACCTATTAACAGATAGTGATATTGCATAAAAATAGGAATGCTCTGTTAAGTGTGTATATTGAAGTACTTAGGCTTGCTTTGATATAAGGAAACGAAAAGCATAAAGCAAGAGTTAACTGTCATGGAAATGAGGTATTAACGTAGTATATGTAGGTATGTAAGGCGGGAACGGATTGTAAAATGTGAATGTGTAAAGATTGGTGAAGTTGAGGATATCCATTCACGTGGACATCCAATGTGTAAGTAAATGATTACGATTAGTAGTGTGCTTAAGGAAGTGAAAATTTTCAAGTAGGTATGAATGCGATTATAAATGTGAACGAGGCGAAAGACGTGCGCTTGAATAGGAATGTGTGCTGCAAAGGATGGTTCCTGCATAAATGCTTTTATTAGGGTTTATGCTACCGGACCATGTGATATAAGCATGATTTTATGTATTTATGTATGGTCTTTTTCATTTTATTAAAATATGTGCATTTTTAGACGTGGTTTTTATTCTATAGTACGTATTATACATATTTCATTAAATACAAATAGGCATTAATATAGAAAAATCTCGTTTGTTCTTCAGATTTATTTAAAACTGTATTTCCTAACTTTAGTACAAAGATAAACACCTTATATTATCTATCAAGTTTAATTTTAGATATAAAATACTCCGAATTACACAAGAAGCATTTTTCAAATACGATATTTAAGGTTTTGATTTGTTTATACTAATTTATATTTAGTTTAAGAAAATTCTGAATAATGTTGGAATTCTTTTGTATGTTAATGCTTGAACAATAGCCAATTATTCGTACATACGGTATGGCAAATAGTGTCATCTATTGTATTTGCTAGATCCTAGGCCCTCTATCCTTACATCTTTAAACCCGGTCCTGCCGGGAACTATAAGGATATTAGTCGTGCACGGCTGGAGAACGGACACTTGAAGCAGTCAGCTGGTGTGGGGTGCGGGTGTAGCCATTGGAGCGGAAACTGTCCTGTAGCTTTACACTACACTTGCCGCGTGATGTACGGTCAACCCCCTCCACGGCCACATCGACTTCCTGTCCACCTTCGGCCGCCACTGATCATACATTCCTTTAGATTAATTGCATGTCACCCTTGCCCCCGAGCACCAGTCTTCCGATATTGGAACTTGATTGTGGAATCGTGTACTGAAGGTATAACACAACTCCGCTGAGCTGACTCCACTCCCTATGCTCCTATACCGTGTTTGCGTTCGCCGCAACCGCGGTCAACTTGCACTATTTCAACGAATTAGTCCAACCTCTAAAACAAAACAAAACCTCCTGCAATCTATTTGATGTGGAGTGGAGCGCTAGACTACTAGAAAGTTTCTAACTCGGATTCTAATCCAAACGTAAATACAGATCCGATCTTTTATTGGCAAAGATGCAACACAAATGTTTGCGATAAATGGATGTGGAATAGTGGAATTCAAAGGTTATGATTTATATTCAAAGGACTGGAAAGATATCGCATCATATTTTGCTTGAATAAATAGAACTCCATTCAGTCATAAAATACGTTTTGAATATATTTGCGTTCTATTGATCATTTGAATCAGTTTGTTTTCAATTCATTATTAAATAAAACAAATTGCTCGTCAATGCACATGCGATGGAGCGATAACTCACGTTGTTTAGATTTTGCCCTCGTAAATAGAGTCATTTGCTCTGTACTTTGTATCACAGAACCACCTGCGTCAGATCAATGCGATAACGTCTAATACATTAAATGGAAAATTTAACAAATAAGCTGCTGTCGAATTTCCATATCTAATCCAACTTCAATAGAGATGTCCAGCAATTACCATAAAATTTAATAAAATTGAAACAGACGAACGTAAAAACGTTCACATTTCCATTTTGAAAAGACTATTTCAATACAATTCCCAAGCAGTGTTAAATATTAAACACCGAAGATCGATAGCAATTGTGAACAACAGGCTACAGGCTGTGCTAGCCGAAGCAGAGCGTTGTATTATTAATTCAGGAATGTTCTGTAATCACCCGGTGACGTCTAGGGAAATAACTGCCGTGGTCTCTCGGTCGGAGCGGTGTGGTTATTGAGAGTGTCGAACGAAAAAATACGATTCGTCTGCACAACTGGATTCACACTCCCTTTTTCATCTCCGCGTCAAGGTATCATAAATTTATATCAATTTTGCGCTTTCAATATTCAAAACAATACTTTCACACTTATGTATCTTTTTGAAAATTAATAATGATAATTAAAAATTTTAAAATGTAAAAGGCTCCCACCGTTGAAAAATATTTGCCATCCTATTTTTTTCATATTTAATATGTTTCTTTGTTCTTAATCTGGTCGAATATTAAAGATTATTATCTTTAATTCTTCGTGAACTAGTAACTATGGTGAAATGTACTTCTGGTTATCACTTTATAGAACAAATCGTATCGAAATCGCTACCAACATATTTAGCAATTATTTTACGATAAATCCATCACTTTGGTCGAGAATCCCATGTTAAATTTTATAATAACTTATTTCTTGTACCTCATTCAATTAAAAATAATCCAGACCATAGTGCCCTGCCAAACAGGCCACCAAATTGATTTTCAAAACCCGAAAAATTTAGAGCAATCAAAATATAAAAATACAAGACTCCTTTATGAAACATGCCACATTCAAATAAATAAAAATAATTATTTAAATTCACAAACATATTACAACAATAAAGTTCTACATAACAAGAATTTTTTTAATTTTCAATAATTATTACCTTTTTTTCTTTTTCTGTACATTAGTTGAAATATCTCACACCCCTGTTTTATTTTGGCGCCATTTGTAGTTCTGTTTAACTTTGCCGCTATATATTGTAACAAAATCGTTATTACTACGCCTATTTTATTACTGTCATCCTGTTGAAATTCCCGTCGCGAGCTATCCTTTTACACCTAAAAAATTTTGGCATTTGAATTACGTATACCCTAGTTACTTATACCTTACCTGAAGACTGTCTTTTACTAATTTTTTTTTATCAACTTTCTCTCTATAATTACATTGTATTGTTATTATCTTGTTGATTAGAAATAATAATTAGTTGTTCATGACAGATAGTGAGAATTTTTAGTAACTAATAAAAGTAACTAAATTGTAATAACTTTATTTTTTTAAATTGTTTAAATTTGGATACATATTTTAAAAGTCATCCGATGTTTGAATATCTCCTTTTCTGCCTTTATTTAATTTTTTAAAATTAGTATAGGTTAGTTTTTATACGACGACGTAATTATTATTATTATTATTATTATTATTATTATTATTATTTTTTGTCTGTGATTGAGAATACTGACTCAGGCGTTGGCGATATGATTCAGGCTCTCTTCCGGCTGGACTCTGGTGGCATAAAGACGGTTTTTTGGTTGCAAACGATTTTTTAAGTTAAACTATGGTTTATTCCAAGATGGAAATTGAGTAAGAGTCTCTAGTGTTCGGCCCTCGCTAGTGGAAAAAAGAGGTAAGCATTTCAATATGTTTTGTTGTATTTATTTACCGTTTATGTGACTCGAATTGTATTTTTGCTGCAAGTAAAGTTTTACGTCGTACCCTGCAGTTTTGTCCGTGAAGTTTGTGAAGTGCTTACTAAATTTTCCAGCGATTCGTTGCAACTTAAAGGCGTCTAATTTGCCACAAGAGACTAGCCACATTTCAGTTTATCTAAATTTTAAGTTTCGATTTAATGTCACAAGACTAGTACCAAATTCCGTTTCGATTTCAAAATTAGAATTTCTTTTTGGTATGGTAGTTGGGCGAAATTGTAAACTTTTTATACTACTTAAATCCCATGCTCAAGTCGAAGTTTGACTTGTTCGGTCCCCACGGGTATCGCATACGCCTTCAATTTTCTATCTTTTCCCCAAAATTAACTTAGTAGTTCTGTTTAACCTTTTTAAGCTTGAGTTGTACCTTGACTCGACCGGTTGCTTTGCGTAAAGGATTACGCACTCAAATTTTGCTAGTATACCACTTATCTGTAACTCTGCTTAAACCCCTTTTTGTTGTTTTTGCTTAAAACCCAAGCTCAAGTTGTACCTTAACTTGTTCAGTCCTCTTGGCGTACAGTGTACGTCTTCAACTTTGTATAGCTTCCATAAATTTTATGACTAGTTCTGTTTAACTTTTTAAGCTCGTATCGTACCTTGACTTCTTTTGTTTGTTTGGCTTCTTTTATTATCGGATTAATTGCTGCGCACTTTAGATTACCGTTTAGTCACATTTTTCACTCTACGTTTTTTTTCTTATTCACTCTTGTTCTAATTTCTTCTTTTTCATACGGCCGTTCTAGTTTTTATCAGAAATTTTATTATTAAACACCTGCGTGAAGTTGGCCTCTCATAGTTTTGCAAAAATTAAGCAAAGAATGTTAATCGATTGTGATTCGTTAGTGAATGATTGTACCACAAACTATTTCGTTTGTACCTTAATAGTTAATTAATTATAACGTTTTTTAATATGGGGGGCTACCTTCGCGATAGCCTCCCGCATATTATAATTTGTGATATTTTTCTTCGCAGTACGTTTGTGATTCATTAGTGAACAATTGTGCCACAAACCGTTTCGTTTGTACCTTAATAGTTAATTAATTAAAACGATTTCTTAAGAGCATAGTCGGCCGGTCTTCTAAGTTTCTTAGCGGGGAAGCGGTGTGGTGGCCGGTAGCGGGTGGACTATCAAGTTTAAACAATTACATCGACATTATATTACAAGAATTTTTACATAATTGTTTTACCATGTGAAGCTGATGATGGGCCACTTGTGCTCGAAACGTTCTGAATAAATGAATTTTTAATTTAAAAATTGTCTGGGATCATTAATGCCATTCTTCGAATATATAAATAATTCTTTTCCTCGTAACCTGTTAGTTTGTAAATATTTTTAAATCCGTTTAAGTTGAAAAAAAAATTACTTTGGTGTATTTGATTGGTCGTGTTCCGTCAAGTTTTTTGAAACTGAAGCCGATCGAATAGTTCTTTGGATGTGTTTATCAATTGGGCCCAAGCATGTGGTTTTTTTTTTACTTGTTTTTTATAACTTCCATACAGCGGGTTGTGAAGCTAGGCCCTCTGTTTTAAAATTGCTATAACTAATTATACATTAAGGTACAAACGAAATGGTTTGTTGTACAATCATTCACTAATAAATCACAAACCTGTCATGAAGAAAAAATCTCAAATTATAATATGGGGGGCTGTCGTGAAGTTGGTCCCCCGTATTAAGAAATCGTTTTAACTAATTAACTATTAGGGTACAAACGAAACGGTTTGTGGTACAATCGTTCACTAATGAATCACAAGCGTACTACGAAGAAAAAATTACAAATTATAATATGCGGGGGGGGGGGGGGGCTGTCGTGAAGATAGCCCCACATATTAAAAATCGATATAATTAATTAACTATTAAGGTATAAACGAAATAGTTTGTGGTACAATCATTCACTAACGAATCACAATCATTTAACATTATTTGTTTAATTATTACAAAATTATGGGGAGCAAACTTCTCGCAGGTTATTTAAACCTAAGTGCACTTTTGTAAATAATTTTGTAATTTGTAAATTTTGTCTTGTGGTACATTCACGTCTGGAGCGCTCGCTTAGGGCCTTAAAATTTTTATGTACAGTCTGAAGCCCTTAAGGCAATAAATCTCTGTAGAGATATTTTTGGTGGCCAGATTTTTTTTAGGGTACATAGTCAAGGACTTACACGTTTTTTTTTCCGGGATTGGGATTGAGAAATGATTGCGGAAGGCAGCCCTTACTGCAGTTGATCCTACTGGCTATTTGATATCTGCCGAAGTGGAATTTTCTCCCGCCGATTTCCAAGGAAAACCAGTCTCTCCGTGACTGATCCTTAGCCGTGCTGAGGCCTAGGCTATACAGCTCTGACGTCATCTTAACTAGAGCGCAGAATTGGACTGGAGGAGTTATACGAACTCAGTTGATCCTGACGACTCCCGTTCACCTGCGTGGAACTACGGGATACGACGTTTCGACGTTCCTTCGGCAACAGTGTCAGGTAACGAGTTGGTTCTTTTTTCTATTCGTCGGTGCCATTGCCGTTAGCAGGAGCGCTGACCTCAGTCCTCTTTCCGAATGCCGAGAGTGGCCAGGGGTCATTTTTATCATATTTATTGTACATTAATTTAGCTCAAGCTCCAACGTGAAATGCTGTTGTCTTAAAATTATTTTTTTTTATAAAAACTTTACTTTTTTTTAGAGTTGACCTTACTCTAAACTCTCCTGCTTCTAAGGTCACTAATTTCTTTCGAGAAAAGCTCGTTTTTTTATTTTTCCAAATTGAGTTGAACTTTTTTTTATTAAATTACATTATGTCGCGAATCTCGAAATAAATTACAAAACCCTAGACCCAGCCGGCGCTTTGCGTTTCAGCTAGCCGGAGCAAATTTATGAGTGTACACGTACAGGTAGGAGGAATTTGCTTATTTTTTGATAACTTTAATTATCCTCTTGTGTCACAATATAATGTTGGTATTTCTGCTTTTTCACTTTATAATTTTACAATTCTTCTCTTCCCGTCAGAGCTTCACCTATCGCCATGGTGATAGCTTGCACAGTTTTTTCTTCATCTTTCCTATTATGATTACCAATAAATCCTGGAGTTGATTTATTCGTACAATTTGTAAAAATGTATTGATAATTAGATTTAAAAAAAAAGAAATTTTATTTTTACCTATTGGTGAGTTGAAAACGTATATATTTTATATTATTATTGTAACAATACGTTGTTTTTGTATATTCATAAATTCTGAAGATGGACTAATTTTGTTCCCGAAACGTTCAAATATTTGAAATAAATATTTGGAACATTAAGACCAAAATCATTCGACTTCGAATTCCATGAAGGTTCCCAAAGGATACTCCAATTTATTTATTATTATTTAGGAAAAACAATGGAATACAAACGATAACATTATTATTGACCTAGGTCAATAATTTTAACACTATTATTGACCTTGGTCAATAATTGATTTCTAGGTATAGAAAAACTATTTCACGGAACAATAATGAGTGAATGTATGTTTATAGGCTAGTAGTGAAAAAAGTAATTATTTCTCTTTCTTTGTCCCTACATTTCTTAACAAAAAAAATAATGATCAATAATGATATGTTTATAGGCTAGTAGTGAAAAAAGTAATTATTTCTCCTTATTTGTCCCTACATTTCTTAACATAAAAAAAAAATAATGAGTCAATAGTGATATGTTTATAGCCTAGTAGTGAAAAAAAGTAATTATTTCTGCTTCTTTGTCCCTACATTTCTTAACACGTTAAGCGCCAACAATGTTAATTTCAAATCTTGTTTGAGAACCCATGTGGATTGCCGATGACCCACACATTTTGATTCTTGGTGGACCGCGTGGTCCGTAATTGACCCATAGCTTATGCTATTTTATATTGGTTATATAAATACTAGGCCAGCAGAAATATACAATATCTTATTGTATTCGGTCCCACGGTAAAACAAGCTTCAATTTAAAAAAAAGCGGGACCCTGTACGACAATTTTTAAAAAAGTTATTCACATTTTTGTTCGATGTGTGTTATTTTTTCTTTTGAAGGTTTCTTCTTCAATATCCATTTAATACCAAGTAATAAAAAATGAGAAATATTACTACAAAAAACTGATATTCACTGGTGCGTTTTAGTAATAACTTACGAAGTGTACAGGCGGGCATGGAGCAAAGTAAAAGTGTGGGCCATTCGCAGACCACGTGGCGCTTAACGTGTTAAATATATATATATATATATATTGAAGTGTTCTAACTTCCATTTGAAGCCGCACTAAGCAAGTCAGCGAAGCCTTAATAAAAATAATGCTTTCTTATTTTGACCAGTTTCCTATCTTTAGTTCCATCAAAACAACTGCGAATCGTGTCATTACATCAGTACCAAACTTATCCATAAAATGCAGTCTAGTAGCCTTTAGCTTTAGTCACAATGTCACAATAATACACACCTTTAACAAAAGAGTTTTCATATTTCAAATGCAACTAAAAACTACTTTCAAATCACATGAGACTAGAAACACTATTGAATAAAAGAACAGTATATAAAACTATGTTATGTTGGTATGTGTGAAAGTATTAACGTTTTTGGCTGTCTGGTCTGTCTAATAAAAATACCATAACTTCAGCTTCAGAGAAGTTTAGTGGAAATTCAATAATATTTATCGTGTTAAAAATAAAGCGATTAGTTGGTGAAAATAGAAAACATTTTGCAAAAAGAAGGCAATAAAAAATAACAAAACAATTATAAAAGATGGATTCACTTCCATGCACTACGAACATCATTCATCATCCAGGTTATACAAAAATTACTTCAAGCAACAGTTTCAGCAGAATAAATAAAAAACGAAAAATCAAGGGGAGTAAATTCTATTGAGCGCCAATGTATTATACGGACGTCATTTCTCATAATGTGCTTTGACCTGTTGACATGTTGACATGAAATGTTTATTTATTCATTTACGTATAATAATAATTCTTTGTCATATATTCCTATCCAAGAACATTAATTTTCCTTGTATATACCTATTCTTAACATTTAACAACTTTTTTTGCAAGTCACTATTTCTCACACTTACAAACAAAGAAAAAATATAAGAAATTTATAATAATTATTAGTTACCTCGAGTAATCAAAATACACCATTATGTCATTTATCTTGCATATCTTACCAGAGCCTAGCTTAGTTATTCAATATTTGTTGTCTATGTATAAATAAATATTTTATTTGTTACTCACTTGTAAACTTATTGTATTGATACCGCCTACTACTTTTGAAAATTAATATTTACTGATTACTATACTTGCCGTCAAATAAATATGGACTGATGCTCAACTTTCTCCCTTTTCCCTACCCTGTCCCTTGCCATCCGGTGTTGCCGCTTCTTTATAACTTAACATTATCAACGTGACCAACGGAATTGGCAGCAGTGTAGAAATCTCTAGTCCATATTTATTTGACGGCAAGTTATAACTTGTAAAATTAACAGCTAACTTGTAAAAAAAATTACAAATTAGTAACCACATTAGTAACGTTCATGGCATGTGAAAATAGGGTCCTCCATTATATTTTTTTATATTTTTTTACAAAACTTCATCTAAACTGAAAGCGATATGTAATTTTAGAAAATCTTTATTGTTATTCGTTAAGCGGTAATATATTTTTTTAATATTCTGTGACGTAGATATAGACATGATTTTGTTCTCAAACAGTAGATTTCGCTAATAATTGAAGTCACATAAATTTATTTTTTCAGCACTTATAAAATGTATAAATATGTTAAAATAACCCCTGTGGTCAATAATTGGAAATATGGGTGGATAATTCATAATTAATAAAAATACTACATATATATTATAGTCCAAGATTTGATTACCACTGGTAGCCTATGTCATTCAACATATCTCTTACTTTCATACCAACGCTGGTAATCTGTCATGGCACCATAAATTTAAACTAGTATTATTAGGTTTATTTCTGTTGTTTTATTGTTGTTATTCTCTACATTTATATACTTGCAAATGGATTCCGTATTTCAAAAAGGCGATAGCAGAAAGTTTGAAAGTAGTAAGAATTTGGAATAGAATAAATGTATGACGTAGTTATAGAGATGAGGAAATGGTAATAAACGGCCTTATTCTCGTGTCCGCTGTTAACTTGTCAATATTGTTGAAAAATAAAATCTCTCAACAAGAGGCTTAACAATATTGTTACGATTTGTTATTCAGGTGACCACATTGCTAAAAATAGTTAACAATTTTTCTATGTTAACAATATTGTTAGAAATAGTGACATGAAGTAATTTAAGTTTAGTACCAACTGTTGTATTTATAGGGATATCTAGGAATATTTATAATTATTACGTTAGGAACATTGGCACAAATTGTCAGTATTAGTATTAATTTGACCGGTGTATACGTTGAAATTGCGCGTATTTTTATTAAAGGATAATAAATTACTTTAAAAATGAGTGATAAAGCTGAAAAACGTAGTGCTAGAACATCTGTAGAGCAATACAATATACAGGGTGTCTCAATAAGCTTGCTCACTGTTGGAAACTTTTTTATTTGAAGAGATACGAGGTTGGTTAAATGAGCAAAATTGTGCCATTTTATATTGGAAAATTGGTCATGTAGACAAAATAAAAATTGTCAGCGGTTCTCAAAATTTGGGACAAATATATATTTATTAAATGGAACCATATATTTTTTATTATCTTATTGGAAAGAATATTTTTTTCTCTTGGTAATGTTGTTTATGTACTATTTTTTCAAATAAACGAGTTATTTACGGTTAAAAATTAAAATTTTGTAAACTGTTTTATTAGTTTATTTAGCCAAGTAAGCCATGGAAACAATTGATTCTTTGTTTGTTTGGCGTTTAATAATTTCTCCCGTATATTACTTATTAAATGATAAAATGGCACAATTTTGCTCATTTAACCAACCTCGTATCTCTTCAAATAAAAAAGTTACCAATAGTGAGCAAGCTTATTGAGACAACCTGTATATATCAAATATCTTAAAGAAAATAAAATATTAACAACAGGTAAATTAACCCCAAATATGAATCCAAAAACTGTGGATGAAATATACACTCATTGGAAAGTAGTGGTCTACTCTAGACCAACACCTTTTTGATAATCTCCTTGTGCAAAAAAATGTAAACCCGCAAGAACTTTGAGATGTTCAGGAATGGATATTTGCGGTCTATGTATGTTTCTCAAATATGGTGATATTTTTAGAATTAATTCATGTGCTAATTCCCGCGATTAACGAAAAATTCCTTTAAAAGTTTCTTCCGGTATACTCAGAGGATTACTAGCATCCCTTAATTCTCCTCGCAGCATTGTTAATTCGTATCTACAAATTTAAATGAAAAAATTTTTATATTTTATATTATTATTTCTGTTATATACTTACCTCTCTTCGTCGTCTTGAAAAATTTCTAACAGCAAAAAGTTAAAATTAACAATTGTTTAACGCAAATCGGCAGCATTTTAGCACCGATAGATTAACAATCGAGAATTCAATTTCTTATTAAACAAACAATCATTTGATAGGCACCAGAATACCATTTTCAAAAAATATTGTTGAGTTAACAATATTGCTTAATTAACAATTGTTAAAAAGATAACAATGGTCACGAGAATAAGGCCGAAAAAATCTCGATTATTTTAGGAACTATTTTTAAACTTTGATAGTCCTTAATATACAGTTTTAAGGTCTAGTCAACTGATTCTTGTTCCAATTTTGTTACTTCGGTGTGTTTTGTCATACATATTAAAAATATATCACTGGGCTACTTGCGTACCTTTTTTTATTTCATATTTTTGAAGAGCAGGTAAAAACTTGCTACCCATATTTTTTCTTTTGGCAAGATTTTTATTAATTAGCCAGAAAAAATAATGAAATTTGATTTTATGAATTACCGCCATGTATGACGTAGAATTACGCCGCACCAATGAGTGGTCGTAAAGCCATAGCGTTTGTTTGTACGGGTAATGTAGATCTCCTGTTTTACGTTTCAACAATAGTTTGGAGATTAGTATTTTAGTTTGTCTCTCTGGTATCGATATTTTAAATTGCATGTAACTACCTATGTGTTTATTTGTGAAGTAATTAATATATTTGAGAGCCCAGAGAGAGAAAAATGTCAAATTCAAATTAAAACTTTCTCGCACGCCATGCCATCTATACGTTACATTTTTAAACATGGTTTCCTTCTCTAGTTCAATACATTAAGGTCACAGAAAATTTTATTTCTTAATTTACTAAAAAACAAATAATTTTTTTAAAATAAAATTTATATTTTTATATGTTTTCAACATAACATTACGTATATAGTGATAGAAATCGGATTTTCAGTACCATGCAAGTAGTGATGCCGCGAGACGAGATATGGCGAGAAATAATTCACTCTCGTCTCGAAAATTCGAGACGAGATTTCCCTGCCTCTCGTCTCGTCATATTTTCTTACTTTCTCTCGATCTCGACTCGAGAGTCTCGAATTTCTCGAATTTATAATTAGAAATAGTTAATTAACATTACAAGCGACATGAATTTAATAAACGGGTACCATTGATTTAAACATTATTTTACTAAGTCTGGTGTTTGAATGGTAAGTAAAAAATAGGTACTCTATAATATCATGGCTTTATTATCCGCTGTTGGGTGTAGCAATATACTTTGTACGCTAATATTGGTAATTATGATTATATATTCGTATAATGCGGTTACTTGAGGCTAGCGTGAAGAGCATACCATAGATTTCACTTTTTTACTAAAACGCAATAAATCTAAAATTAATAAATAAATAAATATGAATGTAAATGAAGAGGCAAATAAAATATTTATTTATACCGATAACTACTTTGTTATTTTGTTTATTTTAATTAGAAATATTTATGTAATATAAAAAAAATAGTACAATTGAGATCTCGAATTTCTACTCTCATCTCGAGCAAATCTCGAGGGCATTACACTCGTCTCGAAAATTCGAGAAATTCGAGACGAGATCTCGCGGCATCACTACACGCAAGTAGCCCATTGCAACTGACGGGTTTATGTTACAATAATTTTAAATTTTATTTACAAGTGACTCACAAGTAAAGTATTGTACAATACACACCAGGTAACTATTTTAATGCCTCAAGAAGGTAACAGTAATATTATATTACACAGGCAGAATGAGCAACATTTAAAATACCGTGAAAACTGTGGCAGATATGAACTAATGTATATAAACGTTACTATAGAAAATAAAATTCTTTATCAAAATACATTATCAGAATATATTCATGGTGGGTAGTTTACCCGTAGAATGCCTATAAAATAACATGGTGTAAAGATACATATTGATTTTTTTCAAAATACTGCAAAAACTATGTAAACAATATTATAAATAATAAAATTCATTATTAAAATACATTAACAGAAAATATTTATCAGGTTGATAGCCTTAAGAAGCGTAAAAAATAACATGGTGTTAATATATATTGACTCTTCCTTTTCCAAATTTGTAAAAACTCTACAAACTAAGTACGAAAAGAGTCAATATGTATCTTAACACTGTGTTATTTTATACGCTCAACGACCCAGCATAAATATTTTCTGTTAATGTGTTTTGATTGAGAAATTTATTTTCTGTAATGTTTATATACATTTTTACGTATCTGCCATAGTTTACGCAGTATTTAGAAAAAAAAAACTGTTTCCCCCTTAAAACATTGTAGTCTGTGGTAAAGTTTGTCCACTGTTGTGACGTTTTTTAATTATAATGTAAAGAATTAAGGCATTTCTAGAAACAAAATTTTCTAAATAAATCATACAATTAAGAAATTATTGTTATGGAAAAAAAATTTCTTCAGGAAACTCATAAAAATGTCAAAGGATTTCAATATTAGAAATTGTTAATGCTTTTACCCATTGTTAAGTATGCCAACCCAACACAGTGAATGCTGATTTCTGTAATGATGATGACGCTGCATGCAAACTTGTTTAAAAACCACTATACTCCCTGATATAGTATGCATAATAACCTTATGAAATCAATCTCGGAAACCTTTGCTTTTCGTAAAAGTCGTAGTATCCATTATCATAAATAAAGAAAATTTGTAAATGTCAGATATTAAATTTATGTGGTATTTGACAAGAAACGACAAACCTTTGTTTACAAAATTATATTCGATAGAGATTATTTCGGAGATGTGTTCCACACATGAATATAGAAGCAGTTTGATAATATTAAGTATAATTTACTTTAGGTAGGTTTGTATTTAGTTATATAAATAATCATCACAGAAATTTACTGATTGTTATATTGTGACGTTTTGCAACGTCACTGGTTTAGATCATGACAAAAATTTTCTTAGCAAAATCACCAAAATCTATCGAGCAACTTTTTGTATTGTTACTTGAGCGCTAAATGAAACGTTAGAACATTGTACAATTGTTTATTCTCTTGCAGTTAGTTCACGCTGTTGCCGCAGATGAAATATTTTATTACTTTATCTATTATTCAATTGTATACTGACGCTATTTTGAATTGATTTCAGTTACTATATTTATTTAATAGTATATTCAAAATTTATTGTGAGTTATTACAGTTGTTCGCTTTGAAAATTTCATCAAATTAGTTCGCAGATAGGAGTTTGATATAAATACGAGGCGTGGCAGGTAATCAAAGAGGTCTTTGAGGTTTTTTTGCGTCTTGCGAGAAACTTGAGTGCTAGATTTGAGTTTTCTTTTAGCTTCTGTATTCCAAATTTCACATTCACATTTTGGGTGTTGTTTGCTGAGTCTATAATCACTGTATGGGTAAGAACTCGAAACGCGTTTTTTTTTATTTTTGATGAATTAGTTGAATTAGATTTTCCACATTTTTTTTTATGGACCACGTGTTACTGTGAGTAGCCGTGAATTTCTGTGATTCGAGTAGCTACCCTTTACAGTTGATTGTTTCATTTTAGCCTATTTTTACCTTCCGTCACCTTTAGGTAAGGAAGGTATTGTCTTTGGTCAAAACATTCGATGGTGAGTTTTCAATGAATGAACACGTTTTAAGACCCTAGAATACGATTTTACTACTTTTACGTTGATGTCTGTATGTGTGTGTGTGTGTGTGTGTGTGTGTGTGTGTGTGTGTGTGTGTGTCTATATGTGTGTGTCTATATGTGTCCGTATGTGTCTATGAGTATGTCCGTGTGTGTGTGTGTGACATATTTTTCTCCGACGATAACTCCAAAACCACAATTCTAAAAATTATGATTCTTTCGTATTCCTCTTCTTTACAACCATATGACAAGCTGATTAGATTTTGGTTATAATTGGTCAACCGGAAGTACCTTTATTTGAAATTCTTAACAGTTTTTCTTGAAAAAACGCAGGTAACTATCATTTTTCGACATTTTATGATTATCAATATGAAAGAAAATCTTATTCTCTATACAGTTTGATTCTACATTTTCCTTCATATTCAATTTAAATAGTTATAGAAAGATTAAAAGAGATTAACTTTTAAAAATCAGTCAGCTTTGCTAAAATTATGGAAACAGCAGATATATTCAAAAAAATTCTAATTGACAGATGTCAGTGTCAGGTTCAAAACCAAAGTGGAAAATATAGGATCTGAAAGTAATATAAGTGACAGAGTGTCCTTCGCAAGTGACTTAGAGTTTCAATGCCAAAAGTACGTGGAAGGCCAAAGAGAAGATGGAAGAACTGTGTAGCAGAAGATTCGAGAGAGGAAGAATTGTGTGAAGAAGATGCGTTGGATAGGAATGGGGAAATGTCAAGTGAAATTTACATAATGGTCGTTCGTGTTATAATTTTATTGGATTTATAGAATCTTTTCAAAGGAACTTGCGATATGGAATTTGTAAAAAATAGTGTGTTCGTGTTACAATTTTACAGGATATATAGAATCTTTTTCAAGGAACTTTTGGTATCGGATTTGTAGTTTGTACAAAATATATCTAATTGAATTGACGGTTTTATGCTTTTATGCTACGTTTATATCGCAGTATTTTGTGTAAAGTTTCCCGAACTACTTTACCGTGTAGTTCCAGTTTCCCCCGGGTCATCGCACCCCTTCATTTTTGTATTATCCATTATCGTAATATTCTGTTTAAATTTTTATTGAGCCTATCAACAGTTGGCTCTGGTTATCGCAGTGTCACGTAGACACTTTCAATTTTTGCTTTAATACTTTTTGTTGTAATTCTGCTTAAAATTTCACCCCTTCACCACCCTGTCCTTATCCTGCGTGGGTGTATGTGAGTGAATGGTGCGATTGCGGCCATTTTTTGTTTAATCTTTTAGAGCACGGTTTGGACGAGTTTCCGATTTATGAACCGGACATTTTTCTCTACGCCTTGGTTTTTGTTGCTGGCAAATTCGATTTTTGGGTATAGTTTTTGTTGATTTACTACATTTTTGCGTGGGAGATTACTCTTTCAGGATTCGGGATTTTATTATAAGCGCCAGTTGAATTACGGGTATTTCTAAATTTGATAATTGGGAGTTTTTTTATTTGTTTTTAGCGCTTTTATTAATTTTTTTTTTACTGCAGAGTCATACCCTTTACGTTTGTCTTAACTTGTGACGTTGTTTTTTTTGTGCACTTTAGCTTTTTTAAACTGTTTCAACTTTGTAAAGACATGTATAACTTCCGGTTAGAGTGCAGGAGTCTGAAGACTGATTGTATGATTGTACTGTATCCATATTGTTGTTATAACTCCTTGTGTACCAAGAACTGCGAAGTTTATTTTTGTAGGGAAGTTAGCGGCTGTGGTGGTCGGACTGACCCTTGGTCTGGACACTGTAACCTCTCTGAACATTGGACATCGAGAAACAAGACGAGCTCCTTCAGCGACCTCCGAGAGGCAGCATACTGTCCTTCGACGAACTGGCTGATCACCAGGGAGACAAACCCCACTATAGGGTGTATTTTTCGCCGAACATAGCGACCGAGGTTTACCTCCACTTTGTCGTTGCTGCTCCCTTTAGGACAATCATTGTTGAGCTTCCCGAAGGAGGTGCGCCTGTCCGTTGCTACAAGTCTGGGCTAAGGGCTCAGTGCCGCTATCTCAGTGTGCCACCAGCGTTAGCTACGAGACTCTCTGTACTGCCTCCAGTTCTAATATATTTTTTTTTGCCATTTTTTTTTATTACAAAAAGTTTTATTCAAAATTGTAATTTTTTTTTTTTTCTAAATTAAACATTACATTTTATTTGTTTGTGTTTCCTCTCGAGTACACCTCGAGGCATATCCCTTTCAAGATGTTGGCGCCACCAAAAGTAAATTTGTGATATTCAAAGTTTTGCACAGGCATTGGCCTGGGTCATTTTTGTCAGTTGGGCTACTATCTACCATAAACTTATTCTTCGAACCCCGACCTCAGCTCCCGCCCGAAACCCGTGAGTTACCGGTGCTCAATTTGTGTGTGTGGTACGGTAAGATACCGTTTTTCTCTTACGCCACAATATGTTACTACCTAGTCAATTAGATGTAAAATTCACTAATGACTTTATATTCGTACCAACACCAAGCAAAAGTTATTTACATTAAAAACTACATACGGTAACTTTTTTGTAAGTTTATCGGGCCGAGGAAAATTCCAAAGTCAAATAAGGCTTCCACAGCGTGTAATGTATTATTTTTTTCTAATTCGATATCTGTATGAGTCTATAAACGCAGTGAAAACACGTCGTTAGGAAGATCTAATAAAAATTGCAAAATTATTATACAATATATCTACTCTTTTTCTTTGTGACCTGGGCCCATAACCTAATGAAAATGGCACGCAGTGTTTGTACTATATTAAAGAGTTTTATTTTTATGATATATACATTTATTTTTATTTATTTATATTATTTTATTTTCTTCATAGACTTCTTGACTTTTTTGTTATTCACAGGTGTCTTTATCATAGTTCATGGGTGTCTTTGAGTGTCAATGTGTAGTGTTACTGTCACTGTCTAGCGTCAGTGTCGCTGTCACTGTCTAGCGTCAGTGTCACTGTCACTGTATAGCGTCAGTGTCACTGTCACTGTATAGCGTCAGTGTCACTATCCAGTGTCAATGTCACTGTCTAACAAGATCAATAAACGTACTGTTTTTAGCGCTTTTCGTTTTCTAGCAGTGGTATGACTGCTTGCAGACTGACATAAGAATGACGTATAACCTCAAATTGCTGTCAGTCAACAACGAATTTTAATCTATGAAGTTAAAATATATAATGGGAAGAGCTACCAACATACCTGATTAAAAACACCGAATCATATTTTTGATAAATCGCATTTTATTAAAATCAACTAAAATGATAAATAACCACAATACAAAAAATAGTATAAAAACATATTTCATGAAGCCTTTTTTCGCACTCGTCTTTTGTAAAACATGAACTCGTACGTTAATAAATTGCTTTATAAAATTTATTTATCTTATCTAAAAATAATAAAATAAAGAGAGACTTATACATTGATACATTAATTAGAAAGAGATGCAAGCTGTTTCCATAGCCACTAGAGACGATTGAAGTGAAGAGTGCTGAATTCGGACCATTAACTTTGAACCACTATTTTAGCAGTATTGTGAATGAGAGAACCAAGACTGAAAAGTAGATAGGTACATAAAAATGGGACGGTGTCCGTAGCGGTAGCGTAAAAACGATAGTAGTGTGATTCTTCAAAATTATGTGTATGGGTAAATTAGTAAAATTCCTTTGAGGATTGAGGACATCTAAATCTATTTTTACGAAAATCAAGTATTCCACTTTTTATACTACTAGGCCACGAAAGTGTCACACACTTAGCAGTGAATTACGAAATAAGACTCATTCATAGCTACGAAAATAAGAATTATAACTAAAATTAAAAATAAGAGTTTATGGTTGGTGTTCACAGCTTCAAAAATAAAACGTAAATTAACATCAACAGTCATAATAACTTCATACATTTTAAAACACTGTACGCAATCATATAGGCGAACCTTCGTCTTAAAACATATTTTTAAAATTAAATTTAAATTGAAATATTTTTGCCACAAGGTAAATTGACAGCTCAAATGACAGTTGTTATGTATGTGCTTATTTTTGTGTAAAATATTTAAAGCCTCATTCACAGCTCCGAAAATAAAAATAAAATTATACATAAAAATAAAAATAACGATATAAATAATAAAGTCTTATGAAAGTGTTCACAGCTCTCGAAAATAAAATTAAACATAAGACATAAACACAAGGATTTGTAAATGTTACATATTTTACACAAAAATAAGCACATACATAACAACTGTCATTTGAACTGTCATTTTATGGTCCTGCAAAAAGATCTCAATTTGAATATAATTTTAAAAAGCTGTCTTAAGACAAAGGTTCGCAAATATGATTACATATAGTGCTTTAAAAGGTATGGAGTTGTTATTATTGCTTGTTAATTATGAATGTATTAAATAACAGTTGATATTTTATGTTCGAAGCTGTGAACATCAACCATAAAGTCTTATTTATAATTTTAATTATATTTCTTATTTTCGTAGCTGTGAATGAGCCTTAACATTTGCAAATAATTGTGTTTATGTCTTATGTTTAATTTTATATTCGAGAGCTGCGAACACTTTCATAAGAATCTATTGTTTATATAGTTATTTTATTTTTACCTCCCGCTACCCTAGGTAAAAGAGGTATAGGGATCGTGCTAAAAATAGCATATAGAGATTTTATATAATAAGCACGTTTTGAAGTCCCCAGAACCGATTTTAACATTTTTACAATGATGTCTTCAATTCTACGATAATAACATTTAGTAAATAACTCTAAATAACTTTAAATATGAATATATAATATAATTTATTTCCATGTATCACCTAGCCTATGCGTCAAACAAAATCATAATTTTAATGACAGGTTTGACATATTTAAACAAATGTCACTGACAGGCAGCAATTATATTAAAATTAATAATGAAACCGTGTTAATGAGAATATAATAGTAAAATATTTTATTAAGGTTTGTAAAAATAATATATTTTCCATCATACATAAATGTTAGATGAACAGGATGATCTGATTTAAATTTGCTAATTGCTATTTTTGCAGCACTATAAATTAATATTAATTTACAACTACACATTTACGAAATGGATCATGTACGGCGAAGAATTTACGAAGATTGCGTTTTAGAGCACCTAGATGATGCTGATTTTTATAAGAATGTACGTGTGTGACGATTTTTCCTTAAAGCCTATTAAAATATGATCCAAAACTTCTCAAATTTGGTATTTAAAACTCATATATAATTTGAAACAACATATTAGATTTTAACCATATATGATAAATCGGATGTAGTACTTAATTTGGAGCTCTAACAAATTTTTGAGGAAAAACAATAAAACAATCCAAAATTTCGTATTACAGACTTTTCTATTTATTGGACAACAAATTAGATTTTATTTGCATACGATTAACCGGTAATGATACTTTACTTAAAGCTCACTGCTATTTTAAACATGGAATTGGCGGGAGGTCGTGTGTTGGCCACATCAGATTTTTATTATAATTTCATTTTTACCTCTCGCTAAGATTCGCATATCCAGATTTTATTGAATAAGCACGTTTTAAGGTCCCTAGAATCCGATTATAACATTTTTAAAATGATGTCTGTGTGTGTGTGTATGTGTGTGTGTGTATGTATGTCTGGATGTTGTAGACACGATTCCTCAAAAACTGTAAGACTTAAAAAATATTTAACTGCAGTTTCCTCAATCTGACATTCCTAGGAAGAGCTGAAAAGGTTTTGGTAACAATTGAACAACCGGAAGTAGTAGTTTCTTAGAAAAATTCTTCTAAATATAATTTTTGGGAGTTTTTTTTTTTATTAAATATTGAAGAACATAAAGTTCTCCATCTAATACACTTAAAAATTTTATTATATCTTGTATAGATTTAGAGATAAAGACACTATAATTTATAGAGTAAACTAATCGCAGAGGCTAAGGCACTAAGGAAACCAGTTGACAAATTCCAATGTTTATAACATAGTTTGTAAATGACACATGTCATTGTCAAATATCAACAATTTTAGTGACATTCTGATAGCTTTTTCTGGGAAGTATATTTAATTTTTCTCATTTAACTCAATAACTTATAATGAAAATTATTGATTTAAAATGAGGATGATTGTGAATAAAATAGTACATATATATATGTGTGTGTGGAGTGTAATCGTCACTGTTTCGATTAGTTAAGGAGGAAAATATCGTGGGTGTGTCAGTGGATTGTGGGCTTTAATTAAAGTTGATTCTTTTAAAATCTGTCAAGCTTTCGTGTATTTAGTTTTTTACACATCATCAGGACAGTTTTGGTGAAGTTGTTTATAAGTCATTGATTTTATAAAACAGAAGAATTTTGACATTATTTTAGTTAAAATTTACAAAAATAAAACTTATAATAATTTTGACTAAATCACATGTTAAAGTACGTTGTAGTTGCGCCTTATATATATATATATATATATATATATATATATATATATATAACCTTGGTGGGAGTTTCATCACAGCCTCGCGCTTTGTCTCACCTTTGCCTCTCTGTAATATACATAAGCCCTCGGCTCTAATGAAACATTTCCCACCTCGGATGTAATATACTATTACCACACGTCACCTTCACAGAGTACTCATAGCTGTAACATGTAAAATGGGGAGTGCACCACAAGGATAACTAGTGGGATTTGAAATACATATCTAATATTTGACTTCTTCGAAACTTATTCTTTGTCAGAATCTAAATTGGTCTTTAAAATAATTAAAATTTCATTTAAAAATGTGAAATTGAAGAAAAATAATCTGCAAAAACTAAATTAAACGTACCTATATCATTGTATTCATCCTAGTCGTGAATACAATAATCTATTCTAGGAGAGGTGTAGGAAAAAACTAGAAAGAAAGAAAATTGGCTGCAACGTCCATAGACGCTATGGCGGGTTAGCACATGTGACAAAGCCGTCCATTACAGTCCAAAGTCTAGACATCAATCTAATGCTATGGCGCTGTCGCACGGTGGCGGTGCGGCCGATACCATCTCGGGACTTTGCCGCGTTACAATGTTACAAATGCGAGACTATCACTTAGCATTATCGGCGAGTGTCGGAGTGTTGCTGTCCTGCCATTACCTTGCCTCCCTCACCTCCGTAGTCCGTACCATATGTCATTATTCAGATTATTCAGGTACCAAGCCCCGAACAAACAGCCTGACATATGGACATACCCTCACTTTCGGTTTCTTACCCTCGATGACCTTTATTTGCTTTCAAAGGATCGGAAAACTCTTTAACATGTTATAACACAGTATATTTCAAACGTTCTCAGTTCGAACCCTACATGCAATATTGGATTGCATCATTGACGACGATGAGACCATCAATTTTTACCTCCCGCTACCCTAGGTAAGGGATCGTGCTAAAAATCGCATATAGAGAATTTAGTGAATAAGCACGTTTTGATGTCCCCAGAATCCGATTTTAACATTTCTACAATGATGTCTGTAGGTATGTATGTGTGTGTGTGTGTTTGTGTGTGTGTGTGGGGGGGGGGGGGGTGTGTGGACACGATTACTCAAATACTATCAATCAGAAAATTTTGAAATTTTGTATACCCATTCTATACTAATGTGGGAAGAGCTCATTAGTTTTTAGTGTACATCGGATAACCGGAAGTGTCATTTATACAAGCTTTTAACAGTTTTTCTTGTAAAAAATTCAATGAATATAATTTTTTAGCAACTTACTAATTAAAATTGAATACAATGGTACAATCTTCAATTCTACGATAATAACATTTAGTAAATAATTCTAAATAACTTTGAATATGAATATATAATATAATTTATTTTCAAATATCATCTTGACAGGAAACAATTACATTAAAAATAATAATGAATATATTTTTCTAGAAATTTGCTGATTCCTTATGTGGTTCTAATTTAAGACATTAGATGGCGGAGAAATGTTGTTTTTACTTAGAAATTGTTAATTTTGTGATTTACTTCATAGTGTTCATGCTGTACGTCTCTAAACTTGTGCGTATGTTGAGCTCTTTGCTTTCCCATTTATAAATATTTATATTACTGTTTATTGATAAGGTAGGTACAAACTTTTACTACTTTCATAAAGTCCATGGATGTAAATTATATTTTCAATAAATTTCAAAAATGTGCGTTGCATATTTTCCTAGAAAAAATATGTTATATTTATGTGTCCTCAATCGAGGTCACTGGGCATTAGCATCTTTTTTATGGTAATTTAGTTATATTTCCTTTTAATGCAGTTTCATAAACTATGAGTCGAAAAACTTTTTTTAACTTTTGAAGAAGCCCTCGAGTATGCATTTTCTGAAGAAATAGAGGCAGATGTTTTGGCTCTACCTTCTGAAGTAGATGAACTCACAAACGAGGAAAATATAAATGATGATGAATTGGGTGCACCTACTATTTTGGACATTGCTGGAACCACTGAATTAGACGTACCATCTGATGAAGATGACAATGTACCTTTGGCTACACTTTTACTGTCTACTTCTAGGCAGGACGAACCGCCTTCAAAACGCAGATTTGTTGACAAACCCAACTGGCAGACAATTTCACCAACTTATAAAACTTGGTCCGCGGCAAAAATTTGAAAATGTACTTCAAGATATGGAAGCATTTGAAAAACTGTTTACTGAATAAATTTTTGAACTTATTGTCATTGAAACTATGCGATACGCAATTAGTAATAAAAATAAACAAAATTTTGTGGTCTCTGTGGAAGATATAAAGATATTTTTGGGATTTTTGATTTTTTCTGGCTATCACACTCTACCTAGTGAACGGGACTATTGGAGTGACAGTGAAGATCTAGGAGTTCAGCTGGTCAAACATGCGATCAGTCGCAATGCTTATTTTGAAATCAAATCTAATATACATTTTCAAGACAGTTTCAAAGCAAATGAAAACAAACACGACAAGGCTTTCAAACTTAGACCATTGATAGATATGGTAAACAAGAATTTTCAGAGATGGGGTGTTTTTGAACAACATTTATCCATTGACGAAATGATGGTAAGGTACTATGGACATCATGGACTGAAACAATTTATCCGTGGGAAACCAATTAGGTTTGGATACAAGCTTTGGGCATTGTGCGGCGACAGCGGTTATTGTTTCCACTTTTCTCTATATTCTGGAAAAAAAGGGAACAAGTAAACGAACCTCTGGGAACTAGAGTAGTATGTAAAATGCTAGACATTATTGATGACCCTGGCAGCTATCATATTTATTTTGATAATTATTTTGCAAGCTACAAACTATTTAGAATTTTGTAAGAGCAGGTTATAGAGCAACGGGTACCATGCGGGACAATCGAACACAAAAGTGTCCTACAAAACCATCAAAAGAAATTGAGAAGAGTCCTAGAGGAACTTACGACTTTCAATTTGAAAATAACGATGAAATTCTGATTGTAAGGTGGAACGACAATAAAGCTGTTACAATGGGAACAAATTTCGATAAAATTGAACCGCTAACGTCAGTCTCTCGATGGAGTAAAGAAAAAAAGGGAAAGAACTAGTCCCACAACCCGCTCTTATAGCAAACTACAACAAGTATATGGGTGGAGTTGACCATCATGATTGGTTATTAGAGAGGCATAATATTGCTATTAGAGGGAAAAATGGTACTGGTGTTTATTTACTAGACATGTGTATTGTTAACAGTCACATCATATATAATGAAATGCATCCCAATGATAAAGTTTTCATAAAAGAATTTAGAAGAAATATAGCACTACCTTACCTCAAATTGGGACAGGGAAAACGTACATTGAAAGGAAGGCCAGTTAGTTTTCCGTCTACATCAAAAACCAGTATTCTCGATGATATAAGATTTGACGAAAAAGGTCACGTTTTGGAAAAACGTGAAAACCAACGCAGATGCCAGTACATAAGCTGTAAAGGAAAACCGCGAACTTTTTGCAAAAAGTGTAATGTAACGCTATGTATATCGTGCTTTTCTAAATATCATAATAAATATTTAAAATAAAATATTTAAATATTGATTACATAATTATATTTTTGTAAAGTGAAAAATAAAAGTAAAATTATTATTCATTGTTTTTGTAAAAAAAAAATATTTTAAATACATTTCCATTAATTTGAAAGATTTATAAGCCAGTTTTCAGATTTTTACATAAAAATTCTAAAAATAAATAAATTGGGCGCTAATGGGTTAAGGAGAATATTATAGTAAACTATTTAATTCTAATGAAATTAAGGTTTGTAAAAATAACATATTTGCCATCATGCATAAATGTTAGATGTACCGGATGATCTAATTTAAATTTTCTGTTTGCAGCACTATAAATCAATATTAATTTACAACTACACATTTACGAAATGGATCATGTACGACGAAGAATTTATATAGATTGCGTTTTAGAGAATCTGGAAATTGATGCTGATTTTAATAAGAATATGTGTGTGACGATTTTTCCTTAAAGTCTGTTAAAATATGATCCAAAACTTCTCAAATTTGGTATTTAAAACTCATATATAATTTGAAACAACATATTAGATTTGAACCATATATGATAAATCGGATGTAGTACTTAATTTGGGGCTCTAACAGATTTTTGAAGAAAAACAATAAAACACAATCCAAAATTTCGTATTACAGACTTTTCTATTTACTGGACAACAAATTAGATTTTATTTACAAACGATCAACCGTAAGTGATACTTTACTTAAAGCTCACTGCTATTTTAAACATGGAATTGGCGGAAGGTCATGTGCTGGCCACATCAGATTTTTTTATATATTTTTTAAAACACTGAGATATAGATTTCATTATTCAGAAAAAAAGGAAACTTGAGAGCTACGAGAACGACACAAATGTTGAATGAAACTAACAGCTTGAATAAAAGAGTTTTAAATACCTCAAAATTTAGTTTTTTTTATGATTATTACGTTGAGCAATGATCTTATGTACTATGATGTACCATTCCAATATTATATACCTCAAGTTGATAATCACCGTGTATATTATAAGGTTTGAGCCTGAGATAAGTTCTTAGGTTCGAATCTTCTTATCAGATTTAGAGCGTTAATAATAAATAAATTTCTAGATTAGGTATTCCGAGAATGTTCCCAAAATATGTTTTAATCCATAACATTTATGCGGAGTTTACTCTCGAGTTAAGTTTTATTCCATGTTTATTATTATACATTCGTGAATTAAGCTCGTGATAAACTATTCCTGTGTTATAAGGAAGCTATTCTGAATTTAACCCTTATTTATTATTGCCGCTGTTAGTATACTAGTTAGCCGCTTCAGTTTTTCACGGCCTAGCGACATAGTTTTTTTTTTTTTTTCGGATAAACAATACATATGGGGCAACTTTTATTAAATTAATAGGCATCGTATATCGTATCTCTTATAGTTCTAGAGATCCCTATGTTGGATACATTAACCCGAACATTCAACATCGTCGTAAATACAAAGTTTATTCCTTGTTCGTTTTTCATGTGTAACAGCCCGTTAAATATATTCTAAATAATTAGTCGCCCCACTTATGTTTGCTAAATATGCTGAGTAATCAAACTTCGTATTGTCATCTGACTGCATAGAAGGAGAGGAGATTGGTGTAAGGGATTCAAAGACAGAAGGTCGTGGAGGGAACATCTAAATTTTATTTTGAGAAAACAGTACAAAATTCTTTCCGGATTATTAATTATCATAATATAATAATTTAAAAGTGAATACTTTCAGGGGCCATTCTGCAAGCTGTGTAAAATATAATAAATGTGAGCATTATTATGTATTTCACCTTTTCTTTCATATAGTTGTAAATTTAGTCAACAAACTAGTGTAGTACCTATTAAATCTTATCTATCTTATCTTATTCAGGGCTACGAATCCCTGCTCTCCATTCTTTTTTCCTTCTCTATTTTTTTTTTTTTAATTAACAGTAAGTATAAAAAATATTATATATTTTTATATTTTGAATATTTATTATTTACATTTCAATTAATAGAATTTTATAACACCTGTATCAAAAACTTTGACACATAATGTGAAAATAGAATTAACACTGTATCGTCTGAATCGTTAAAAGAACGCCATATTTAACTTGGATAGCATGTCAGCTAAAAAAATTCTGAAAACTAGAATTATATTAAAAAAAAAAAAAATGTAAATCAGCTTAATATGCGCGGCTATCAGCACCAGCTATACATGAAAACGATAAGATGATAGTAGGTGTTTGAAAACACAACATGTTTGCTCTTGTATGGGATCTAGTGTTTGTATTGCATTTGCGTGTATAATAAAGAGCGAAGGGAGTCTATATTGTGCAGTGGCGAACGCAATTACTTGGGAGGTACGGCATGGATTATCAACGGCAATGGCAGTGTTTTTTCAACAGCGCCACACTTGAAGCCGGAAGCGGGAAACGCTCATGCCCCCAACTGATACGGCAAGCAGATTGCGCCTGTAAAGGAGATTGAGTCTATTTCTTTAAATGGAACCCCTTTATGCACTTGTAATTTTCCAAATTGAATCAGCTGTTTGCGATTGCTCCAATGTTGTCCGTGGTTTTTCATCAACTTTTACAGGCAATTTCATTTCAGTACTGCAATGTATTCAATACATACACTTATTGCACCTAACACACACCTTGGGAATGCAAACAATATAGGTATATCCACGCAGAGGTTATATTATTGAATGGATGGGGTCATCTACCTTGGTAACAAATTAGATAATGAGTCATTTATATTAATTAGACTTTAAAACTATATAATCACGGCATATTATTTATTGCTGGGTGTGTCAATCTACTTTATACTCAGATTTCAGTAATGATGATTATATTTGTACGGTGCAGGTGTACGCCAAGCGTCATCTCACGGGCATTCATTGCTGGTGTGGAGTGTGCACCACAGGGTTCACTTTTGTGCCATTTAAAATTAGAAATAATATTTAGCGTCGGTTTGGATCGAACCCGGGTCACAAGATTCGCGACCAAACCAAATACTCAGACATACGGCCACGAGACCGTATTATATTATAGGGACTATATCATCATATTATAACCCAATGAGAATGAGTGATTTTCCTTAGTTACCACATATTTCAGCAGTTATTATTAAGTAACCATGGTGAACGAATATACGAATATTGATATATTCGAATATACAAAGGTTCGTATATTCATTCACAATAGTTACTTATAGCCTACAAAATAATTAAACGAACCTATAAGTTATAGGTTTGTTTAATTAGTTTGTTTTATGTACTTAGAACTGTCAGTGTAATTTTGCAATCTATTTACGGTGCGTACAGAGTACAATCTTTTTATTTCGAAGCTTCGAACTAAGTATCGAGTACATAAATGAATACTTTGAAGAGAAAAATCATGTTTTGCGTGTTTTATATAGACATCTGAAATGAGACTTACATCTCCGAGTGCACCGCAACGAATAATTGAATGCACCTATAATTTGACAGCAACGCATTATTGAAATAAAAATTTGACAAGAAAACATAATAATTATTTAATCACTAATCCAGAAACTGCACTATTGCAAGTGCCAGTTTATTCTGAAATACGCACATTTCAATACCTATAATATTACATACAGCTATATTTAAAAAGATAGATTATGTAGCATAGAATTTGACGTTACTCGCAGAAAAAATAAGACTACAGACCAACGTTAAATTTTTGTTTACTTTTTACCTCTCCTTACCCTTGGTAAGGCAGGTATAGGGATTGTGCTAAAAATCTCATATCGAGATTTTGGTAAATGACCACGTTTTAAGATCCCTAGAATCCGATTTTAACATTTTCATATTGATGTCTGTATGTACGTACGTACGTACGTACGTGTGTGTGTGTGTGTGTAAATGTGTGTATGGATTTTTTCAACGCACTAACTCAAATACTATCATTCAAAAAATTCTGAAACCTTGTATTTTGACCTTAGCATGGACGGATCTAAGATATGTCCAAGGAAGGGGTGAATTAAGAAACTTTAACTTAATCATTTGAATTAAAAGACATAATATGAAATTACAGTCGATTCTTGTTGGATTTATAGTATAAATTGAAGTGTTTGTGATGCAAAACAAAATAAACAATTAAATATAATTTGAGTGAATATTAAATTGTGTAATACCGTAATATATATAAAATTGTGTGGACATTATTATTAGTTAGTTATCCTGTATTACTCGACAGAAACACAATAAATTCTTTATAGAAATATACGTTTATATTTGTGTTTACTTTCAACCCATTACCTTTCCAACAGGTTATGGGCCCAGTGTACGTTATTAGAGAATAACTATAACATAAATACAAAATGGAAACAAAAGTTAATAAACGGTGTATCCAACCTTTCAATGGTGAACGTTATGGTATTTGGAAGTTTCGGGTGAGATCTTTACTTTCGGAATTACAAGTTTTGTATGTCATTGATAATGAGATACCTGAAGAACCTTCAGACGAGTGGAAAAAGATGAATGTCACTGCGAAAAATACCATTGTTGAATTTCTGAGTGATTCATTTTTAAGCTACGCAAGTGAACAAACTTCAGCAAAAGAAATTTTTAAAAATTTAGATGCTATATATGAAAGACGAAGTTTGGCGTCACAATTGTCTTTGCGGAAACAATTGTTAGGTTTAAAACTGCAAGGCGATATAACATTATTGCAACATTTTACTAAATTCGATGAAATTGAATTAGTATCGGCAGGTGCAAAATTAGATGAAATGGATAAAGTGTCACACCTATTGTTAACTCTCCCTACTTCGTATGATGGAGTTATTACAGCACTTGAAACTCTTAGTGAAGATAATCTAAATATTGCCTTTGTGAAAACACGCTTGTTAGATTATGAAGTAAAACTGAAAGCAGAAGAAAATACCAGCTCTAAAGTTTTACATCTCCATAGTCACGCTAGTACATCAACATCAAGACCTCCCGCAAAAAGATTCAAGAGAAATACGGACAACAAGAAATGGACAAAAGAGCAACAAAAGCATTACAAGAAAAATACGTACAAGTCTTTTCATAATGCTACCAGTCGTCAATGTGAATTTTGTGGTAGAAGAAATCATGTAAAGAGCGATTGTCTTCATTACAAACGATATATGAACACTAAATTTGAACGTCCCAGAACTATTCAAAGCTTACGGGCAAATAAAGATAATCCAGATGGCTTTGCTTTTATGTTCGGAAATGTTAATAACCGACAAATAAATCAAAATGAAATTATGTTTCTTTTAGACTCTGGAGCAACAGACCATATTGTAAATCGTAGCGATATCTTTACTTCCGTTTCAGATCTACCAGTTCCTTTACAAATTGGTGTAGCAAAAAGCGGAACATCTGTAACAGCAAACAAGAAAGGTAACATAGAAGTTATAACAAATTTAGGAGTAAAAGGAACAATAGAGGATGTGCTCTTCTCTTCCGATGTTCCATATAATCTGTTATCTGTGAGCCGTTTGCAGAGTGCTGGTATGACCGTAATTTTTGATGAAGATGGTGTAACAGTATTAAAAGAAAATCAAGTTATTCTAACAGGTAAGCCTTTAAATGGTTTAATTCAAGTTTTTTTTAAAGTATCAAAATCAAAAGTTCATATAAATTTAAGTAATTCAAATAATTATAAATTATGGCATGAGCGTTTAGGTCACACTAGTAAATATAAATTTGAAGAATTAAAACGTCTTGAATTATTTGATGATGTAACTAATATTAATTGCGTAAATTCAAATAACGAGATATGCGAAGCATGCATGTACGGCAAACAGTCACGACTTCCTTTTTCTAAAATAAAATCTAAACCTCAAAATAGTAGACCCTTATTTATAATTCATACTGATATATGTGGTCCCATTACACCATCTACAATAGACGATAAAAATTATTTTGTAACTTTTATAGATCATCATACACATTATACTGTTACATATTTAATGTGCCGTAAGTCTAATGTTTTAGTTATATTTCAAGATTTTGTAGCAAAAAGTGAAGCACATTTCAATTTAAAAATCGTTCATTTATATTGTGATAACGGTACTGAATACTTATCAAATGATTTTAAAGATTTTTGTAGTCAAAAAGGTATTTCGTACCATTTAACCGTTCCACACACACCACAGCAAAATGGTGTAGCAGAACGCATGAACCGCAGTTTAACTGAAATGGCTCGAACCATGGTACATGCGGCTGCACTCGACAAATATTTCTGGGGAGAAGCTATTCTAACATCTACTTATTTAATTAATATTTTACCTACAAAAGCTCTCTCTATTAATAAAACTCCATATGAATTGTGGCATAATAAAAAGCCCAAGTTAAATAATTTAAAAGTTTTTGGTTCTACCGCTTATGTACACAATAAAACCAGAAAAGGCAAATTCGATGAAAAATCGTCTAAAGCCAAACTGGTTGGGTACGAACCGAATGGATATAAGCTGTTGAATGTGGAAACAGATAAATTTTTCATAGCTAGAGATGTGGTTTTTGATGAAACAAATTTCAAAAACTCTAGACCTGTTAAAATTGAAAATATATCTAATAATAATTATAATACTGACTTTAAAAGGTCAAAACCGGAATCAAAATCATTAACAGAAAACAATACAATAGCCCCTGAACTTGCAGTCGAAAATAACAATGAAATAGGTAACCAATCTTCAGTTAAAACCAGGAGAAGTGAAAGATTAATAAATCGTCCAGCTGTCTCCTATAATGAAGATAAATATGATGATATTTACAATCATCTATTGTCAGTAAATGTACTGACTACAAACTTCCCCAAGTCGTATTCCGACATTTTTGAAAGGGATGATAAACTTCAGTGGGAGCAAGCTGTAAAGGACGAAATAAACTCACTTCATATAAATAAAACCTGGTCATTGGTAAATAAACCTATAAATAAAAATGTTATTGACTGCAAGTGGGTTTTTACAATTAAAAATGATGAAAACGGAAAACCTACAAAGTATAAAGCGCGATTGGTTGCAAGAGGCTTTAGTCAACAATATTTATTTGATTATGGTGAAACTTTTGCCCCTGTTGCAAGAATCACAACCTTCAGATTCTTAATTGCGTTTTCAAATCAATTTAATCTTTTAATACATCAAATGGATGTAAAAACCGCTTTTCTAAACGGTATATTAAAAGAAGAACTTTATATGAAAGTACCTGAAGGTGTGGAAGCAGAAGAAAACCAAGTTTGTAAATTGCACAAATCTTTATATGGGCCAAAAACAAGCATCTAGGTGCTGGTATGAGTGCTTCGATAGCACTTTAAAAGAAAGAGGTTTCCAAAATTCTAAAGTAGACCCATGTCTATATATTTTAAATAAAAAAGAATTAAATAAAAACATATATGTTGTATTGTATGTTGATGATTTATTAATTGCAACTAAAGATCAAACTACCTTATTGAATTTTAAGCAATATTTAACAAGTTGCTTTCAAATGGTAGACTTGCAAGAAATAAAATTATTTCTAGGAATAAAAGTAGAAAGAACTGAAAATAAAATTACTTTAGATCAATCTACATATTTAAAATCAGTGTTAGAAAAATATAACATGAGTGAATGTAATCCAATAAACACTCCATTGCCAACAAAATTGAATTACAATGATCTAAATTCAAATGAATATTATGAAGCCCCTTGCAGGAATTTGATCGGATGTTTAATGTACGCTATGTTGTGTACTCGTCCAGATCTTTGTTCTGCTGTAAGTATATTAAGCAGATATCAGAGTAAAAATAATCTAGAACTCTGGAAATGCTTAAAACGGGTACTAAGATATGTAAAAGCAACACTTGATTTAAAATTAACATATATAAGAGGTGACTATGAAAATTTAATCATTGGTTTCGTTGATTCAGATTGGGGAAATAATGAAGTAGACAGAAAAAGTACTACTGGTTTTCTGTTTCAAGCTTTTAATGAATGTACAATATCTTGGAACACCAAGAAACAATGTACAGTAGCTGCTTCTACTACTGAGGCCGAATATATGGCATTATTTGAATCAGTAAGGGAAGCTATTTGGTTAAAATCTCTCATTAATAGTATAAATATAAAAATGTTAACTCCCATAATAATTTATGAGGATAATAATAGTTGTATAAGTATAGCTAATAATCCATCTGATCATAAAAGATCGAAACACATTGATATTAAGTACCATTTCTCAAGGGAGCAAATTGAGAAGAAGGTAATCACTCTAAAATATATACCCACAGGTGAACAACTGGCTGATGCTTTCACCAAGATGCTGACAGCTTCCAAGTTCGCAGAGATCCGACTAAAAATTGGTCTATATTAAACTAAAATATTGTTATGTTTAATAGTAATAAAGAGTGGGCTATGTTTATTTTTTTTGAGTGGGAGTGTTGGATTTATAGTATAAATTGAAGTGTTTGTGATGCAAAACAAAATAAACAATTAAATATAATTTGAGTGAATATTAAATTGTGTAATACCGTAATATATATAAAATTGTGTGGACATTATTATTAGTTAGTTATCCTGTATTACTCGACAGAAACACAATAAATTCTTTATAGAAATATACGTTTATATTTGTGTTTACTTTCAACCCATTACCTTTCCAACAATTCTCTAAGTCGACCTCTGTGTAATTTGAATTTTTCTCTAAATCGAATTTTTTCACATGTACAACCGTGTAGTTACGTTAAGGATTTATTTTCATTTAAAAGCTGTGACTGGGACATCTTTGGCTGCGCTTGGGTTATCCAACCGAGACGAATATATGAGGACCAGAATTTAATACAGAAAAATAATATATCCCTAATTAACAATATTGTCTTTTATTTCATTTAAAATTTTTAAAAGGCGTTTCTTAATATCTTCATATATCTTTAATGTTATGTTCCAAAATAACAAAAAATATTTATAAACAAATAAAAAAAATTGTAAGCAACTTTTATATCTTCTTTTATTTGGTAATTACTTCCCTTCAATGGCTTTGTGGCAATTCAAGGAATTGAGAAAAAAATGAGTTTTACTACAATTAATAAATAATTGAATAAACATGTTTTTCTATTGTATATACACACTGTAATTTATATGTTCATTTAATTTTCTTTTACTTTCTCTATTTCGAATTCTCTCTAATTCGAACATATTTAAATACCCCTTGCGAACTCGATTCATAGAGAGTCGACTGTATTACAATTTTATAAAATAGAAGTAAAATTTGATTAGTTTAAGTTTAAATCATGTTTTTTTTTTTCAAAAGTAGGTACGAAATACAAAATTAAGTATTCTATTTTTAGTTTATTTTAACAATAAAGTTCGACATGTTTATAACAAAATAGTTATTTATGCAACCATTATAAAAAGTTAGTCTTATTTCACGAATAGGAAAGTTCCATGAGTCTTCTGTATTCATTGTTGACTAGGGAATGTGGCGACTGACGAATACTGGGTGCACAGCTTAGTTGTCAACTTGCCCTGTATTAGTTCATATCAAGTAATCAAACGACGATATTTACAAGAGAATATATTTTTTACTTATTATTTTATAAAATTTACCAATCACCTATAGGCAACACGTTTCGCATAATCGAGAATTTTCAAGTGACTTGTATAATAAAGTTAGTGTTAAAGGATAGGTAGGTATATGGATATTCTCGTTTCCAAATAAAACACAAATACGTTTCCACTATCACTTTATTCCCTCGAAAATAATATGCGACTGTTCTCTAGCAGACATAAAAACATACTGTCCTGTTTTACCCAAACACACTGTTCATTAACCAACAATTACTAACAATTATTTACACCTATTACATAAGAATCTAATTAATTAATTATTCTCTCGATTACCGCATCAACAGACGAACATAACACCACCCACTTCTAACACTCGTCCATCCTGACCCTGTTTACGTCCTCGTAAACTTACTGATCATTTCTGTAACAAGAAAAACAAATAAAGCAAAAAGGAAATAAAAAAAAGGATCATCTGTTATATTTCACTCGGTAACTGCTAAGCTACCAAAGATTCATATGATAAATCACCCTCTTAATAAGAGTCCCTGCTGTCACCTCAGTGACAGGTCACTCCGTAACAATACAGGTCCCTGCTGTCATCCCTATGACAGGTCACCCTTTAACAATATAGGTCCCTGCTGTCATCTCTATGACAGGTCACCCTTTAACAATATAGGTCCCTGCTGTCATCTCTATGACAGGTCACCCTTTAACAATATAGGTCCCTGCTGTCATCTCTATGACAGGTCACCCTTTAACCTTCTAACAGGTCAATCAACTCGTCAGTACTATTAACCTCACTACCGCTACTATCAGAGTCTTCAAAAACACCACCTGTCCATTTCCTTAATGAATCAGCGGGCACAACAGCCTCAAACCTTTTATACCCTTTTAACCCTTTCAGAGACTGAATTATATATCGATCGTTATCTAAGACCTTTTTAATTTTATACGGTCCTCCATATTTTAATTTCAATTTTCTTGTTGCATTTTTCTCAGTCTTTTCGGCACCTGACCATACTACTAGATCATTTTTCTCATATTTTATGCTCTCTTTCCTCTTCCTATCAACTCTTTTCTTCATGCGTTCAGCTTGCTTTCTTAATCTCTCTGATGCTACTTCCCTGCAAGTTTCAATGTTTTTATTAAACTCATCTACACCCATATCTTGATGTCTGCTCTTTGAAAATCCAAACATTAGCTTATACGGCGTGAACCCTGTACTACTATTTACCGTATTGTTCATTCCCCATAATATATCACTCAATTTCTCATCCCAAACACACTCGTCTTCAGTACTTGTATTTATTGCATCTAACAACGTCCTATTATACCGCTCCACCTGACCATTGGATCTGGGTGACGCAATGGCATTTAGAATAAGTTTAGTTTGGGTTTCCGTACAAAATTCCTTAAACATTTTACTATTAAAAGCATTTCCTCTGTCGGCTATTATCCGTTTGGGTATACCAAACATACAAAATATTTCTTTCAGTTTCTGTATAGTTTCCATTGAGCTTAACGTTTTTGTAGTACATGCAAAAACGAATTTTGTAAAAGCATCTACAATTACTAACAAATACGAATTCCCTTTTTGACTTCGACAAAATGGTCCTAAGTGATCTATGTGTATGGTATGCATAGGTTCACTCGGTTTTTCAATTGGAAATAACATACCTTCCTTCCGCCCATATTGTCCTTTCTTATATATGCAGTCTAAACACGAATTTACATATTTACGAATAAACCTGGTCATTGATGGAAACCAGAACTGTCTTTTAATGATCTCTTCACACCTTTTAAAGCCAGGGTGGCCTATATCATCATGGTACTTCCGCATTATGTTCCATCTAGCCATCTTGGGGATTACTAACCTGTATGATTTATCATGTACCTTGCGATATACTTTCTCATTCTCTACTTTGAAATTAGCTGAAATATTAGAATCAGTATTATTTTCTAATTTCTGTTTGATGATACGTATTGATATGGTCGAAAACGCTTAATTGATTCCACTACTGCCAAGGTTTCAAGATCATAACTGTGGTACATAGATTCTTCTTTAGTTGTGGCCCTACTAAAATAAGCTACTGGTCTCAAATCTTCTTCATGGTACTGTAGCATGATACCGGCAATACCTTTACAACTTGCATCGCAGTGCAACTCAGTTTTTAGCTTAGCGTCGTATATAGCCAAAATAGGCCTTTGTGTTAAAATTTCTTTCAATTTTCCAAAGGACTTCATTTGTTCAACATTCCATACCCATGGAGTATGCTTTCTCAACAATCTACTTAGTGGTTCTGCTATAGTTGCAAAATTTCGTACAAATTTCCGAAAATAGCTACACAACCCCAAAAATTGGCGTATTTCATGGATGTTTTCAGGCTTTTTGAATCCAATGACTGCTTGTATCTTTGAACTTCCAGGTCGTATTCCGTCGAAACTAATTTCATACCCTAAATAATTAATATTCTTTTGGAAGAAATAACATTTTTCAAAATTCAGCTTTAAATTTTCTTTACTGAAGATTTCTAATAACTTATCTAGATTATGTAACCCACTTTCGATGTCCTCAGATGGTATTAGCAGGTCATCCATATAGGCTAATACCTTATCAAATCTCAAGTTACCTAAAATCTTATCAACAAATCTTTGAAAGGTTGCGGGTGAATTTGCCAAGCCGAATGGTGTTCTTAAAAATTCATAATGGCCTTGTGGCGTAACAAAAGCTGTCTTGTGTATTGAATTTTTTGCTACCGGTACGTGGTAATAAGCCTGCGTCATGTCCAAACATGTAAAGTAACGCTGCCCAGCTAATTTGGATATTTGATCTTCTATATTTGGTAATGGATACCGGTCTTTAACTGTGTTACTATTTAATTTTCTATAATCAATGCATAGACGAAAATCTCCGTTTTTCTTTTTAATCAAAATAACCGGGCTAGCAAAGTCGGAGTCTGATTCACGTATTATGTTATTGTTTAAGAGCTCTTGAATTTTCTCTCTCACAATTAATTTTTCATATTCTGCTAAACGATACGGTTTATAGTACACTGGCTTATCTGATTTTAGTTTTATATGCATCTCAATTTTGTCTGTACAACCTACTTGTTTAGTTTTATGTGAAAAACAATGCTCATATTTTTGTAATAATTGAAAAAGTTTACTCAAAGAGGTTTTATCAATAGGACCAACATTAGTGTCAGTAAGATCTAACCTATATACATACCCATTAGGTTCTTCTACTACATTGTTAGGTTTATCATTGTCTGAATTTTCAATATCAATTACCTCACCCCTCGCCAAAATTTCATGTTTACTAAATGTTATCGGAACTTCCCCAATGTTTATGATCTCCACCAGACCTTTCCCATTCTGAAGCAATGTTCTAGGTAAGATGTACTCAACAGTTCCAATGGAGCGCATCCTAGGTGAAATTAATATTACATTCTGATCCTTAAATGTCACAGATATGAGAGCAGTTTCCATCGGACTTACTGCGATATCTTTAGCTACAAAAATGTCAATTTTGGTGTTAAAATTAATACAAGTAATAGCATTAATTGGAAATGTTTCACTCGATTTAGTCAATTCAACATTTGTGCCCTGAACTTTGAAAGCCACCTCCGGATTATTTATTACTGGCTGACCTATTAAAATATCAATTTTCCCAAAGTTTGTTTCTAATATCATTACTTCCGTTGGTATATCAAAATTATTAATACTAATGATTATATTTGCTTTACCTGCAGGAAACATTAATTGCCCTGAAAAACATTTTACAGCACATTTTGTTGGACTTAAATTCAAATTTAGTTTTCGTGCAAACTCATACGTTACAGCATTTACTGTACTACCAGTATCTATATATCCCACAGCTGAAATACCATTTACTAATACATTAATAAAGTAATAAGAATTGAATGATACTTCCCTTTTTTGCACTTTGTCAGCTTTCCAGCACCGATTCGCTGCATGACCAAAACGCTGGCACACTTCACATCTTTGAGCTGCAGTTGATACTTTATTCGTTTGCGCTTGCTCTCTGTACCAGCATGTTCTAGAAGTGTGTCCCGATTTCTTACAAACGAAACAAACCTCCTGCTCAGTCTCCGACTTCTTCTCCTTAGATAAGGGACAATGTTTGGCTATATGCATACTGCTCTTACATATGTAGCATTCAAACTTTGAAGTTTTCCGCTCCTGCTTCCTGCCATTTCTCCAATACTTAGCCAAATGTCCTCGCTGATTGCAGTTAAAGCATTCTGGAACTTTGAATGTTTTTGGTTTACCACTTGTACCTGCTTCAGAGTTTGTATTGACCATAGACAGAAAATTTCTGAAGAGATCTTCCGGTTGTTCATAAGCGCCTGCTTTTGCGCTACTCTTAAGTTGCTCAGGTAAGCCATCAATAATTAGTGATACCGCTTTCTGACCGTATATTTCGCATTTTGTTAGTCGTGCACTTTTGTTGTAGTAATAAGTTGCCATGGTTTCATTATGTAGCTTTCGACGATTTATAACCTCCTTAATCAATGTTGCGTAATCTTGTTGCATAGGAAAAGAGTCCACTAATTCTTGTTTCCATTCTGACCAAGATTTATCATAACAATTTAAATTGGCGTGCCATAATTTTGCTAAACCTTCTAATTTTGATTGCATAAGATACGCACAAGTTTCTTCGTTCCAGTTATGAATTTTAGATAACTGTTCAATTTTATTAATCCAGTTTGTCACAGTTATATTTGATTTTTCAGGATCAAATACCGGAATTATATCACATCCTTTTATGTGATAGTTTGACGAAAGCTCACCATCTAGACGCTTCTTCTTTGTGTCTCTTTCTAAGATATCCTGTAGCTTACCCTCAATAAGCTTGTGTAAGGATTTGTTGCGCACAAATTTACCCGCACTTGCACCATCATTATCACTATCGTCGGAGCTAGTATCTCTGTACCGGAGTCTTTTCGACATTTTGTTCCCGAAAGATTAAAAGTCGGTTACTTTATCCCACTTCTGAACTGTTAAAGGATAGGTAGGTATATGGATATTCTCGTTTCCAAATAAAACACAAATACGTTTCCACTATCACTTTATTCCCTCGAAAATAATATGCGACTGTTCTCTAGCAGACATAAAAACATACTGTCCTGTTTTACCCAAACACACTGTTCATTAACCAACAATTACTAACAATTATTTACACCTATTACATAAGAATCTAATTAATTAATTATTCTCTCGATTACCGCATCAACAGACGAACATAACACCACCCACTTCTAACATTAGTTTTTAATACCTATTTGAGTTTTTAATGTCCTTACCATCTACGTCCACACATCTACTCTACTTCAAATTCTTACTAGTTTCAAGCTTTCTACTATTGCAGTTTTGAAATCCGGAATCCATTTTCAAGTAAATGGATGAAGAAAATAAAGAAACAACTAAAGTAAACTATCTAATACTTATTTTGAATTTATGATGATGCCACGCCAGACAGAAATCACTGCATTTGAATAAAGATGACATATATGTTGAACGACATTGGTTGCCAGTAGCTCTCAAAACTTTCAGTAGTCTTTGTTATTATTTTATTAAATTGTTTATTATCCATGCATATTTGCAATTCACGGCAAATATTTTATACATAGGTACTTATGTATTTTTAAAAGGATTGAAATAGGTCAATTTATGCAACTCCAATTATTAACAAACTCCACTGTTTTACATCTATGGCACAGAATATTAAAATAATTATTACAGCTTAACGAATAACAATTAAATTTTTTTATGAGAAATATTTTTCTTAAAAATTATGATAATGCTTTTCTAATTGTATTAAAAAGTTGTTTATACTGTATATATATTGCGCACAATTGTATACCTATTAGATTATTCGGACAATTTCGAATTTGGCACACACACGTATTATTATATAACAGAAAAAATAATATAGAAAATCTTGTATTAGGCAACTAACTATCAACTTTCTCATTTGCATGTCACAGTATTGTTTCAATGGAGATAAAATAGCAAAAGAAATAAAAGTAAGCTTTCTGCAGATATTTTCATTAAAAAGTAGTTCAGCCAGTCACAAATATAATTATTTGGGATTAAAAGTAGCGTCACCACAGCTTTGGCAACTGGGAATTATAACTAGTACTTTAACTATGTATAGCTATTCACTGCCCAACTCTACCATGAGGGAATATTTAAAGTTTCAAATTAATGGGATATGGCAATTTAGAACAAACTTTTACTAGTAGGAATTAGATACTTTTCCCCTCTGATATTCCTTATGTGTTAAGGTTGTATAATTTTAGGTAGTTATGTAAACACAGGTAATTATGTGCAGGCGTGCCACAATTGATCAGTAGGTAGTAATGGAGGTATCAGCAGGTTGCATAATGCGCGCAGAAATACAACAATCGCAGTAGAGTGTATTGGAACCGAATCCGGATCAGCTCATGTGCTCCTGAAACAGCGGGACAGGTCTGTGACAACAGGCACAGACCGTATCTAGCAGATGCAGCGTAGGATATAGGGAATCGACGCATTTACTAACAATCGAGATTACAGTGCATCAGTGCAATAATACCTGCCGCACTCATAATTGCTGTTGGATGCATGCGCATTTGCCAAATACCACTTTACTCCCTGTTATAGTATGCATAACACCGCGCAACCAATGTCATTTCGATGTAAATCTACCCGGAAAGCGAACGGCGAATATCATCCACAAATATAAAATTCGTCTCAATCTGCACTTTATTCCTTACTTATTCGCCTCGGCCAATAAAACTTTTAGGGTTTCACATTTTCAAGATTCTAATTAAAATGTTTTAATTAAATAAAAATCAATATATTTTTTCATTAAAAAAGTATCGTTGCGCAGCACGAATACTCCTGAATATTTCTTGTTCATAAAATTCATAATTTCAATTAAAATTTTCTGAATACTTTAGGGGCACATTAAAATTCTTTAGAAACTTATTGAATTATTTCAACCTCAAGTAGAAAAGGTGTACATGGCTTTTACCTTAGTGTATTTCACTTGCGCAATTTAATTTGGCTCACACTTAGTAATCAGATTAGTCGCAGTAGCTTCAAACGTTTATTTACAATAATAAATGTATATTTTAGTAAATCCGCGTAATGCTCTTACTTTTCTCTAACTGCGGCAAGGTAAAGAGAACCCTGTTAGCAGTAAAAATATTCCCGCGCTGGCGATTTTGACACGTTTGTCTTCTAAATAGTCCCTTTAATCCTATGACAGAAACGCTGACAAGCGGTGGATGTAATTTTCCTAACGGTTCACTCGATCTCAATCACATGTGATCGTTAATCCTATTCGTATCCTGCGCTCTCTGTCGTACTTTAAAACAAACACGTCCCGTCTAAATCACTACGTCCTTGTTTTACAACTTCAAACAGAAAGCATTTTTAAAGCCCTCCAGTAATCCAAAATGTTGAGCGGATTCGCCCTGTTTGCATGTTTCCCGTACGCCAATCTCATTCAAAAACATCAAGAATTATGAAGAGATAGCTTGTGTTTGCAATCAGCTTTTGTACATCACTTTTTTTACTACCACTCATTTATCCCATCAATGAATGCCACTGAATATTTTAATGTCTTTCCAGTTTACTACAAACTTGGTATAAGAACTTTATCTACTTTACGGAACATTTTTCGTAGAAAAATTTATCATGGTATAATTTTTTACCTTCCGTCACCTTTAGGTACCTAAGGAAGGTATTGTCTTTGGTCAAAAAATTCGGTGGTGAGTTTTTAATGAATAAGCACGTTTCAGGGTCCCTACAATACGAATTTACTATTTTTAAGATGATGCCTGTATGTATGTATGTATGTATGTGTGTGTGTGACCGTATGTGTGTGTGTGTGTGTGTATGTGTGTCCGTGTGTGACAAATTTTTCTCCGACGATAATTCCAATACTAAAATACTAAAAATTATGCTTCTTTCGTATTCCTCTTCTGTACATCCATATGAAGAGTTGATTAGATTTTGGTTATAATTGATCCATCGGAAGTAAAAAAACGCAGTTAAATATTATTTTTTGAGATTTTGTTCTTATATATATTAAGGAAAATATTCTTCTCTATACGGTTTGATTATACATTCTCCTTCATATTCAACAGATGTAGATTTAAAGCACTATAAAGAAATTAATTTTCAAAAATTAGTCAGCTTTGCTATTTATCATGGAAATAGCAGATATATTCAAAAAAATTTAATTGACAGATGTCAGTTTGCAAGTGCAAAACCAAATATGGAAAATATGGGATCAAAATTTGGTATGTCATAGTGTTCCTCGCAAGTGACATGCAGAGAAAGGCCAAAGAGAAGATGGACGGACTGTATCGCAGAAGAAGAAAGGACTGTGTGAAGAAGATGCGTTGGACAGGAATGAGTGGAAGAGAAGAGGAAACAGCGATCCCTGTCAAGTGCATTTTACTTAGTGTATGTTTATGATATAATTTTATTGGATTTATAGAACCTTTTCAAATTAACTTTTGGTATGGAATTTGTAAAAAATCAAAAATAGTATGTGTTCATGTTCAATTTTACATGATATTATATAGAATCTGTTCCAAGGACCTTTTGGTACGGGATTTGTACAAAATACTTACCTACATCGAATTGACGAAAGGTCTTGTGCTGGCCACAATTTTTTTTTTTTTTTCTAAAAAGTGTTTTCGTCCCAATTTTCTTTGTCAGAAAAAAAGAATTTTTGATTATTCTTATTTTTTTTCGCGTTCGCGCAGAAAATGAGCTCTTTCTGATCACTATTTAGACCGGAAAGTCCTTCTTTGCTGAGCTGGCTCGGAAAGTTGTCTATAAGGGATCGGAAAGTACTTTACCGATCCCAGGACCGGTAAAACTAAATGTTTCCATGGAGATTAGTTGTTTATTTATTTCTTATTTGCTCGCAGTAAAAAATAAAATAATACATTTTTACAGGCCTATTCTACTAAAAAAATATGTATCGTTGACTCGTTACTAGGCGATAAGTCGTTATGATAACGATTTTTGCCAAAACCCTATTCTGTTAATTTATTTATCATTACGAATCGTTACATGTCGTTATTTCACATCGTTTAAAAACGACAAGTTCACATGCATCGTTGAAGTCGTAAAGTTAGACATATTTTGAGAACAAAAGTAAAAATGGCTTAAGAAGATATTTTATTAATTGTAGCTGAGAAAGAGATTCTGCAAAGATGAGTATTTATTCACTTCTGTACACTAATTATATATATTATACTTTTTAGTATTAGACATTTTATTTATATTTCAGAAATATATTTAAATATTTAGATTTAGATCATATTTAGTGGACGAAGGACTCCAGGCTGTTTTGCATGTTGATAAGGGTAGAAAAAAGAAAAATCCAAGGTTTCTTCGTTGCAGAATGTAAATAATAAATAAATAATTTTCAAATACATTCTGCAACGAAAAAACTTTTTCTTTTTTCTACCCTTAAATAATATTATTTAATATATTGATATATAATATAATATAGAATATAGATGCACTATCTATGTATTTAAAAATTATATATTTGTATAGGGATGTCAGAGTATATAATCGTACACTGCGTGATACATCAGATCCTTTTACCCGGTCCCACAGAATTTAAATGACTTTCTCCATATTTCTTCCAATTCTTCAGTGGACAATTTATTAATTCTTAATGAACTGTTATTTTCCAGTTCTTCAACATATATTTCATATTGTCTTTGGGTTGTCCTCGAAGCTCTTTTCTTTATATCCATTGTCAAATTCAATTAAATAAACAAACAATGAATCGATATGTCAAATTTAAATTGAAAAACATATAAAAATTTATTCTGTCAAAATATACATGAAGTTAGATATTATCGTTATAATCCTGATAACGATCATTTATAACGATATGATTAGTAGAATAGGTTTTTGACATTTGTTGTTATTAAAGTCGTTTAACCAAATGCTTAGCGACAGTCGTTCAGTAACGACATCGTTATACATTTTTTTAGTAGAATAGGCCTGTTATTCTTTTTCAGGATCGCAAAAAAAATATTGTACCCAACATGACCTGAAAGTGTCTATACTGGGCTCACAAGCTTCCAAAGCTCGCCTACAGCTCGCTCTGGAATATGCTTGCTCACCCAGTAAAGTATCACTTTCAGGTCTTGTTACGTAAATTACTATTACCTCTCGCTAAGAGTGATATTGGAATCATGCTAAAAATCACATATCCTTTAACTACTCGCGCTGGTGTATTTTGTACACCACTCGGACTAAAATAGTTGTAATTTTGTTTTAAATAGTCTCACGCTACTGCGGAGCTACCTAACCTATTACTGAACTCTCTTTTATAAGCCTTTTCATTACCGTTGTGACAGCTGTACGGAAAACATAGTTATTTGATTTTAAATTAGTAGGTTATCCTTGTGGTATACAGAATACACCACGCGGGTAGTTATGTGAGTATATTTTGAAACTTCTAACTTGATTACTTTGCATTAAATATCTTCTTTTTTTTGTTTATTATTTATAAACAGTCAAATTCTGTATAACGCTTAACACATTGAGCAACCTCAAAAATACAGGAGCCTTTTTCTAAAGCAAATAGCAAACTCACTGATGAAACTACACCTTTCAGAATGAGCTAAAGTAAAAAACTTGCCTAAGGGCATTCATTGGTTTTTATTTATATTTAAAGTACAAGAAGAAGAGCAGGATCAGCAGTGACCACCAATAAAGGTGCGAGGAAGGTGCCTCTGTTGAGGTAGACAGAAAAATCGGGTAACAACAATTTCATGCAATTCATGTAAAAAAATTGTATGCAAGGAACATGCAATTACTTTCCCTGAATGTAATACTAACCATAACAACAATAATTAACCCGGCAGCGGGCAGGTGGGGTGTGGTACACCCCAGTCACTTTATAATTGTCGCCATTTTTGCAATAACGGCCGTACACAATCATCTAGCCATCTACCTTCCGCAAATATATTGGTCTGTCAATACGCAACAGGATTCAGTCTCAAACTAAATTGCAGAAAGAGTATCATCAAATTAAAGTGACGTGGGGTGTATTAAACCCCACCTGTCCATAAACGTAACAAAAATTCTCTGAAGTTTACAGATACGAATATACTTATTTTGAAATTTCAAGGTACATTTTATATATCTTTTATATATTACTGAATTTTATTTAGTTTTTCTAAGTGTAGTATATCATATTTTGAAAAAGATCAGGCGCATTTGTTGGCCAGGTGGAAAGAAATAGATACTGAAGAGAAAGTCAATAAATAAAATTTGTGATGATAACAATGAATAACCACCGCACAAAAAATTAAATTCAAAGCAAGGTCGCTGCATAGAATTTCTTAGGGCGAGAGATAGAAAAAGAAAATACCTCGGCAAGTTACGCCAAACATATTTATATATGTAGAGCACGCGAAATTTTACTGTGGAAAGTGCAGCATATTTGAATCTTCATAACTTCTCTGTACCTAAAAGCAACTTAGTAAATGCCTTTTTAGATCATAGGTTCACTTTTCAAGTTTAAGAATGTTATTTATTTTTGTTTGTAATATTTATGTATTTCTTTTTTTTTATAATATAATGCCAAAGAATATTTTCAGTGAGTGTTTATAAGTTCTATTTTTTTTTTACATAAATAATGAAATAATTTTATTGTTTCTTATTTACATTGAACCAGGAACTTCTAAAACACCAACAAATTTAACAATAACTAAAAAAAAATTACCGGATGTTTCATAAAATTAAAATTAAATTGGGGTTTGTCACACCCCACCTGCCCAAATTTGTAATTTTTTTTCACCTGCCCGCTGCCGGGTTAAGTAACAGCGAATAGTTATATCCGGAAAAGTCTGCAAAAATATTTATTGTTAGTTTTTGTAAGCAATTTTATTATTTTTATCTTTACGCTTGCTTTTATTTTGTTTATTATTTTAACAAAGGTAGACTGAATATTTTTTTTATCATATTTTGTTCTTACATAATTGAAAAATATATTGAGAATATATTAAATAAAATCTTGTTTTATTTCATTGCTTTATAAGCACATTTTGATACTGGTGTATAAAATAGACCACGCGAGTACTTGTGTTACAAAAATGGGCGCGAGTAGTTAAAGGATATCCAGATTTTAGTGGATAAGCACTTTTTAAGGTCCCTCTAATCCGATTATAACATTTTTACGATGATGTTCGTGTGTGTGTGTGTGTGTGTGTGTGTGTGTGTGTGTGTGGATGTTGGAACCACGGTTTCTCAAATACTCTTAAGTCTTAAAAAATATTTAACTGCAGTTTCCTCAATCTGACATTCCTGAGAGCTGATTAGATTTTGGTAACAATTGGACAACCGGAAGTAGTAGTTTCTTAAAAAAAATCTTTTAAATATTATTTTTTGGAAATTTATGTTATTACAAATATTAAAGAATATAAAATTCTCTATCGAATACATTGAACATTTTTATTGTATCTTCTATAGATTTAGAGACAGACTGAATTATAAATATGTAAAATAATATATTAAATAATATATAAAATAAATATTCGATAGTTAAACTGCAAAACCTTGAAGTCACTTTTAGTAAACTTTACAAGAGAGGATAAAAACATTTTGTTATATATGTCTTTCAAGAGATGGTGCTTAATATCTTTTATCATGAAGTTACAAGGTTTTGCAGATTAAAAGATACTGAAATTTTTAAACCAAACACCAATAAAACAAAAATTATCAAAAGCTGACTTAGGAGGTTTTGCAGTTTAACCATTAATATAAAAATAAATAATAAATAATAATTGTATAATGAATGGAACCAGTTGAAAAAATATATTCATTGTTTGTCGTTGCGTGCACACGTGTATTTTTTTTTTCGCTCTTCTTCGTTTTTTCTTTTACAATGCCGCCTAAAGTGAAGAGTAATAATGAAGGTTTCTTAGAAGATATTAGTGCTAAAGTGAAAATTTTGCTAGACAGTGCTGTTAGTGAAATGAAACTTCTGTTCGAGACAACGATTAATGACTTAAAAGCAGAGATTAGTGATCTCAAAGATGAACTTGCGACTTACAAGAACGCATCCTCTACACAAGTTACTAAAACTGTGAGTACTGTTACTGCTAGTACTAATCCTAAAGCTGTTAACACTCTGCCAGAGAAAATATCTTTTGCTTCTAAAGCTGCAAATAAAACATCAACATCTTCAAACTCCGCATCACAGCCTGCCCTCCGAAACACTACTGATCAGGTATTGACAATAAATACAGATGGGAGTGGAGTAAAGTCACATGGTCCTCACCTACGTCAGCGTACGTTTGGCAAAGCACAGGGCGGTACCGGCTGCAAATTGACCGGTGCGCCAAGGTACGCATATATACACATAAGCCGTATTGCCAATAAAGAGGTGACATCTGAGGATATAACAGACTATTTGCGTGACAAGGGCAAAAACTCTGATTATCAGTGCGAGAAAATCGAACATGAAGGTGATTACGCATCTTTCAAACTGCGTGTCCCCTATGATTTTTTCATGTCGTTTCTTGATCCGGATTTATGGCCTGCTGGCATCCTGGTCAAAAAATTCTGGTTCCCCCGTAAACGTACCAATCCAAATGGTGATTTTTTAGGCCCGGTCACACGATCTCAGACTCAGAAATGACGTACTTAAAATGCTACTATCAGAACGTCCGTAGTATTAAAAATAAAATGGACGATTTCTATTGCTCAATATCTGATGGTGATTACGACTTTGTGGCTTTGACAGAGACCTGGCTTCATCCCGATATAGATCATTCCGAACTTTTTCCACCTAATTCCTACACTGTCTTCAGGAAAGACAGAGATTTTGCTGCGCTCAGCGTCACTAGAGGAGGCGGAACCCTCTTAGCATGCCGAGTAGACTTCAAGATCGAACATATTGACTTGAGTGATCTACAAAGTGAATTAGTGTCTTTTGATATGGTCGCCTGCAAATGTATTTTGGACTCATGCACACTTTTTATTTTTGTTTGTTACATACCTGAAACACCGAAACTTACTGATTTAGAAAAATTAACTATATATTTAGAACAATGTTGTTATTCCTTTCAAAATGTTATTATAATGGGTGATTTCAATGTACCAAACTATATTTTCTTGAATTCTAATGATCCTCTTCGTGAACATTTAATTAACTTTGAGGCTTTCAATGACCTGCAACAATGTAATGGTGTACTGAATTCTAACAACAATGTTTTAGATCTTATTATTAGCAATTTACATACTGCTGTTACTCGTGAACATTTACCTATGGTTAAAGTTGATGTTTTACATCCCCCCTTGGCAATTGAGTTAAAAATTAAGAATTTAAAACAAAAGAATTTCTCTGTTAACAAAGTTACTAAAGTTTACAATTTTAAAAAAGCGAATTATCATTTATTGTATGAAAAACTTTTACAGTGTGACTGGTCCCCTGTAATTGAAAGCCTTACTGTTAATGATGCTTGTTGTAAATTTTATGACATACTGTATAGTGTATTTGATGTATATGTCCCCATATATAAGCATCAGAGAAACAAATACCCACCCTGGTTCACTTATGATATTATTAATAACATTAAACTGAAAAATAAGTACTATGTAAAATTCAAGAAAACAAATTCAGAGTTCTTTTTCAGTAAATACAAAGATATCAAATATCTTATTAAGAATTCAATAAAACGTGCTTATGAAAATTATATCTCTGATGTTGAAAATTCTGTCACTCGTGATCCTAAATACTTTTGGACTTTTGTGCAGAATAAAAGAGGTACTTCCAGAATACCGGGTGTCATGAAACTAAATGATGAACTTGCTGATAACCCCAAATCGATTTTAGAACTTCTGGCTACTTATTTTAGTAGTGTTTTCTCGAATATTAACACTTCGTCTGTTTCTGATAACTCACAGGCTCCTATGTCTGATAGTTTGTTTATGTCACATAATATTAGTATTACTATTTTGGAAAATGATATTATTGAAGCAAGTAAAAAATTAAAAAATACTTTAACATCAGGGTACGACCAAATACCCAGTTTTGTAGTTAAAGACTGTACCATTGCGCTAGTTACTCCTTTACTTTATATTTTCAACTTATCATTATTTTCCAATGAATTTCCAGACATCTGGAAGTTTTCAAAGGTATGTCCAGTGCTCAAGTCGGGTGAACCTACTCTGGTTGAAAACTACAGACCTATTTCTATTTTGTGCAATTTCGCGAAGTTATTTGAAATAATTTTACATACACAAATTTTTACACAGCTAAAACAATTCATTTGTGAACAACAGCATGGCTTTATGCCACGCAGGTCCACCACTACTAACTTGTGTATTTTTACTCAGTATGTTTCAGAGGTCCTGGACAAAAGAGGTCAAGTTGATGTAATCTACACAGACTTTTCCAAGGCCTTTGATAAGCTTGATCATCTTATTCTTTTAGATAAACTTCGTTATTTTGGTTTTCACAATAACCTGGTCAATTTTTTTAGATCGTACTTACAAAACCGTCAACATTATGTTTCGTATAATGGATTTAACTCAAGTTTTTATATTGCTACATCTGGAGTACCTCAAGGTTCAAACCTTGGGCCCCTTTTATTTCTAATTTTTATTAACGATATTGTTGAAAAATTAACTTGCAACGTATTACTTTTTGCAGACGATCTAAAAATATTCACAAAAATTCAGACTGTCCGCGACTGTAACATCCTTCAAAGTGATATTAATGCTATTTGCATCTGGTGTACACAGAATAAATTAATACTTAATATTAATAAATGTCAAATTATGTCTTGCACTCGCTCTAAAACATCTATAGTTTACGAATATACTATAGATTCCGAGATCTTATCACGTACAGTCCACACAAAAGACTTAGGTGTGTATTTTGATCCGGATTTAGCCTTCACTTCCCACCTGGATTACTTAATTACGTCATTAAATAAAATATTTGGTTTCATAATCAGAAACTGCCGAAATTTTCAGACATTTCCGCACTTAAGTCCTTATACTTCGCTTTTGTACAGTCTAAACTGGATTTTTCGCTTATAATTTGGTTTCCAATTTATGAAGCTTATATTGCTAAATTAATAGCTCTTCAGCGAAAGATCTTAAAATACATCTGGTTTAAATGTTACGGTGTGTACCCCGACAATTTTGTCAGTACTGACACTATACTTCAGACATTTGAAATTGAGTCCATCAGAACCAGACATAAAAATGCAACAATTAATACGCTATACAAAATCATTCATAACAAAATTGATAGTCCTCTTTTGCTATCTAAAATCGATTTTCGTGTCCCCCGTTTCTGTTTACGTTGCAACGACAGTTTTTACCTTCCTGCATATAACTCTAATATTCTGTGCAAGTCACCTATGTACGTTATGTGTAATTTATATAACATAATGTGTGCAGATCGAGATATTTTTGTTTAATTTTTCATTTTTTACCTCTCGCTAAGAGAGGTATTGGATTCATGCTAAAATTCGCATATCCAGATTTTATTGAATAAGCACGATTTAAGGTCCCTACAATCCGATTATAACATTTTGAAAATGATGTCTGTGTGTGTGTGTGTGTGGATGTGTGTATGTGTGTGTGTGTGTGTGTGTATGTATGTATGTCTGGATGTTGTAGTCACGATTCCTCAAAAACTATAAGACTTAAAAAATATTTAACTGCAGTTTCCTCAATCTGACATTCCTGGGAAGAGCTGAAAAGGTTTTGGTAACAATTGAACAACCGGAAGTAGTAGTTTCTTAGAAAAAATCTTTTAAATATAATTTTTTGGAAGTTTTTTTTATTAAATATTGAAGAACATAAAATTCTCTATCTAATACACTTAAAAATTTTATTATATCTTGTATAGATTTAGAGATAAAGACTAATTTAATTTATAGAGTAAAGTAATCGCAGAGGCCAAGGCACTAAGGAAACCAGTTGACAAATTCCAATGTTTATAATATGACACATGTCATTGTCAAATATCAACAGTTTTAGTGACATTCTGATAGCTTTTTCTGGGAAGTATATTTAACTTTTCTTATTGTTTTATTAATTAAATATTTGAAATTATAGGTAAAATTGTGGTAAAATGCATATATCTATCAGAAATACCGCCAATCTGGTTAATGAATTGGAACAATATTTGACATTTAGAAACTTCCTCATACAATGAAAAATAGATATAATTTGAATTATATGTGTGCAGAAGACATGCTAAATATAGTAAGAAACAAAATTTGGGTAATGTTCTGTAAGATTTTGTTATAAAACGACGGCTCGAAAGCGAAGTGCAATACAATACTTATATAGCCTAATATGGAAATGGCGAGAGGTCTTGTGCTGGCCACAACAGATTTTTTTCTCTATCTTTGTTGTTTATATTATGTACATTTACTTGTGTAGGGTTCTTTACCTGTTTGAGTAATAAAGTATTATTATTATTATTATTATTATTATTATTATTATTATTATTATTATTAAAAAAATTAAAATGTTTGTAATTGACATAAATAAATTTATTATTATTATTATTATTTTTATTATTATTATTAATTATTATTATTATTTTTATTATTATTATTAATTATTATTATTATTATTATTAATTATTATTATTATTATTAATTATTATTATTATTATTATTATTATTATTATTATTATTATTATTATTATTATTATTATTAATTGTCAGTGTCCAAAAACCCAGACATTAATGAAGACTTTTTCTGGGAAGTACATTTTATATTTCTTATTTATCTTTAATTAAATAATTAAAATTATGGATAGATATAGAATTCGTACATGAACAATTCGAAATGTAATAGTAATATAATATGCTGTTGTTATAATGACGAAAAGACTCCATCGACATCTAAAATTGGTATAAAAAGAAAGGGGATTCATTTAAAAGGCAAAGTATGTACAGTATCAGTGTTAACTAAACACGCGCTTACTATACATATAATTCGTCATATACCCTTCAGAAATACCGCCAATCTCGTCAATGAATTGGAAGAATCTCGAAAGAATAGGAGGAAACTTGTTTATAGAATGAATTGAAAAATAAAGAATATATGTAATTAGAATATTTTGTGGGTACCAGAAATGTTAAAAACAATATTTATAGCCTAATATGAAATTCGTGAGAGATATTGTGCTGGCCACAATAGATTTTTTATTTAAAAGTTTTGACCATTCTTAAATGAAATAATGAAATACAGCACCAATTTTTACGAACAATTTTTCAAATACCTAAGGTACATATTGGACATAGGTACGTCTCTATAATCTATGCATGGATGATACCTGACATGAAATTTCTCTTGATTTTAGAATAGACGATTTTTGATTATTACTGAAAAAAGTAGTTAAATATAAAAGAATGATTCTATTTATCAATATTTTTTTTAATAATTAAACATAAGAATAGACACAAGAAGAGGGCGAAGAATTGTTCAGAGATATGCTATTTTTATCTTCATCTTCATCATCAAGATCAAGAAACATAATTTCTAAATTGCAATCACTTCCTGCTTAATTAATAAATTAAATATTTTCTCATTTAACAAAATATAAATGAGTATTATATTATATAAAAACGGCATACATGATTTTCTGCAAATATGTGAATTCTGGAAGAATGATGGTTCTGTTGGTTTTTTTTTTACTTAGTGTTGCCGATTTTATGATGGTGCCACCATTATAACGTATAATATGTACATTCTTTCCAAAATTGATTATACTCACTAGTGGTTTTTTAAATTTAGGAAAATGTTGAGGGCAACTAAGTTGAAAAAGATTCCAAATCAGACACTATAAGAATTTTTAATTATTTGCATTTAATATGAGTGCATGATTTGAATTGTTCGATACCTATTTAACTTTATTGATAATGAAGTGGAAATACAAATTATCATACCCTATTCTCTGGTTTATGATTATCATCATCTGGACAACCTTTGCAGTCATTTAAGCGTCGCGCGACTCAGAATGCAATGGTTGTCGCAACCATTGATTGTAATCGAAGCATCAACGGAAATATCTTTCTGCAACCACCACCACACATACATTAAAGACAGACCACTGGTTATTTAATATAACTGATATTAAAGCATGGTACAGACTGAGCGCAACAATGGTTAATTGGGCGGCCGTCACTTAAGCAACAGAAATTTGATTTTATTGACACGGTTCGCAGTTATACAATGAGCCGGTTTCACATTTTTCAAAAAGCATTTTAAATTAATTAAATTACATACAGCACGTCATTCATAGCCAACAGGAAAACAATTTGTTTATTACTTACAAACCTACCTTATTTATATAAATAAACCTTGGGCGATAGTTTGTCGCTTGTAAAACTATATGATCTTTGAGGTCACATTCTGTTTCAAATCACGTGACTTTTTCAAAACATAAACAAATTTTAGTACTTATTTCTAAAATATGTAATAGATAGATTTGAGCCTATTTAAAGAATAATATTTTTAAAATTTAATATTTAGAAGGCATAAAAATTCTTGCAACAGTCCATTTGGCGTATTTTTTGCAACAAGAAACGTAATTTAAAATGGCGCTCTTTTCTAAACCGTTGCCCTCGTTACTGTCGCCCAAATGATAATCGCCCAGTTGACTTTGCCGAACTTTTGGATCTTTCGTTTTAAGGTTTATGTTCACACAGCAGTCAACAATATGTAATCTATCGAAAACTGTAGATTTTTTTGACGCAATAGAAAGTTTAGTGCAAAAAACTTATTTTACCTTCTTATAAAAACTAAAATTGATTCTTTCGTTATTATCTGCGTTACTTTATTTCATTTTTCTTTCTAAATTATAATAAGATTTTACTTTGCAATAAATATTTATGCAAATATAACAAAGTAGTTTTCAAGAAGATTTGAACCGAGATACCTAAAATTGAATCAAAACATGAAAATCCTAGTTGATTAAACAGTGAGTTACCAAGGTCTGTAAATTACGGTGAAAGAATTTAAGACTTCTGCGTAATTAAAAAAAAAATTGAAAGGAAAGACTGATTTAAATGAAAATGATCAAGTTCTCCGTCAGGCTGACGAGCGTTTTTAACGTGACATAATTCAAAAAGTGACAAAAGTTGTAGAGTTAAAATTAATGCTGTGACCCTAGTTCCGGTTAAGACCATTAAGTCCGCTGGCATTTAATTATCCAGGCTTACCTTACGCTATTATCTCGGCGATGGGGGCAACGGCGACGCTTATATAAAATTTCACAGTTGCAGATGCTCTGCAAGGCCGGGGCAGTTATTGTGCGCGGATAACGGATCGGCGCCGGGTGGAGGCCGTGGCGGTATAGTGGAGGCGGCCACGGCGGTTTGGAAACTCTTAATGGCTGTTTTAGCTTTTTCCATTGGAAACCGAGTCACGTTTAGTGCGTAACTTACCGCAAGAGCGCAGCTGGCACACTTGGCCGGCAAACACCACTCGCCGCAGAGGTTCCACCGACCGACGACCGCCGACCCCGAGCACCAGCGATTTATAACATTTCAAAAAACCTCTGCCTTCAAACCGCATTCGCATCATCATTTTTACCCCGAAAATTATTTTCTGAAATGCAGAATACTACTTTCCAACACGCACTGAAGTATTCGGGCCGGAACTTTTTGTTCAGGTGGAACGCGTTTCGGAACTTTTTCTAAATGCTATAATAAAATTCATTAAACTTTTACATATAAAGCTGGGGTGACTAAGTCCACATATGATAATGCCACTAACACCTGCGTAAATTAACACATACATTTATAATCATGTATTGCAATTAATTATGTAATAGTATATTACTCAATGAGAATGAAGTTTGCATCACGAGCCGAAAGGCGAGTGATGTAAATCATTCGAATTATTAATAGCCATTACATGCAAATAGAATACTATACTTTATCCACAACTGTCAAATAATAATATATCAGTGACATATATGTATCGAAAAATAATTAGAATTTTTTCATTAATCATTGTAACAAAATTATGAAGTGATTTGACATTTAACAGAAAATCTTAAACCAACTATTCAGCTACAGTTAAGTGAAAAAAATCTGATGTGGACACCACATGACTTCCTTGTACGCCTGTTAAATTATACATATTTTGTTAACAATTGAAATATGTATTATAACAGACCCAATCATAAAATTGCACGTATTGACATAATTTGACATTGATATTAAATTCTTTATTTTTTTGTTATTTTTTGTCCTAATCCATAGCAAACTTAATTACAAAAACCAAAAAATACATATTTTTTAAACTTACATATCTCGCTTATACAAAGAGCTAATTTAATAGCACTTGATGTGTTAGACGTAGAATTCAATTCTCTAAAACTTTTATTTGAAGCATTTATATCTAAAAAAAATTTTAAGAAAAATTGATTACAATAATCAAAATATTGATACAATAACAATGCATTGTATTTCCTTCGATATTAATAAAAATAATTGAAATATAATAAATTTGTGTAGATATTATGTTTTTACTGTATTTATCAAAAAAAAAAAAAAATACAATGCATTGTTAATTCATCAATATTTTGATTATTATAATCAATTATTCTAAATTATTTTATCAAGAATACATCTTTTTGTAAAATAAAAAAGTTTTTCCTCTTAGGAACTCGATCCGTGCACATACTGTACATTATATATATTGTGACGTAAAGATAAGTAAATAATAAAAATGGAGGATTACACCATTTTTTTTATAATTTCATCTGAAAATATTAGGAAAACTAAGACTATTGATGAAAATCCGGTGAAAAAATTCCTATTAATAAGCAAGTTATGGTCTCCCGAATTTTGAAAAGATTGACGTAACGTCACATTTATGTGTTTTTATATCAAACTGTTTTCATCATGGACCTAAATGTTCTTGAAATATATGCTATTTTAAGTTATATTTACATAAAAATAAATGAATATTATAACACTGTATAAGTATACATACTTTATAATTACAGGTGTATTTAAATTATTAAGTTTAATGCAAGAAATTTATGTTAAAATAAAAACTGTTTGGAAACTGTAGTACAGGAATGTTAGCCCCTCCTTTCGAATTTGAATTTCTTAACTTCCATTGGTAGTAATCTCACCTCCTAACACGCTATTTGTAATGCATGTGTTAGGCGGTTTCTCGGTCGCCAATGAAAATATTTTCATATTAAGTGTCTAAGCGTTATAACAAAAAACCCTTTATTTCCGAAATATCTCAATTATTTTCCTTTAATTCGATTGAGCCGTAATCCCCCATTGTAAATCAAATTTTACCGTAATTTTTTGAATGAAAATCACGCGTCACACACTTACCAACGGCAGCTCTAACGTTGGTCGTGGTTTCGCAAGGTCGTGGGTTCCTAATTGAGAGATAAATAAGAAGGGAAGGAACAGGGAAAGGGCGCCAGTTATATCGAAGGGAAAGAGGGGACATAACACACTCAGAGATGAAGTTAATGTTAATTTTTATTAAGAAAAAAAAAAACTATGATAAATTATGGTCTTTACAAACCTTCAAAAAAAGTGTAAATGAGGGATACAATTATCCCAGAGTTGATCAGGCCGCTGGCAGACAAGCGTGTTAACGCAGAGGGTGGCGTGGCAATGGTATACCTCACGTAGTGCGGTATAGTTTCAAAAAAGCTATTGTACAAAATTACAGTTTGCTAAAATTTACAAAAATAACATAAAAAAAGTTGGCCCTGTACAAAAAAACAAACAGCTGGCCAAGCTGGAGAACAGTAAAGAGAGAGACAGAGATATATATACAGAGAATTTATTTTAAAATGCAACATTAGAGTTCATCACTTCCATGGTTACTCACTATTGTCAAAAAATGACAGCAATGTTATATTTGTCCACTTTAAAATGCAACATTATAAATAGTATTGCAGCACAGGAGATATCGCCAGAACACATCACAAATGGTGTCAATTCTTATTACGACCGACTAGAATATTGCCTCAGAGTGATTGGGGGTATTTTTTTATCATTTATTATATGAAAGTTATGAATTTTTGAAAGCTAAAGTTTTTTAAGATGTACAACATTCATGTTTTGATTATTTGTTAATCTTATTTAGGCTAATTTATAGGAAATTAGTTTTGATAATACAAAACTACAAATTTTGTATGTTGCATTTTAAAATGGACAAATATTACATTGCTGTCATTTTTTGACAATAGTGAGTAACCATGGAAGTGATTCGCCATATGTTGCATGTTAAAATAAATTCCCTGTATATAGTGTAGGTGTTAGATAGGGCTCGCAGCTCTGGAGGCTTGCTCTAGGACCGAAATCCTAAATGTAAAAGATTGCAAGCGGTGTCCAATAACGGACAATCGCGAAGATAAGATATTGGCCACCAAGATAAAGAACGCTAAGATAAGATAAAAACGTCATAAAACGTTCACAAAGATAAGTTTTACGCACAAAACAATCCCTTACTGCGACGTTAATTCAGCCAATGGCTACGTCAAACAAATTCGGCCGTAAAAATCAAGCTACACGAGCAAAAAGTTAAGCTACGCAAAAGATAATAGTTAAGAGAATTTAGGTAATGATATCAGTTAAATTTTAGATAGTAGATAATAAAAAATACAACAGTTAAAATCTTTAAATATGTATATTGAAATATCACAGAATTTATATAAAGTTTGAACAGGAATTTTTGCCAATATTATTATATAAGATAATAAAAAATTATCCGGACTTAAAAGAGATTATTATAAATTTTAAGATAAAAATTTACTCCCACAAAACTTGTACAGAATTACTCAAAATATAGTGTACAAGCAAGCAACAATTGAATGCACTACTTTACGCTAAAACACCGTGAAATTAAATATTATTAATTCAAAAAAAAAAGTTAAACTGTGGAAGCTAAATATCGCGTCGCCAAAAAAAATAATTTGGATACCAAAAGCCAAAAGGAAGCGATGCAATAGGGATTCTTACAGCAAAATTTGGAAGAACGAACCAGCGTGTTGTCAGCACAAGGTAAGGAAAGAGACTCTCGCTCAACGCAAATCTGCACATTATCTCCTCTCATCCGGAAGGAGCTACCTGACTCACAGATACATCGTTAGTCAAAAAATAGTTTAAAAAAATTGTAAAAAACCGCGTAACGATAATGAAAATCACTACAAATCTTTTTTAAGATATATATATGGGGGTACAAACGAATGGGTCCTAGTATCCGGCCTCGCTGACGGTCTGTGACCACTGCTGCCAAGAGCTCGGTGCAGAAAGGCGTGCAATTGCAGAGGGTGGCGTGGTAAGTTTGTCTTGCTGTAGTGCGGCATCCAGGAGCTACTGTAGCTTTTCCATCAGCGGGTAGTATCTGCCTAAATACTACTGCTAGCATGACCTTCAGTTAGCTGTAGAAGTTTCGTGCCCAGAGTTCTGAGGTCACTGTAGGCAGCGCGTAGAGTGAGCGAGATGAAATCGGCTGCTGCGTCTCGACGGTAACTTCGACGGTGATGGTCCCCGACCACCAACGGAACAACCACCTAGGATCGGGACGAAGTAAATCATAATCCAAAAAAAATAGACCATAAACTTTTCTCAAAAAATATTGTAGACAAAAAGTATTATCAAAAGTTCCAAAAAAATTCTATAATACAAAAAATAGTTTAAATAAAATTTACAAAGATAATTAGTTAAAAAAAACTAAGCAAGCAAAAAAATAAGCTAAAAGATAACAGTTAAGAAAATTTTAGATAGTAAATAGTATAAAAGATGTCAGTTCAAAATTTTAGATAGTAGATAACACAAAATATATCAGCAAAAAATTTTGAATAGCAAATAGTACCCCAAAAATTATCACAGAATTTATATAAACGGGAAATTTTTGCCAAGATTATTAGATAAGATAAAAAGTAATTTAATTAAATTTTGAAAGATAAATTTTGACAAAAATTATTAGACAAAAGAAATAATTTATAAAAAAATTTAAGCTGAAAATTCACTCCCACAAAAGGTTAAACAGAGTTACGCAAAATATGGTATACAGACAATATTTGAGGGCGTTACGTCACGCTTAAAACCATGAATTTGGAAGATTACCAAGTTCACAAAAAAAGTTAAGCTGTGAAAGTTAATTTATCGCCTCGCCAAAAAAAAAAATCTGTTGTGGCCAGCACAAGACCTCTCGCCATTTCCATATTAGGCTATATATGTATTGTATTGCACTTCGCATTCGAACCGTCGTTTTATAATATATAATATTGTTTTTTATTGTATTTAACATGTCTTCTGCACACATATAATTCTAATTACATCTATTTTATATCATTTTCATGTCAGAGATTGTTCCAAATCATTAACCAGATTGGCGGTATTTCTGATGGATATATGCATTTTACCACAATTTTACCTATAATTTCAAATATTTAATTAATAAAACAATAAGAAAAATTAAATATACTTCCCAGAAAAAGCTATCAGAATGTCACTAAAAATGTTGATATTTGACAATGACATGTGTCATGTTATAAACATTGGAATTTTTCAACTGGTTTCCTTAGTGCCTTGGCCTCTGCGATTAGTGTACTCTATAAATTATAGTGTCTTTATCTCTAAATCTATACAAGATATAATAAAAATTTTAAGTGTATTAGATGGAGAATTTTATGTTCTTCAATATTTAATAAAAAAAAACTCCCAAAAAATTATATTTAGAATTATTTTTTTAAGAAAGTACTACTTCCGGTTGTTCAATTGTTACCAAAACCTTTTCAGCTCTTCCCAGGAATGTCAGATTGAAAAAACTGCAGTTAAATATTTTTTAAGTCTTATAGTTTTTGAGGAATCGTCCCTCCAACATCCATACATACACACACACACACACACATACACACATTCACACACACACACAGACATCATTGTAAAAATGTTATAATCGGGTTCTAGGGACCTTAAATCGTGCTTATTCACAAAAATCTGGATATGCGAATTTTAGCATGATTCCAATACCTCTCTTAGCGAGAGGTAAAAAAAGAAAACCTTAAAGGAGGCGATACACGGGGAATCGGTGTCCCACATCGTAACTGGCAACACGTGCTGGCTGGTTTCAATTATAAATTCATAAATTCACGCAGTGTAATAAAAATATCGGTAAAACTTACCTTAACAGATGTTAAAAGGACCAAATAATATATTACATATCAAAAAAAACTTTAACACAACACCAATAGTGATAGATAATAAAAATTTTGTAGCAAAAAATTGGGAAGACAACACCAGCGCAAGCTATTAATACGAAGTAAGACAACTGATTCCACGATGCTCCGTGCAAACTCACGCAGCGTCTGGTCAACCTGGAGAAACTACCTTACTCGTAGATACACTAATAGTCAAGAGACAGTTAAATAAATTTGAAAAAAAAAAACGAGATCTCCAGAGAATTGTATGACGTGCCAAACCAGGAGCGCCAGTGCAGATCTACAGGCTGAACATAGTCACCTACGGGACCCCCTGTGCTCCTTATATCGCAATTCGAGTGCTCAAGGTACACCTCGAGCAGGAGACCTTTTCGAATGGCTCCATGTACCTACTACGGGATTCCTATGTCAGCGATATCCTCACAGGTGTCGACACCCTGCAGGAAGTCCTCGGTCGCCGGGACGAGTTGACAGGTCTCTCGCAAGGTCAGTTCGAACTCAGCAAATGGACTGCCAACTGCGCCGATCTCCTCCATGGCACTAGCTTCGATATGACATCCTCCGCCGCCGACGTCGATCTCACAAAGCCTACGAAGATACTTAGTATCCGCTGGAGTCCAGAACGAGATGAATTCCATTTCCAATAGCCTCTCTCTATGACACCAGCAAAATCTGCAACCAAACACATAGTCGCACCCATCACTATCGTAGTAAAAAAAAATTTACCACTTACGCCACTGCAACAAGATAGATGGTCCTTCTTCCAGAAAAACTTTGGTTACCTCTCAACCATCCACATACCAAGGAGGACACAGCTGTCTTCAGGCGACAACGACGTCGAACTCCTTGGGCATGCAGACGCCTCCACCAGAGCGTACTCCGCCGTAGTATAGACGAAGGTCGCTCAAGTCAAGACCATATTCGTGCCACGTTTGGAGCTTTGCGCTGCACAGCTCCTGGTTCGAGTACTCATGCACGTAAGGCAGTTCCAACGCTTTGCGGATCTCCCGGTGTTTGCGTGGTCTGACAGTACTGTCACACTTGTTTGGATACGTGGGCACGCAAGTAGATGGAAAACCTCTGTAGCAAATAGGGCCTCCTTCATAAAAACCACTCTGCCGGAACTCAAATGGAGGCACGTCTCCAGCGTAGACAACCTGGCAGTCATAACCTTCCATGGAGCCACTCCACAAACACTCGTTGCTGCACGCCTATGGTGGAGGGGACTCGCTTGGCTGTCAGAATCTAAGCAAATTGGCCATCGTCATCAACAGAGCTACCTGGGTCACTTCCAAAAGCATATGTCATGCCAGCACAGGTAGACCAAGAATTCGAACTACTCGCGGGGTAGTCATCTCTGTCACGCACTCTCCGTGTGAGGGCCTTTGCGTGCGGTTTTACGACCGCTCCCGTCGTAGAGTCGACCAGTAGCCATTCATCACGCCAGCTGAACTCGCCGACGCGAGACTGCTCCTGATTCGCAGCACCCAAGATGTCTCATTCGCCATCGAGATCGAGCAGGTGAGAAGACATCACCCCTGGAAAGCCTGGACCCCTTCCTCGGCGAGTCTTTTGTGTGGGTGGTCGTCTCGAGAATTCCAAACTGTTGTCGCTCGAAAAGCACCCGCCAATTTTGCCAAAATCATCACCTCTAAGTGGGATCTGTGTCCATTACGCTCATGTTTCAGTACTCCACGCTGGCCAGGCCTTGACCCTTTCATATCTCCAGAAATATGTTTGGGTCATTCGTGGACGAGCCTTGGTAAAACAACAACGTCGAGCCTGCGTTCAATGCAGGCGTTGCCAACCACAGTTTGGGAACCAGCTGATGAGCCAGTTACCGATCGCTTCTGATGACAAATTATTGTCCACACCTGGAGGTCTATTCTAAATGTAGCGATAGTAAGGTGTCGCTATTGCGTCATTGTTAGTGACGTCATATGATGACGTTGAACCTACGTCACCATTTAGTAACTGTTATTTTACTAGATGGCAGTGTTGTATTTTTAAGCGCTCAGTTTGAATTTCACAGTATTCATTTCAGTTTTGATTGTGATCTTATACTGTTAAATGCTTTTTTGTGTCGTGTTTAAAATTTTATATCTCTTATTTATAGTTTTAATTTTTATTTTATTTTTAATTAGTTTGTTATATTATTATTAAAGTTAGATTATTTGGTTTTTAGTTTGATTTTTTAAATTTATATTTTAGTTTCTTTTCTTTTTTTAATTTAGTTACGTATTTATTTAAATTTAGTGTTAGTTTATTATTTTAGTGTGTTAGTTTATTATTTTAGTTTAGTATTTCATTCATTTTCATTTTTTATATCGGTTTTTAAATTCTTATTTATTTTAGTTATATATTCATATAAAATTAGTGTTAGTTTATTAGTTCATTAGTTTAGCATTTTTTTTATTGTTTTCGTTTTTAATTTGTAATGTTTCAAAAACGTGAAAGAGAGGAGAGAATTTCAAGTGAACAAAAAGAAACTTTACTCCATTTTATGGAGGACCACGAAGATTTTGCGAGGGGAAAATTATTGGGGGCAGACGGCAGGCATAATTGGAAGGCATTGTGGGACCAATTAACTATTTTGTTAAAGAATATAGAAGGTGGTGCAACAAAAAAATCCGCTTCGGGCAAATTAAACGAATTATGTGCATCTCTAATTAATCTTCTTGCAATTCTAGCCTCTTCTCTTCTCTCCTCTACTTCAGCATCACGCACAACAAAATATTAAAACGCACGAACAACCATTTGTTTACAAACAAAACACTAACATAACCAAATTTCAAAGTTAGCGACTGGAAAAGAACTTAGCGAGACCTACATAGGTGTCGAAAACATTAGCGACCTCGCTATGGATATGTGACGTCATTCCCCCCTCTGAAGTACGGCTATGACGTCATTCCCCCCTCTGAAGTACGGCTATGACGTCAAGCTATGACGCAAATACGTATGTCATCACTGCGTTGAAGTAGTGGGGATAGCGACACACGTGGTCTTAGCGACTCGATAAGTGAATTAGAATAGGCGCCCTGATGATCTTTCTAACGCTTTTGCTTCGTTTTTCCAATCTGTCTACTCATCTCCTTGCAACACGTCTCATACTTCTGTCTCTAACTATTCATCATCTTACTCTAATGTTATCTTCTTTTCTGTATCTATTCCTGAGGTTAAAGCTTCTATTAAACAACTTAAATCTTCTCTCCCATAAAGATTGTTCTTATCCTCTGTCTATCGCCTTGCATCATCTTTTTAACTTGTGTATTTCCACCAACACCTTTCCTGACATCTGGAAAATCACCTGTATCACGCCAATTCACAAGTCGGATGACATAAATAACATCAAAAATTATAGACCAATTGCTATACTTTCCAACTTTTGTAAAGTCTTTGAAAAGATCATCCATAAAAACGTTCTACTGCGTCTAATCTTATGTATTTTAGTTACTTTGTTGCCTCTACTCTTGACTTGAAGGGTCAAGTTGACTGTGTCTACACCGATTTTGCTAAGGCGTTCGACAGAGTCGATCATAAAATCTTGTTACGTAAACTTCACTCTTTCTCTCTGTCTCCTTCTCTCATTTCTCTCCTCTCTTCGTACCTTCAAAACTGCGTACCTTCACATTTGAAGAGCTGTCCATTATGCTGGCCCAGGTAGAAGCATGTCTAAACTCCCATCCATTAGTCGTACTCACGGCAGGCACATCTTTCCGTCATCACACCAGGCCATTTTTTGGTGGATTCTCCACTCCAAACCAGGTATGCCAGACGAGCCCTCCAAACCACAGACCACGATGATGCCTCGTGCAGTAACTCACGCACCATTTCTGGCGATGGTGGTCAACGCTGTACCTACTCCACCTGCAACAGCGTTCCTGTTGCGTGGTACGAAGGCCTACTTTCAAGGCGGGTAGCTAGTGCTGGTCCTTCACCTGCAGCTACCTCCAGTATTCTATATCTCCATAGTTACAAGTCTATCAAATCGATAATAAAACAAACAAAGAAATTATCACCTTATTTATATTCGTTACTAAGGGATTTTTACAACATTGACAGTTAATTTTAACAAAAATTCATTATATTCTCTCATTAAATATAATCTCGTGATATGGTTAATAATCGAAGATATTGTTCGTGAAATCTGCAACTCGGTTCCACTCGAAAATATCATCGATGATAATATCATTTGTTATATTACGTATGATTATATAATTCATAATTAATTCAGCCAATGGCATTTAATAATTTTAGTTAGTTACCATGTATTGATAAGCGAATATACCATTGCCGAAGTAATATAATCGCTTTTGTATATTCGCTAGATTTCAAATGTAATGTCGTCATAGTAACCACCAGTAATCATGTTATTTTATTTATCAACATACGTAAAAAATTTCATTTTATCTTTGTCATCAAATTTATTCATTATTTAATCATAACGAATATTACTCGTGTTTTCATTATTACAAGAATATATTGTGTTGATACACTCAACATATTATTTTAGAATACTTTTTGTGACAACATAATATACCTATTCGATAATACCTGAACTCATGCGTGATATTTTATATCATAATATTAGCAGTAGCACAAAATGAACACGCATTATAAAACCATTGTATTATGTTTTTACTTTGATAGCATAATTAATTGGAGAGGGAGTTGAATCCCTCCAAAGCGCTCTCCCCTTGGTTTCACCAGTGATCTCTACAACATAAAAGGATAGGAAACGGGGCGTGGTTTTTATTGTATTCTGAGTCAGGCGCTGCCACCAGCGAAATGTCATGGTGGTATCTTTACTTTACCGTTGGTGGTATTTCCCTCTATTTCTTTTTAAAGATTTATCGTCCAGACTAGGAATGACGAATTCCGATAATTTTTTTACCCGAGTACCCGAAACAACTACCCGGATAGTACCCTTTACCCGTTAATTACCCGATACCCTTTAATTACCCGTTATCCTTTAAGTACATATACACAATTCGTTAATTTATTAATTACCAGTTACCCTTTTTTTACTTTTTAATAAAATTCATAATTATTGTTTACATATATTTATTAAATAAAAAGTAATACAAATAAATAATATACTGTACCTCTATAAAAACAACATAAATTATAATAATTACCTATGGCAAGGTAATAAAAAGCTCTTCTTTAGATACAATCTTTCCGGCAGCTGAAAACTGTTCGGTTAATTAAAGGGTATTGGGTAATTAACGGGCAGCGGGTATATTTCGGGTAATCGGGTAAGAAATTTTATACCCGGGTACAGGGCCGGCTCGTGCGACTGTGCAACCCGTGCGTAGCACGGGGGTGCAAGGCCGAAGGGGGTGCAAGCAAAACGACGACGGCTATTATAATGCTATCCTAACTCAGTTTTATATTTTCAGAACTGATTTTACCAAGTTTAGTAATAATAATGTAAACATTATGCATGACAATAAAATAAAAATTAAATGAATATTCTAATATAAATTTTTGTTATTTTTTGTATTTCGCGCTTAAATTTGTAATACGCATCGCAGAACGCAGGCGCTAGCCGGCTAGCCTGCAGGAAAAGAGAGTTAATTCAAGATGCGTTGTAACCTGTTCTACCCGAAACTAACTGATAGTTGTTTGTTGTCTATAGCATTCAGAATATTGCTAACTATTCCGGTTGCAGTTGCTACTTGAGAGAGGTCTTTCTCAAAACTAAAAATGATAAAAAAAATCAGGGCAAAGAACCCGAACCTGAACCTCACCAAAACCGGAAGCAAACCGTAACATTTTAGGGAACCCAAACCGAGAACTGAACCTCAGATATATTTTTAATTGAACCTGGGTCGAAACCGAACCGAGCCTTAAAATTCAGGTTCGGGGTTAAACTCCGGTTCAGGTTAATTTTTAGTTCGAAAAGTAAATACAGCCGATAATCGACGTTTTAGGCGTCTGCGTTGCTGTCTGGGCTGACTTTTCGTGAAAATTGTGTTCGTTTCTTGTTGCGTTTTGCGTAAATTCCGGCTTTCATTTTACATTATTTCGAACCTGAACCGTAAACAAAATCGCAAATTTTATTAATGCTTGAACCAGAACCGCACCCGAACCCATCTTTCAAAAAAACAAATTAACCTGAACCTAAACCGAACCCAGTTTTTGGCGGGTTCGATGCCCTGAAAAAAAATATCTAAGAACATCAATGTTACAAGACAAATTTAACAATATGGCATTGATATCGATTGAAAGTTCAGTAATTGAAACTTTTAATCTTAAAGATATTATTGCCGAATTCGCAGCCGCCAAAGCAAGAAAAATATCTTTTCTGTAATACTGTATTAATTTTGCTTTTGCTTGTATTTTTCATGTTCTAGATAGATTTTTTTTATTAAAATGAATTTATAAAGAAGGTACATTTGTCTTTTTTAGCATAATAAAACGCTTTTATTAACGCTAACGCGTGAAATAATGTAGCGTTACGGCACTATTTTCACACTGTTATTGCAGATGTGAAAAAAATTATATGCAATTCGATTAAAAAGTGTCTTATTTCACTTATAGGATTTGACAAAAAATATGTTTACTCTTTACTCTTGTTGCATAAATAACTATTATTTTTATAATAGCAAAAAGCCAAAGTTGAAATTTAATTTTTTTTTTTACATTTATGTACAATTTAGGTACATATTTCCTTTTATAAAAATTTTTGTTATATAGGTACTATATTTTATTTTTGTGAAATATAACTTTAATAATTCTTTTTTTTTTTCTTGAAATTTATATACAATTTTATTTGTGGTCTATTTTGTTTTCGCAATAAAAATATGAAACGTTTCAAACAATTTCATTTTTTGAGTTGTTAAATGCGAGGGGGGTGCATAATAAAATTTTGCACGGGGGTGCTAAAATACCACGAGCCGGCCCTGCCCGGGTACATTATTATCTGGTAGGTTCCGAGTACCCGGGTACCCATCGTCATTCCTAGTCCAGACAGTGGCGTTCTCGTTCAATAATTTTTATGGAATCTCACCGATTGTACTTATTTTATACATCAATTGTCTTCATATGATAATATTTAAAATATCTAATGTGGACACCACATGACTTCCTTGTACGCCTGTTACACTGTACATATTTTGTTAATAATTAAAAAATGTATGTACCCAATCATAAAATTGCACGTATTTGACATAATTTGACATTGACATTAAATTCTTTATTTTTTTGTTATTTTTTGTCCTAATTCATAGCAAACTTAATTACAGAAACCAAAAAGTACATAATTTTTAAATTTACATATCTCGCTTATACAAAGAGCTAATTTAATCATACTTGATGTTTTCGATGCAGAATTCAATTCTCTAAAACTTTCATTTGAAGCATTTATTATTAAAATCAAAATAACACCTTTTTTTTCAAGAAAAACTGATAACAGTTTCAAGTAAAGTATCACTTCCGCTTAGGCTATTTTAACCAAAATCTATTATGTTATTCCCATTGATATAAAAGTATTATATACCAAATTTGAAAAGTTTTGGATTATATTTTAATATAGTTTTTCATTAAAATCTATTATAGGCTTCAAATAAAGTACCACTTCCGGGTATACCATTTTAACTAAAATCTATTATATTATTCCCATTGATAGAAAAGTATTATATACCAAATTTGAAAAGTTTTGGATTATATTTTAATATATGTAGTTTTTCAATAAAATCTATTATAGACTTCAAGTAAAGTACCACTTCCGGGTAGACCATTTTAACTAAACTCTATTATGTTTTTCCCATTGATATGAAAGTATTATATACTCAATTTGAAAAGTTTTGGATTATATTTTAATATAGTTTTACATTAAAATCTATTATAGGCTTCAAGTAAAGTACCACTACCGAAAGTTATGTAATGACCAAAAAGGGAGGTGCACAACTAGATGTTATAACAGTCCTAAATACAAAATTTTAACTTTCTTCGGCTTCCTGCTTTTCAGTTATGCGAGATACGTACGTAGGTACGTACAGACGTCACGACGAAATTAGTCAGAATGGTTTCATGGATGGTCAAAATGGATATTTCCGTTGAAATCTGGAAACCGAAATTTTTCGCGATTACAATACTTCCTTTACTTCGTACAAGGAAGTAAAAAGAGATGAAGTGTATTCCGATTGTAATAAATTTAAGTATCTAATGTCTCTGATTTCTGAAATTTATATCTCAAATATTTTCATTTGTTAATATGTATGAAGTAGGAGTGAAATAGCCATTTAATCAGCAATTTTTGTGGAAAGTTAAAACAACAATACTCCCAATGATTATAATTGGTGAATATGAGTGATTAAGATGTTGTAGAAGGGATATCTAGTATAAATAGTACCTCAATTTTGTATTAATTTCATATGATCTCATCTGCCTTGTTCTGAGTTGTTCATAATAATGGTTATTACATGTATAGTGCGTGGCTGCAGGAGTGCGTATGGATTTTCGACCAGACCAAAATTTCATAGGTAAGTTATTGTTAATATAATTTTAAATAATATTTATTTATGCAACATCAGGAAGAAGTATAATCTTATTTCATGAATAAGAAATTTTGACCGATCGAGCCGTAGGCGAGTCCTTCAAATCCTATGAGCGAAATAAGACACCTTTTTACTCTAGTTGCATAAAAAATTTTACGTCTACAATAAAAGTATGAAAAAATTCATATAAAAGTTGTTAAAACTTATTAACCTTAAATTTGTGCCCCATTATAAAATGAAGTATTCGGCGCCTATGCAGCCGTAGCGCGGATTCCATAAATATTTTGTGTGACACTAAACACGCCACGTTTCCTATCCATTTATGTTATAGAGATAGAAATTAAATTAAAACTAACGTTTATAAGTACATACGTCTTTAAATTATTTTTATTTGAGGTTACATTTTGGCATATAAAAACAATCTGTTGTGGCCAGCACAAGACCACTCGCCATTTCCATATTACGGTATATAAGTATTGTACATATTTAACATTTCTCCTACTCACTAAAACACATATCTTCTTTACATATTTTTATACTTTTTAATTCATTCTAAGAAAAAGTTTCCTCTTATTCTTCTAAATGTTCGAGATTCTTCCACTTCATTGATGAGATTGGCGGTATTTCTGAAGAGTATATGTAATATATGTGCAATAGTTAAACGTAAAATATAAATTTTGCAAAACAAATAGTTAATATGACATACTTATTCAATGCCCACCCTAGAAATCTCTTTGCCCACCCTAGAAATATTTACAGAGTTAAAGAATTGCTACATTGTTTAATTGCTTTTTTATTTTAAGATGCAATACCAATCCTCATATAATTAATTTATCCAAAATTAATACTGTCAAAATCGTCTCTAATCGCCATAGTTACTGCCATTTGCAAGTAGGTATACTAGACCTAGTACGTATCATACACATACGCATGTGCATGAAAGTAGAAAATTGCGGCTGTACAAAAAGAACCGAATGAACCTGAATGTAGTAAGTAAATTAAGTAATAAACACGTTTTTTCTTTTTTGCTTTACAATTTTGTTTTTATAAATATCAACTATTTTAATTAAAAAAAAATCTGTTGTGGCCAACACAAAACCTTCCGTCAATTTGATGTATTTTGTACAAATCCCATACCAAAAGGTCCTTGGAACAGATTCTATATAATATCATGTAAAATCAAACACGAACACATACTATTTCTATTCTATAAATCCAATAAAATTATAACATAAACATACACTAAGTAAAATGCACTTGACACTTCTTCTTATTCTTCAGCTTCCCCTGTTTTATTAGAGGTAGCTGTTTTCTCTTTTCATCCACTCATTCCTGTCCAACACATCTTCTTGACACAGGCATTGCTTTCAGTCTTCTGCGATACAGTCCTTCCATCTTCTCTTTGGCCTTTCTCTGCGTGTCACTTGCGAGGAGCACTATGACATACCAATTTTGTGATCCTACACTTTCCATATTTGGATGACATACCAATTTTCTGATCCTACACTTTCCATATTTGGTTTTGCACTTGCAACTGACATCTGTCAATTATAATTTTTTTAATATATCAGCATCAGCTGTTTCCATGATAAATAGCAAAGCTGACTAATTTTTGAAAATTAATTTCTTTATAATGCTTTAAATCTACATCTATTGAATGTGAAGGAAAATGTATAATCAAACTGTATAGAGAAGAATATTTTCTTTAATATGTATAATAACAAAATGTCAAAAAACAATATTTAAATGCGTTTTTTTAAGAAAAACTGTTAAAAACTTCAAATAAGGGTACTTCCGGTGGATCAATTATAACCAAAATCTAATCAACTCTTCATATGGATGTACAGAAGAGGAATACGAAAGAATTATAATTTTTAGAATTGTAGTATTGAAGTTATCGTCGGAGAAAAATTTGTCACACACGGACATACATACACACACACGGACACACACACACACACACACACACACGGACACACACACACATACATACAGACATCATCTTAAAAATAGTAAATTCGTATTGTAGGGACCCTAAAACGTGCTTATTCATTAAAAACTCACCACCGAATTTTTTGACCAAATACAATACCTTCCTTACCTAAAGGTGACGGAAGGTAACAATATATTAGATTTTCGCTTGGGAATGAGATATTTTCCTGCGGTAAAAAGTATAAAGAGTTAAGAAAGACGCCACATAGTAATAAGGATAGTGAATGAACTTAGTTCAGGTGGACGGCTGCCCCCCCTAGAAAAAATTCCTAGCTACTCCAATGGTTGTAGGGGTTTTTTAATACCGTCGAATCGAATGTTTTCATGAAATGTTTTGAATAGGTCAGGATGTAAATAGTATTTTTTGCTTGGCGCTTTAGGAAGAACAGATTTTAATTTGGTCATATTGGTTCGTACTACGTCACGGTTTTAACGAAAACACTGTTTTAAGAAATGTCTAATTTCATTATTTGATAAGAATAATAAATACTATCAAATTATCAACATATGATTTTAAAGCAGAACATAGTTTGTATTCAAACAAATATTTTTAAATAAATCGATCTTCTAACATAAGGGTGAAATTACATTTTGAAATTTGACATTTCTTAAAACAGAGTTTTAGTTAAAACCATGATCGTACTACGAGCCATTATGTTTAAGATTTTGAAAAAAATTAGGTTTTAAATTTTAAGTTTTTAAATTTTTTTTTTATCAAGATAATCAATTGTTAATTCACCTAGCAGGCATAAATTTGTGTCATAAACTAATTCTGCCGGACTACAGCCAAGTGTCTTTTTGAAAGCCTAATAATTCAAGAGGTAAATTCTTATACCAATTATTTGGATTACTATAAGATTTTAAGTTGTCTATGAAACCTTTCCACCAAACCGTTTGTTTCAGGATGATATGCTGTAGTTCTGATTCTTTTTGCATTTGAGTTGTAATTTGCATGGTTACTCCAAATCTAAAAATCAAAGCAAGTGTAATCGTCTCAACTTTAGTATCTTTGAGCGGGATCACCAATTGTAATACTTAAACGTAAAATATAAATTTTGCAAGACAAGTATTTATAGTAATAAACATAAAATATAAATTTTTCAAGACAAGTATTTGTAGTAATAAACGTAAAATAAAATATAAATTTGGCAAGACAATATTATATGTCTGAAAAAATAATAACAACAACCATATGTTACTTTGGTAACTTTTTAAAAACTTTTCTGGTCGGGAGGCCATGTAGCAGTAGTCTAGATAATTTATGAATTCTAGTCGTAACTGCTACATATGTATCTAGATATACATTAACACTAACATTTATCTGTTATTTACAATTATTTTAATTCTTCAACTGGTTTCCACGAGCTATGAGATTTAACTACTCGTAAAATATATTATTTTATATATTCATATTTCTCTATCTCTGAATTTATAGAAAATATAATAAAAATTTTAAATGTATCGGATAGAAATTTTTATAATCTTTAATATTTGTAATAACATAAAATTTCAAAAAATAGGATTTAGAATTTTTTTAAGAAACTAGTACTTCCGGTTGTCCAATTGTTACCAAATTCAAATCAGCTTTTCCCAGTAATGTCAGATTGAGGAAACTGTAGTTATAGTGTTCGAGAAACCGTGGTTCCAACATCCTCACACACACATACACACACACACACACACACACACACACACACACACACACACACACAGATATCATCATAAAAATGTTATAATCGATTCTAGGGACCTTAAAACATACTTATCCACTAAAATCTGGATATGCGATTTTTAGCATGAATCCAATACCTCCCTTAGCGAGAAGTAAAAACAGTCATCCTCATAAATAAAAATTGAGTTTATCTAATTCCGTTTTAAAAAATTTAATTTTAACTAACTTTATGACGTTATGAAACGTCACTTTTAACATAATTGATAAGAAATGAGTTTTGTAAAATCTCTACGGCAACACTTGGTAAAATGATTTTGAAATATGTATATTGAGCAGTCAAATTTAGAATTTTGAGTATTTTAAAATTATTTTAGCGGAATTAGATAACATTTTGTACATAATACGTTAAGAAAACGTGATATTAATTTGCAATACATTCGTTTCGTTTGTTTTGGCAAATACTATGTTCATCAGACAGTTACATCAATAAAAGTACTAGGTGTGCACGTTGCCTTCAACCTCTCTTGGGTTGAACATACGCAGATACTATGTAAACGACTACACATCACCTGTTTCGTCATTAGAAACCTAAAAACCTGCGTTAGTAAGGATATCTTAAAACTTTTTTATTATGGTCAAGTGTATTCCATTTTATGTTACTGTAAAAAATATAGTTAATCATATATATATGTTATTTATTTGCCAAAAAAATACACTTATTCCAAAAACTTAAGTAAATTACAATAAACGTATTTACATAAACACAATTCTCTAACAAAAAATAAAAACAAAACCCTTATTTGAGAAACATAAATAATTTATAATAAACGTGCTTAAATTTATAAAATTAGTAAAAAAAATTAGTAACTAAGAAACTTTAATAACAGTTTTACGGTTTAACGAATTATAAATAATTAACTTTCAAAAATCTGTCAGCTTTACTATAATCATAGAAACAGCTGATATATTCAAAAAATTGTAATTGACAGATGTCAGTGTCAAGCACAATTTACATAATGATTGTTCGTGTTATAATTTTATTGGATTTATAGAATTTTTTCCAAGGAACTTTCGGTATGGAATTAGTAAAAAATAGTATAAGTTCGTGTTCCAATTTTATTGAATATGTAGAATCTTTTCTAGGGAACTTTTGATGTGGGATTTGTACAAAACACATCAAATTGACGGAAGGTCTTGTGCTAGCCACAACAGATTTTTTTATGTACTAAAACTTCTTTTACATGTTGTAGAAGGTAGAGTTAAAAATAAAATCAAGGCATGGAGTAAAAAAGAATAGAATTTTTTGGAGATATCTAATAATTCTTCATATGGTATTTTTTTCTCAAGAGGTTCCTCTTTCCACTTATGTTTCATTTAATTCTTGTATCATACGTTTATACTTTTCTTTATTACACGGTTTTATATTTTTAGGATGCAAAATTGTTAGATTTACTAAAGTATTGTATTCGGCAATATTTGGATTTGGGTTGGGCAAACCTACCTACTTTTATTACTAGCAAATGTCTAAAAGTGGTTGTTATTGTCTACTAATATGCAGCATTTATAGCACAGGCCGTTGTAAAATTTATTGTTCCATTATTGGATTTTTACAAGAAAAGAAATGTGTTATTTTTTTCCCAATTTTTTTTTTTAAATTATATTATATTAGGGAATAGGAAAAACAGTTTGTTTTACACATTTATGCATACAAAGTTTTAAGAAAATTGTTAAAGATGGGCTTGTAAAAGAAGGGCTTGTACATTACGACTTTTATATTTACATTTCCTTTAAGGCTTTAAGTCAACGTTAATTATTGTTTTCAATTTTTTTCATATGAATGAATTTGGTATTTATACATTTTTTTTAATTTTCTCAGGGGGCAAGCGCCCTCCTCCCTGCCCCCCCTCTTGCAGAGGTTTATTCCAAAGCCTTCAGATCCTACCCCTCCCTTGCATCTACATCCTATCGTGTGATGTTCGTTAAACGAAACCCTTCACTGTTCACCGTATCCACTGGACACTATAGCACACGGCAAAAAAACAATGTCTCCATCGCTAAAAATTTTCATAATAATGTATCATACATGCCCAGCAAAATATATAATCATTTATTATCACGTTTAAAAGCAATTGACAGTTGTAAAACTTATAAAGCAGCAGTTAAAGCCATCCTTATGGAAAGTATTTTTTATTCATTAGACGAATTTTTACAATTATTTAACTTATTTCATTCTGTTTTTTATTACATTTTTATTATGTTCTTATGTTTTTAATATTGTATACTCTAATATATATTTCTTACTGACATACCATTTGTACCTTTTTGTACTGTTAAGGTTAATAAATAAAAGAAATGAAATGAAATATCATACTTTTCATAACTGATTATGTAAATAACTATTACCTGTCTGTAATAAAATAAATAATTAGTTATATATTTTACTTCTAAAATTATAATTTATTATGTAGGTAGGTGTGCCAAATATCGGATGTTATTATAACAATAAATTAATCAGATGCATTTATTATTTTTATGATAAAGTTTTGTGGAAAACTGACTTTCTAACTTGTGCATATGCTACAAGGGAAGCTTCAAATGAAAATCCAGGTGCCCAATTATATAAAACTAGCACTGTTTTTGTTTACAGATTTATTTATAAAACAATCTATGTTGCCATACTGTTATCTTCTTTCGTTTCCGCGACATAAAGAAAATTTGTTTACATCGTGTTTACAATTTATAAAGCTACTTGTTAAAACAAAATGTTATTTAGTTGTTTTTTTAATAAGTGAAGTGAACATTCAATAAGACTAGTACAGAACCACTAATAGGGTCCTATACCATAGTCATATTTTAACTATCTTAAATAAGAAGACGAAAATATACATAAATTAATGAGTATTAGTGAAAAAATTTTCTTTAAATATTAACTAGGTCACAAACTACAAGCGATTGAACCTGATTACTAATTGGGTATGACGTGTTAGGTACTAAGAATTTGATTGGTCGCTTGATTTTAAAAAGAAGATTCGCGCGTCTGTAGCGGTCACCTTTGAAAGAATGAAATGTCATGATGTTCTATAACCTAACAAAACATTTAACAATTTTGTGTTTGATGAATTTGTTTAATTATAACATCTAGTAATATTAACAATAATCATGTATTTATAAATAAATCAATTTGTAATATGAATTAAATTAATAATAATATTAATTAAATTAATATTGAAACTTCAAAACAGGCAAACATTAGCGCCATCCGTCGTCATACTTTGTGTAATAATATTGTCAAACTGTTTCAATGTTCTGTAATTTATTAGGAAGAAATCCTTGTTAAATGCTTATTATTTATGTTATTTATACTTAATAATAATTTCTTCGTAAATATAACGTATAAGTTTTTATATAAAAACATTTCAGCTATGCAAACATGAAAAAAATTGTTTCCAGTATAACTAACAGTTTGCCCCATTGTTTGTCGATCACTTGTTAGTATCTGCTACGTCACGCACAAATTATTAAACTTTAAAAATTCATATCTCGCTTATTACGTAAAATTTTTAAGTCGCGTTTGCACTGAAGTTCTTATTTTATCCTGTTCTTACAGGAAAAAAAATAAAAGAAAAATGGTATAGGACCCCATTATTCTGTTTGAATGCTGTCGTAAAATATATGAGACTCCCACGTATGCATAATGCGCATCTAATGCGAAACACAAACGAAATTATAGCAATAACGCAATTGCGCCGCAGATACGTGGAACATCTATTATAGCTTCAGTCCCAATGGACGCACGGCATAATACTATCATGAGTTCAATTTTCTATTCTCATTATATTCATTATAAAAACCTGATTTCATTTTGAGGCGAATTAACTTTACACACAGTTTTATGTCTTCTTTACTATAACCTAAATCGTGTTATTAAATACGTTTCAGTTTTTATCTCTCGCTGAGAGGGTTATTAGATTCATGCTAAAAATCGCATACCCAGAGATTAGTGAATAAGCACATTTTAAGGTCCCTACATTCCGATTTCAACATTTTTACGATGCATGATATATATATCCGTGAGTATTTTTTAACGTGAAACACTAGATTTGTCATATCCATGGTTACGACTTGACATTTGATTGACAGCAGTGTATTTGCTTGTCCCATTTAAAATGAAACATAGGGAACGAATTTGACATTTGACAAGACGATAATAGAGGTTAATTTTGATTAAATAATTGCACCTGCGTTCTAAATTAAATTTAGTTGTAGAAAAATATTGTATGCACCTTGTGTCTGAGTGATTTTCTGTCTCGGCTAAATTCAATAAAATAAAATCAAATGTCAAGTCGTACCTTACAGGAAATTTCATATTATCTGTCATATTGACAAGACGTCGTTAGAAGTTAATTTTGTTTAAATAATTATACCTATTTTCTGAAAATTTAATTTAGTTGTAGAAAAAATATTGTGTGCATTGTGCCCGAAATATGTTTAGTGCTCTCGACTGGTTTTCTGACTCGGCTAAATTTCTTACAATATTTAAATATAATACTTCTGTCAAATTCGTTCCCTATGTTATTTTAAATGGGACAACTAATTACATTGCTGTCAATCAAATGTCGAGTCGTAACCATGGATATGACAAACCCAATATTTCACGTCAAAAAATACCCACGGTATATATATATATATATATATATATATATATATATATATATATATATATATATATATATATGCAGGATGTCTCTCAAATAGGGGGACATGGCTTAACCACAGATTCCTGCATCTAAAATAAGACGATTTAACCAAACTTGCTTGTACCTGTAAGTGTACCATTATTGCCAGTATTCTGTTTCAATGTTCTTCAAAAAAAAATTAATTTTGCTTATAATAACAGAACGCTTTATTCGATTTAGATGAAATCTGGTATGACAGTTCATATGGTTATGTCATCTTTTAATATGATACTTTTTGTTATTAGTGAACCATTAGTGAATGAAACTTAGGTGTCCCAACATTGATTAGACCGGAACTTTTTAATGGCCATGCCGTTACCGTGAAATTGTTTTTTTTTTTTTAGATACGTTCAATATTAAACTTTTCTCTTTCTGTGTAATTTGTGATATCTGTTTTAAAATAAATTTAATCTAGCAGTCTATCCAAATGTCAAACAACTAATTTTTAGTGATAATAACAATTGTTTATGGGTTGTCAAAAATTTCTTTTGCAATATTCTAAAATTAATAACTACCGTTTGTTCGGCCTAATAATATTTTACTACCATTATTATAAATAAACAATTACATATCTTAGCTTACTCCTTAACAAGTTGAGAAGATTGACAACTCGTTACTGTCATTAAAATTAGATGTTTGGCATTTGGGCAGAGTGCTAGATAAAATTTATTTTAAAAATTTACCGTGCAGATACTTAAATTTTATTTTTTCTGTGTGAACCGTAACAGATATCACAAATTACACAGAGAAAAGTTTAGTATTGTAGCTTTCTGAAAAAAAAATATTTCACGTTATCAGCTTGGCCATTAAAAAGTTACGGTATTAGCAAGTATAATCTTAAAAGATGACAATCATATGAACTGTAATAGTAAATGTCATCCAAATCTCATAAAGCGTTGTGTTATTATAAGCAAAAATATTATTTTTCGAAGAACTTTTTAGCAGAATACTGGCTAAATGGTACACTTTGCGGTAGAAGCAATTTTGGTTAAATCGTCTTATTTTAGCGTCAGAAACCTGTGGTTAAGCCATGTTCCCCTATTTGAGAAACATATATATACAGTGTGTCCCATTTAGAGTTGCCACCATTGGGATCTCGAGAACTATAAGAGATACGATGTCGGTTAAATGTAACTTTTTGTGCGCCTGTGGGGAGGCCATCTCAGATGTGCTTTTGTTTTTCCAAAAATTCTCATAGGGCACTAAATAATGACGAAAAACTGAATATTGTTGATTTTTTCTTTTTCAAATAACTTCTAAACTATTAGTAATTTAGAAAAACGTTTCAAATACAAAAGATAGATACTTTTATTAACTAACCAGTGGCGTACGAAAATATAAAATATAATAACCCTTACATCATTGAAAAGAGAAAAAAATAATGATTTTTTTGAGACTGAAATCAGATATGGTTTCTATTTAAAAAAATATAAGTTTGTGTTATATCTCGAAAATTTACGGATATAAAAATTTATTTCATACGCCACTGGTCAGCTAATAAAAATATCTATCTTTTATATTTGAAACGTTTTTCTTAATTACTAATAGTTTAGACGTTATTTGAAAAAGAAAAAATCAACAATATTCAGTTTTTCGTCATTATCTAGTGCCCTATGAGAATTTTTGGAAAAACAAAAGCACATCTGAGATGGCCTCTCAAAGGCGCACAAAAAGTTCCATTTAACCGACATCGTATCTCTTATAGTTCTCGAGATCCCAATGGTGGCACCACTGAAAACCGAGACATAGGCGTTTACCATGGAAAAACAGTGTTTTTCAAATATTATCTGTCCCGCAAGAGTATAGTGGGAGTTTTTGATATGGTTAGAAAGATTATTTAATTTGGCATTTGTAATTTATTTAATAATACATTCTACAAAATAAATATAAAAATAATAAAAATATTAACTTGAACCGGGAGGGATTTGAACTAGTGAAAAATTATCATGGAGCCTTGATTTAACCAAGTCAGCTACCGAACACGTTTCCATGATTACTGTTATTAAATAATAAGTAATAACTGCCAAGTAGGATTATACTTTCGTAAATATTTCAATAATAAAGCATTAAATTAGGAGTATTTAGATACTCTTCGATGCCAGATTAAATAATCTTTCTAACCATATCAAAAACTCCCACTATACTCTTGCGGGACAGATAATATTTGAAAAAAACTGTTTTCCCATAGTAAACGCCTATGTCTCGGTTTTCAGTGTTCACACTGTATATATATATTATTATTATTATTATTATTATTATTATTATTATTATTATTATTATTATTATTATTATTACTATTATTATTAGAATACAATACCCAACAGGCACATGCCCAATTCTGTAATAAGGAGAATAATATATTAATAAGAAATAAAACATTTCTTTATTTCCAGAACTAAATTGAGGAAAATATTAATCTCACCTCCAATGGCACTGTATGATTTAAGCATATGATGTATAGGGGATTTTTACAGGATATTTGATTTAACTGTTTTTAAATAAAAGATAGTTTCAAATCTCGACAACAATCTGTTGACTTGGCTGGAAAGTCGAATGTTAATATACATACAGTCAATGTCGTTATTATAATTTTATACAATAAGATTACTGCAGAAACTTGTCGTTTTTGTTCGAGTGAGGCTAAATCAAATTTTTCTAAAAGTTGTTGCGGTGTACCTATTTGAGTGTAAACTTCTTCCAGAATATTAGTTGCAAATTTTAAGAACTTACTTTGAATTTGCTCTAAAGATTCTAAGTGGTTCCTTTGTGTCAGATTAGATTCCAGATCACCGAACAGTACTCAAGGTGAGAACGAACGACTGCAACAAATAAAAGACGTAAAGTACTCAATGTGGAAACATATCGCAATTACGGATTACGAATTCTATACACTTTAATGCGGACGATGTTTCATAGGCAATATGTGTACTGAAAGATAGTTTTGGATCGAAATATACCCTTAACTCGCAAATAATTTCTGGTCTGTGCAATATGTTATTGTTTTTATAATAGTTAAAATTGATTGGATTTTGTTTTTTAGTAAAAGAAATACACTAACATTTTTCAATATTTTGAAAAAGCTTAATGTCATTGCACCATTGAAATATAATATCTAAATTATCCTGTAATAACAAACAATCATTTATGGAAGATGTACCGCATAAGACTTTTAAATCGTCTGCATTAAGTAAGTAGTTAGGAGTAAGACGCGGTAATGTCGTTAATGAACATATTACATAAAAGGAGTCCTAAAACTGACTCTCGGGGCACGCCTGATTTCTGAAGGAAATACTCTAATTGATGTTCATTACTACACAGAAACTGAAGTCTATTGCTTAGATATGAAATGAGTTGTAAAAGACAATCGGAGAACATAAAGTTTAAGTTTTTGTAAACGAATTGCACGGTAAAACTGTTTCATTTTTTTTTTTTTAATGAAGTTACATAAAATAGCGACAGGTATGTAATAGTTGAGATCATTTTTATTGCCTTTTTTATAAATTGGTCTTATTATAGATAATTTCCATAGTTTGGGAAATTCTGAACTACTCAAAATTATATTGAATAAATTAGTCAGAGGTTTACAAAAACAGATGAGCAATCTTTAATAATAAATGAAGGTATTACGTCTGGCCCAGTTGTCATGTTTGCTTTTAGTTTACATGTAGCTAACATAACCCCATTTTCAGAAACTGCTTTAATGACTAAGATATTATAATAGTCTGGTAATGGCAAACTCTGAATGGTTATTTATTGAATTTTCATTAAATGAATTTGAGAAGTACTCAGCAAAGCAATTAACTATTTCTTGGGAGTCTCAATCGAAATATTATTATAGTTCACAATGCCAGGTATATCAGATGTTTTTCTTTTGTTATTTATAAACAATCAGGAGTTTTTAGGTTTTTGATTAATTTTATCTTGAAATTTATCAACTTCTGACCTAATTTCAGCTCTCAGTTTTAAAAACTCGTCGCGATATAATGTGGATTGAGATCTTTTATAATTCTTCCAAGCTTTGCGCTTTAACTTAAGTTTATATGTATGTTAATTATAGAGCCTGTAAACCACTGGAGGTAAGATTTGGTACATTTTTGTTTCAACGGCACGCTTTTATGAAAAACGTTATTTATTGCAGAATAAAATACTTTAACAGCACTATTTACATCATTTAAGTTGTCAAGGTTATCCCATATGATAGTAGACAATGGGGGATTACACCATTTTTTTTTATAATTTCATCTGAAAATATTAGGAAAACTAAGACTATTGATGAAAATCCGGTGAAAAAAATCCTATTAATAAGCGAGTTATGGTCTCCCGAATTTTGAAAAGATTGACGTGACGTCACATTTATGTGTTTTTATATTAAACTGTTTTCATCATGGACCTAAATGTTCTTGAAATATATGCTATTTTAATTTATATTTACATAAAAATAAATGAATATTATAACACTGTATAAGTATACATGCAATATAATTACAGGTGTATTTAAATTATTAAGTTTAATGCAAGAAATTTATGTTAAAATAAAAACTGTTTGGAAACTGTAGTACAGGAATGTTAGCCCCTCCTTTCGAATTTGAATTTCTTAACTTCCATTGGTAGTAATCCCACCTCCTAACACGCTATTTGTAATGCATGTATAGGCGGTTTCTCGGTCGCCAATCAAAATATTTTCATATTAGTGTCGAAGCGTTATAACAAAAAACCCTTTATTTCCGAAATATCTCAATTATACCATTTCATTTTTTTTTATGAATATTCGTTACTCAGCATATACATTCGTATTTTTTTACTACTTGCCTTTAATTCGATTGAGCCGTAATCCCCCATTCTGAATATAAGAAAGGATAATTTGCTTTTTTAAAATTAAAGCCAGAATTGGTTATACAGTGAAATTTATTATAATTAGTTATGGCTGAAATTTGTACTGTTAATGCAGTAAATATTATTAATAATTAATTCTAATAGTTTAGTGTATTCATTCTTTATAAAATTATGCTGTTGTAGGTTTATGAAATTAAGAAAGTTATTTAAAGAATTGAAATAAGGACAAGATCCAGTGTCGTTATAGCAATTTAGGTAGAGAGGTATATTAAAATCACCAAAGATTATAATATTAGAGTTATGTAATAATTGTATAGCTAGTGATTTAAATCAGGTATTATAATCTGTAAAAGGGCGAAATGGCGGTATATAAATTATAAGAGCATAGATGACAGTGTGATTTGTGATTCACCAAAATTTTATTTAATAATGAAATTGAGCAATAATCGACTGGGTAATGGATGAAGGTTCCCGAAGGAAAAATAATCGGACAAGCAGTCTGCAGTAAGAGTATTTATTATTATTGTTATTATTATTATTATTATTATTATTATTAAATACTCTATACTACAGCCGAAGCCTAATTACAGTATAGGCAAAAGACAAAGATTAAATGTGTAAAGCTATACACAATCAGAAAGAAATAAAAAAGAACTGAATTAAATTATCTGTGAAGAAGACGACGATAGAGCTGCTTGGGTGATAGAAGATATATGTCATGAGAAAAGAAGTTTAAGTCATATAAGTAACACATTTTGTTAATAGGTGAAGTAAAGAAGACTTTAGTACGAGCCGGTTGCAAGTAAAAACAGAATGAGTGACGTGTGAGATACAAGGGCGCATGAAAGTTTATTAGTGATAGAGATTGTGGATCGTTAACATTGTTGTGTATTAATTTAGAAAGATGATAGACTGAATATATTCAGCAATATATATATTGCGTCTTTCCAAAAGACTTAAAAAATTAAAAGTACTAAGTAATTCATTATAAGACATAAAGCGATCAGGGTAAGTTCCATAAGTTTTGAAATGTAAATATTTCAAAAACTTTTTTCGAATTCTATCAATGTTATCTTGATGAACCTCTGCAAACAGACTCCAAATAATAGAACAGTACTCTAATTTAGAGCAAACCAGGGAGTAGTACAAACATATAATGGCTAAGATATTACTAAAGGATCGAGTGTTTCTAATAATAAAACCCAACCTTCGAATAGCCGCTTGACAAATATAATTTATATGTGGCACAAATGTAAGATCTTTATCGAATTTAACCCCAAGATCTTTAACCATGTTGCAACGATTAAGCATATTATTGTCTATAGAATAGTTGTGGATAACTGGAGAGAGTTTCCGAGTGTAAGAAATAACTTCGCATTTCGTAAGGTTGAGATGTAGATTATTCGATGAGCACCATTCATAGAGGGTATCAAGATCACGTTGTAATAATAAACAATCAGGTAGAGAAGATATTGGATAGAAAATCTTAAGATCGTCAGCAAAAAGTAATTTTTCGCAGTGAAGTACCGTAGTGATGTCATTAATAAACAACAGAAACAGTAGTGGGCCTAGATTTGAACCTTGTGGGACACCGGACGTAGCAGTGAATGTAGAGGAATTATGTCCCAGGAATTGTACGGAAAGTTCTCTATGCTGCAGATAGGATGAAAGTAGTGAAATTAACGATGACGATAAGGAGTAATGAGATAATTTATTTAAGAGAATGCAATGATCAATCCTATTAAATGCTTTCGCAAAGTCGGTGTACACACAATCGACCTGACCCTTAGCATCTAAACCCGAGGAAACAACATGTGTAAAATAAGTTAAGTTGGTTACTGCCGAACGCTTTTCCATAAAGCCGTGTTGTGCAATTGAGATTTTATCACAGATTTTATTGTAAATCGCGGAATAGATAATCTTTTCAAACGCTTTACTAAAATTGGATAGCATGGCAATGGGCCTATAGTTATGTATGAAAGCAGCATCCCCAGATTTTAATATTGGCGTAATCTTTGTTTTTTTTTTTTTTCAAACATCAGGAAAAGTGTTAGTGCGAAGACACAGATTAAATATATGAAATAATGCTTTAGAAAATGGAAATGAACAATCTTTTAGAATAACACTTGGTACCGAATCAGGGCCACTGGACAGGTTAGCTTTAAAACTTTTCTTCTATTGCTATATAATTGAGTGCAACCAGATCGTTAGAAGTAATATTTAAGTCTCCAGTTTTGTTATTAATACTATTATTAAAAGAAGAGGAAGATGTGTAGACAGATTTAAAAAAAGACGCAAAAGCATTAGCTATATCATTAGATGATGAAACACTGGTATCATTTAAGTACATATAGACAGGAAAAGTTGTTGTTTTTGATTTTGATTTAACGAAGCTCCAAAATTTATTTGGATCATGTTGAATAGAGTATTTACAAGCTGATTGGTACTAGCGATAAGTGATTTAACTTCAGATCTAAGAGATTTATATTTATCTTTATATTCGAGATTAAATGTGAATTTTTTACTAAGTTTTCTGAAACGTTCTTTTTCTTTGATTTTGGTGGTTTGAAAGTAGGTACTGATGGAACACACTGCTCAAAGAAAGAGTACAAAGTTTTATAAAATAGTTCACAGGCTTGGTTTGGGTCTTTAAATTTATCGAGAATATCCCAATCAAACTTGTCTATTAATACATACAGCTTGACATAATTAGCCCTATTAAAGTTGTAAGAATACTTAATAGGTTTAGTGGTACGAGAAGAATTAGATGGCTGAATATTGTACGTAATGTATAGAGCTGGATGGTGATCATATTCAGAATCGAAAATTAAATCATTAGAATGCACAACACTACATTCAATGTTAGATATTACTACATCAAGGATTCTGTTAAGTGAATTACGGACAGTATTAAATTGCTTGGCACCAAGATAGTCCAGAAAATTAAAGAAACAAGTGGTTTTAGGCACCATTACATCAGAAACAATATCTGGTAAATTGAAGTCACCAAAGATAATATATTTATTATTTTGAATGAATATTAAACTTTCGAAGAAGTCGTAGAGATCTCTATAAACGTGAATGCTCAGTGCAGGTGGTATGTAAAGAACAAAGAGAAAGAGAGGTTTGTTATTTATGACTAACTTAGAGCACACAATGTCAATATTTGGAGGAATTACATCAAAGAAGTTACTTAGGTCAACTGGGATTGAGATGATACAATTTTTAACTAAGAGAAGAACTCCTCCACCCCGTGTAAGTCGGCAAGCATTAAAATTACGATCAGTTCGATAAATTTTGTAACTATCACTACAAATTTCAGAGTTAAGAACACTAGAGTTAAGCCACGTTTCTGAGAAAGCAATAATGTCGTAATGCAGACTATTACTGGCACAAAATAACTGAGCTAAATTACTGTTGAGACCCTGAATATTTTGGTAATAACATGTCATGGTTGGAAGAGATTGTAAGATACAAGAATTATTCAATGATTGCTATTGAGGTCCTAGAATATTAGACTTAAATCTTTTCAATGTCTCTTGGTAAACGTGGCAGTTCTTGCCCCCACACACTGGGAAACATCAATGTTGGAAGAAGATGATTCTTTAAATTTAATACAGTTAATGCATTTGAGTTCAGTAGAAGAGCAATTTTCAGAAGAATGTTTTTCAGCACTTTTAGGGCAATGACGATCAATTTTAGTACAGTTTTTGGCTAAATGATGAAAGCCGTAACACTTATAACATCTTCGAGGTTCAATAGCATCATATACAGCACAAAAATCGTAACCAATAAATATTTTACCAGACTCTGTTATTTTATGATACGTAGTGACATCGACTTGAATAAGTAATTGAAGGACATTTTTATTTTTTTTTTTTTTTTTTTGATGGGCGTTATATCAAGTATCTCACATTTATGATTATGACTAAAACATGAACTATTTTGGTGAATAAGTAACTTCAATGCCTCATCTTTCGTAAGTTGTTCAGACAAACCAACAATCCTAAGACGGGGGTTCAAAGTATGTAAATCATTAACATCATATTTGTCTTTCAAATTCTCACTTACTATTTTCTTGATTGTATTAGGTTGACTAGAGTTAATTATGAGAGCGCCTTTACTAGTTTGTCTCACTGAGTTGAGAGTGATATTGGATGAAATAGGATGAATATTCTTTAAGACATCTGATTTAGTTGTGGAGACAGGTTGAGAATTTTTTGGTTTAACTATTATTGAGGGTTCAGGATTCCTGTTACGAATAGCAGCAGAAAAAGTTTTAGGAGGAACAGTGAGACCATCATTAGAAGTAGAATTCAGGCTCTGGATTACGTCACTTTATTTATTTCAAGCCGACGTTTCGACTATGACATTAGTCTACTTCAGGGCAAGAAATGGTCTAATAACATAAGTTTTTTAGCAACCATCCATAAGAAACAATTAAAATAATCTCAGAGTTGATTGTCATCATGGATAAAAATATAAAAAAATAAATAAATAATTAAATAAATAAATAAATAACTGTTAAAAACGATGAAAAGTCAGTAATAATAAAAAATAAATAAATAAGAATTGATGTAAAATTTTGTCGTCAGAATAAAATTTTGTTAAACATTTTCATTTTATTTTATTCTGACGACAAAATTTTACATCAATTCTTATTTATTTATTTATTTTTTATTATTACTGACCTTTCATCGTTTTTAACCGTTATTTATTTATTTATATTTTTATCCATGGCGACAATCAAGTCTGTGATTATTTTAATTGTTCCTTATGGATGGTTGCTAAAAAACTTATGTTATTAGACCATTTCTTGCCCTGAAGAAGACTAATGTCTTACTGCAGACTACTTGTCCGATTATTCTTCCTTCGGGAACCTTCATTTATTTAATAAGATTTCAATATATGGAATCGTAGTTAACGCATCACTGTAAGACGTAATGTCAGTATTAGAAAACTTAAAATTGTTAGAGACAGCAAACAGGACGCCACCACCACAAGATTTATATATACTACAAAATTTTCGATCATTTCTAAACACAGTGAACTACCTGTTCTCAAAAAGTTCGGAGCTGTGAACACCATCATGACATTAAGATTGAGTAAGTGCAAATAAATGATAATATGCACATAATGAATATTTATATAAATCTTTACATTTTAGGTTGTCCTGTGACATTTTGATAGAGACAATTAAAGTTACAACGATTACAACTATAGTGACTTTATATACATAGTGTGGCCAAACGCCGCCATATTTTGCTAATGATGGCGCGCGAAATTTGAATTCATATGTGAAAACTAAACAAAATTAGATATACAATCAATGAAATAGCATAGCCGCCTCGGTGGTCGAGCGGTTACAGGTAGCGCTCGGCTCTGGGGTCGTGGGTTCGATTCCCACCAGGGGCTTGGATGTTTGTGTATGTCCTAAATTAGACACTCTAATAATAAAATTGTCATTGGCCAATCGGAATCGTACCGAAGGCCAGGGGGGTAGAAAAATAATAAAATAGCATATAAATTGCATACGCAATATTATTTATTTCAAAATACACCCGTAATTTGCAGATAAAGGTATTATATAATATTTTTTGTATAATTCATCTCTAATTATACAAATATTTACATACAAATAATAAATATGTACATACGTCCCCCATAATATTAAATTTGCAAATTAACACACGCTTTAAAGTTTAAACTATAGGTACTTTTGATTCTTCGAAAAATGAGTTAGTTTTAAAATATTGATTAAATATCCTTTGTTAGATTCATTCTTGTAATCAGTATTATTAGGTTATGATCAAAATCCTTTGTTGTATTCAGCAATTTTACAGTTTTAATTTGCAAGATAACAATGCCAGAAAATTATCAGAGACTAAAAAAATATCCGTTTGTACTTATAACTACAATATATATACACATATATATATATATATATATATATAGGGTGTCTCAGGACGAGCTTACGCTATCTATATTTTAAATACTATTTAATATAATTTAACGAAATTTGGTATCTAGGGGTTATCCAACTAAAATATTTTCAAAGCAATAGCACTTCCGGTTTGACCGGAAATTGACCTCAACTTTCTTATTTTAAATGGAATACGCTATATTTTATTTTACCATTGAATGCAGCGGAAAATTTTACATATGAAGCAATAAAAACATTTTACTCATGATCAACTACTTCCGGCGTTATTCAACTTTTTTTGATTTTTTGTCTGAAATCCGGCACATTTTCAAAACTCTGTATATCGGGAACGAGATCGAATTTTTATAATCTGAAAAAAGCCTTTTATAAAGGAGACTTTAAGCTACATTATCCATAGAAGAATCCTCGATTATTTATAAAAATGTGACGGGTACGTTACACCAAAATTACAGTTGACAAACTTCAAAAAAGACAATTTTTTTAAATGGAACCCCCCGTTTTTTATTACATAAATGTATTCTACGGCAAAAAATAAGGGTACTTTATGTAACATGTCCTATGTTGAAAGTTGATAGAATTTCAGTAAATTAGAAAAACATGTAATCTGTGTATAATTATTTTATTAATACGGATAAGTAAGCCATGGAAAAACAATGTTTGTTTTTACAAACTCATCTACTTGATTTCTTAGATAATTTACCGTTGGATCAAAGGAATTTAATATGGTACCAGCATGATGGCGCTCCACCCCGCCATAGAATAAATACTTTTTTGGAAACAATTTTTGAAGATAGGTGGCTGGCAAATAATGGACCAGATGGCCTCCTCGTTCACCCGATTTAACTCCACATGATTTTTTTGTTTGGGGTTACATTAAAAACGGCGTCTATCAAAAACCTTTAACTACTAAAGAAGATTGCCAACATAGGGTACGAACAGCATTTAACAACATGTCTCCTCGGATGATAAAAAATGCTACACAAGAAGAAGTATAGAGAATAGAGTAACAATGTGCTTACATATGAATAGAGGACAGTTTGAATATGTATTAAATTAATCATAGTTTTGTATTTAGAATTTATTTGTTTTTTCCATGGCTTACTTATCCGTATTAATAAAATAATTATACACAGATTACATGTTTTTCTAATTTACTGAAATTCTATCAACTTTCAACATAGGATATGTTACATAAAGTACCCTTATTTTTTGCCGTAGAATACATTTATGTAATAAAAAACGGGGGGTTCCATTTAAAAAAATTGTCTTTTTTGAAGTTTGTCAACTGTAATTTTGGTGTAACGTACCCGTCACAGTTTTATAAATAATCGAGGATTCTTTTATGGATAATGTAGCTTAAAGTCTTCTTTATAAAAGTCTTTTTTCATATTATAAAAATTCGATCTCGTTCCCGATATACAGAGTTTTGAAAATGTGCCGGATTTCAGACAAAAAATCAAAAAATGTTGAATAACGCCGGAAGTAGTTGATCATGAGTAAAATGTTTTTATTGCTTCATATGTAAAATTTTCCGCTGCATTCAATGGTAAAATAAAATATAGCGTATTCTATTTAAAATAAGAAAGTTGAGGTCAATTTCCGGTCAAACCGGAAGTGCTACTGCTTTGAAAATATTTTAGTTAAAACGGGCATGTTGGATAACCCCTAGATACCAAATTTTGTTAAATTATATTAAATATTATTTAAAATATAGATAGCGTAAGCTCGTCCTGAGACACCCTGTATATATATATACAGTGTGTCCCATTTAGAGGTGCCACCATTGGGATCTCGAGAACTATAAAAGATACGATATCGGTTAAATGGAACTTTTTGTGCGCCTTTGGGAGGCCATCTCAGATGTGCTTTTGTTTTTCCAAAAATTCTCATAGGGGACTAGATAATGACGAAAAACTGAATATTGTTGATTTTTTCTTTTTCAAATAACTTCTAAACTATTAGTAATTGAGAAAAAAGGTTCAAATACAAAAGATAGATATTTTTATTAGCTAACCAACGGCGTACGAAATAAATTTTTATATCCGTAAATTTTCGAGATATAACACAAACTTATATTTTTTTAAATGGAATCCATATCTGATTTTAGTCTCAAAAAAATCAATATTTTTTTCTCTTTTCAATGATGTAAGGGTTATTATGTTTTTTAATTTGTTTTGTTCCTAAAATTTAATTTTTCTCTTTATTTTCCTGAATTTTCTTATTATTTTCCAAAAAGACATTATTATTTTTATTAATTATGTTGTATTTAATCAAAATAATTTGTTTTATGCCTTTATTACTTAATATTTTCATTCTAGACTCATAATTACAAATTACACTATAATGTGCCAAGGGCGACCTGATACAAAATATAAAAATTATTTTGATACGAGTTTTGAGCAAATTTTTTTAACGAAATAAATTATTTAAATACGAGGAGTATTTCCAAATAGAAATCTACCAATATTTTTAAAATAATTGTGAATTTAATACAAAATAAGCAAAAAATAATAATTTTGAAAGCAAAACAAATATAAAACATAATAACCCTTACATCGTTGAAAAGAGAAAAAAATATTTATTTTTTTGAGACTAAAATCAGATATGGGTTCCATTTAAAAAAATATAAGTTTGGGTTATATCTCAAAAATTTACGTATATAAAAATTTATTTCGTACGTCACTGGTTAGTTAATAAAAATATCTTTCTTTTATATTTGAAACTTTTTTCTCAATTATTAATAGTTTAGAAGTTATTTGAAAAAGAAAAAATCAACAATATTCAGTTTTTCGTCATTATCAAGTGCCCTATGAGAATTTTCGGAAAAATAAAAGCACATCTGAGATGGCCTCCCAAAGGCGCACAAAAAGTTCCATTTAACCGACATCGTATCTCTTATAGTTCTCGAGATCCCAATGGTGGCACTTTTAAATGGGACACACTGTATATATATATATATATATATATATTAACTGTACGTTGTTTAGTATAGAGAAAGAGATTAATACAAATCTTGTTAATAACAACTTTGTATTAACGCAGTTAACCTAATCAAACACTTTTGAGTCACAAATACACATATATTTTAATTGTTTCGCTATTGGAATTATAAATATAGTATAATTACTTTAAATTTAGATATAATTCACAAACCATATCTTAAATTTCACTTTTCTGAGCTTAATGCATGTAAACAATATTTGAGCTTAGCATAATATCCGCCAAATTCGCGCGGACCAATCAAAATTGATCTCCCTATTGGCCACACTATGTATATACAGTCACTATGTACAGAACTGTTCACAGACAGAATGAGAATTAGAAAAATTGGGTGTCACTGAGAAAAGAGATATTATTAACACGTTGACTGCCATGGCATATTTTGATGTTTCCGTTATGGGGCCATTTATTGCAATAACTTTGGGACTTACAGCGATAACATACCGTAACTGTAAAATTTCAATATCTTTTTTCGTTTTTGAGTTATGAACAATTAGGTGTGCTGGTCCCATGGGACCAGCGTGGCGCAGCAAGTGCCAGTTTGATCTACTGCGCCGTTGGTCCCACACGATAAATCAGTAAATCTAACTTTAAATTTTTGTATATGATGCAGTAGGTATTTAAAGTTATTACCTAACGGTAAAACATCGTTTTTCGGATTATCAAGGTATTGTGGCACACTAATGTCCTGTTTTTTGCAGTAATTATAGTAAATTAGATAATATTAGTTTTCACCTTTAAAATCTATCATATATGTGCTACAAGTTTTTATATAATTTATTTGTATATTATATTGTTCAGAGAATCATTTTATTTTTATTTTATAATGTATAATAGTAAAAGTATAAAAATAATTTATTTTCTTTACATGGGACCACACTTAGTGCAAAACAATTTTTTCAAAATATCTTTGCAGATTATACGCCTACCTGCCCATGCTCATCCGATTCAATACATATTTCAGTATAAATTCAGTTCTGCGGCCAGCTGAGACTAAAAATTTGTGCTGGTCCCATGGGACCAGCGTGGCGTGGTAAGGAAAGACGAGTGCTGGTCCCATGGGACCAGCGTGGCAGTCAACGTGTTAAGTAATTCATTAGAATCCTTTAATTACTATGCATTACTATGAATATTAGTTCTAAATCTTTTTAATGTTTCTTGGTATACATGACAAGATGGATCCCAAACAGCATGATTAATTAAAATATTTGGTTTTGTTTGGGAATTGTATCACGGAGGAATTGGCTAAGTTCAAGTCAGCTCTAAGAATGGAAAAATCATATTGTAAAAAAGAAAAAAGAGTAATCCATGAATTGTAAAATATACAATATAACATAGAAGCCTTGCAAAAAAAAATACATTTAACACTGCAACAATACAAAAAACCTAACAATGAAAAAATATATTATAAAATTTTTCCCTTCGCGAGTAAACATACATTGTAAATCACTCCATAAATAATTTCAATTTAAGTTTTAAATACATCGTATGTTGCAATTTGAATGTTTTTCGATTGACTTTGTACTCGTTTCCGAATTAAAATTCTTTCGTTTGGCAATTTACTAATTATTTTCAATATGAATTACTAGCATTGGGGACTTAATCCATTTCAGTGAACCTTACTTGTGGTGCTTCGAGAATTCAATTCATGTGGTGTATTACCAACTGTTATCGGCCGTTTTATGGATCCACTTCGAGATTCACATCCGTTATTAATCTATTGAAATTAATATTTTTGGACCTTCAGAGGTACAACGCGGGTTCCAGTTCCTGTTAGCTGTCCCAGTATAGCCTACACTGATTCCTGCTTAAATTTCTGCTCCCCTTGGTTCCTGTGCTAGCTCCTGTCTACACAAACATCAACTTTCCATGCTGGTTCCGGTTCATCAAAGGTTAGTAGTCCGTATTTGATTTGCTAGCTCTTTCGTGATACTATTCCCATACTTACTTTCATATTGATTGTTAACAATTGAATTCTAAAAAGAATTCTGGTCCTTCGAGCATTTAACCGCAATTTGATCCTTTCTTTGAAAGGTATTATTCCAATTTCAATTAAATTCTCATAAATAATTTAGAGAAGACCAAACTGTTTTAATTTACAGGTTTGTATGTTTTCAGTTGGGAACAGTGTTTACATTTCAGTACATCATATTTACACTCCTTTAAGGTATGCGCCTCTGCACATTTGGAACAAGTGGGATTCCTTTCTGTGCATCCACAGCAATTGTAACATCGGCGCAAGTCGATCACATCGTAGATTGGTAAGAAGATAGATAAGTGTGATGATCAACTTGCAAGAGGGCTTGTTACACATTTTTGTTATTCTTAAGAGAATTAATGGACCCATCCTCACTGACACTGTCTTGAGAGAATAAAAGTTTATTTTAATTGTACATGTTATTTTAACAGATTAGTAGCCTCTAGTTTTTCAGTTAGCCCTTCTAGTTTTAGTCCAGGGTTCAATAACTTTAATTGTTTGACTTCATATTTGTAGCATAATATCTCATTAGCTAATTGTTTTAGTTAACTGACGGTCGCATTATCTTCACATGAAATTATCCCGCTGCCATATTGGTGATATTTATTTCAGATTCGATGGGATTTAAGGAATGTAACATATAAGATTTAGGAATACTGTGCTTCTGATATCCTGACTTCGGACGAATAATTATAGGAGGCTTGATTTTTTTTATTATTTAAGATATTAGCAGATGATTTAGATTCGGAAGAGTGTTGACTTGTTGACTAGTAATGGTATCATGTACTTTATTTAAATCACATTCAATAGGCAGATTCATCAATAGAATTAGCCGCTAATTCCACTTTTGTTTCCATTTTTAACTCCTTTTCTAATTCGCGAAAATAATTAGCAGCTATTCCGAATTAGCGCTAGTTCCATTTTTAGTCCTATTTTTAGTTCCATGATCTGTCAAATTAACTCCGGTTCTAATTCACGAAACAAGATTAAATAGAAAAAAATAGTTCCAAAACTAATTCTACTATGTATGTAGAATTAAAAGTATTCTGAAATGATAAATATGTAAAAAAAAAACAAAGTATAATTCTTGTGAGGAACAAATTTATTCCACATTTACTAACCAGAGAAGTGTGCACGCGGCAAGATTAATAAGAAGAATTTTATAGGTCCGTGGCTATTGTTCACAGCTGATTATCAGTTAAAAAGTGTTACGATAAATTCCAACGACTAGTTTTTAACCAATCATGATGCAAAACACTTGAAAATTCAACCAATGGGAACAGTATTATACTGATAAAACCCCGTTACCCCGATAATTTTTCGCTACCAAGTAAATAAACAGTTGTTATTGTTTATAACTGTCAATGTGACAATTAATGTGTCAAGTTTCATTTTCGTTGTCTTTGGAATTTATCTCACCAAATACCACACGACCTCTCAGATTTTCTCAGATAAACTTTTATTTTCAAGCACTCATTTTTTTGCTTTTAAGCAAAATCACTCAAGCAAACTGACATTAGGTAAAAACCCTCCTCCTTCGGAGTCGGGATTTACCATGCAGTTTGCTTTCGTGTTTGTTGCTAAGCAAAAAAAATTCGTGCAAAATAAAAATTTATCGATAAAATCAGGAGGTCTTGTGATATTACTTCTGAAAATAGATCATATTTTCAAGGTTTTTTTTTTGGCAAATTGTACGCATAATTTTATACTAATTATATTGAAACATGTTCATAATACATATTATTATTATTATTATTATTATTATTATTATTATTATTATTATTTGTTAGTTGTGGATAAAAATATATTGTTACATTTCATAGATTACCTTCTTTAAATACCAATTGATGTAATAATTAATAATTACTGCGGACCACACATTACATAAACAGAACACATGTGAGAACTCACACCTCACATAGACTCTTTTATCAAAATTCAACTGCAAAAATATTGTTAATTCAAATACCAGAGGTAACAATAAACTTGATCACCTATTTACTAATTTAAATATCTCTTGTTCAGTAGAAAGTAATACTATCTCAGACCATAGCACAATTCTTGTGCATATGCATCTTCCTAGTAATTCATTTCTCCAGAAAGCTTTTAGAGATTACAATAATAGTAATATTAACAACTTTGTAAATGAAATTGAAAATGAAAACTGGGATGAAGTTTATTTAAAAGAAAATATGAATGAAGCGTTTAAAAGCTTTATTGATATATTTCTTTTTTATTTTAATAAAAATTTTCCCATACAAACAAAGAAAATAAACCAAAATACAAAACTATGGTGTACACATGAAATAAAAAATTCTAGCAAAAAACTACATGATCTGTTCCAGCTGCAAAAATGTAACAATAAGTGGAAGGAAATTTACCGCGGGGAAAAAAAGAAACACCTTCGATTAATTAGAGAAACTAAGAGAAGCTTTTTTCAACAAAAGATCTTCTCTTCTAGCAATGTAACAAAAAGTATCTGGCAAGTTATAAAGAGTAATACGAACAACAAATCACTTGAAACAAATATTTCAGTAAAAAAAGGAAATGAAACAATAAATGATCCTTTAGAAATTGCAAATAATTTTAACACATTTTTTAGAGATGCTCCAGTAAATATTATAAACCAAATACACAAACATGGGCAATCGAATATCTCAACCGTAACAGCATTAACGCAACCTAATAGTTTTTTTCTGCAACCCTATACTGAAGACGAACTTATTAAACTAATAGAACTTAAATTGAAAAATAAACAATCTAGCGGCCCTGATGACATTCCCAACTTTCTTATAAAATTAATATTTCATTCCATTGCGAAACCAGTTCTCTTCTTAGTCAACCTATCATTTAATACTGGAAACTTTCCCGAAGAACTTAAAGTAAATAAAATCATTCCAATATATAAAAAAAATGATAAGTGTGACTTAAATAACTACAGGCCAATATCTCTGACATCTGCTTTCTCCAAGGTGTTTGAATATGCATTTCTAAATCGTCTACATTCTTTTTTGGACAAAAATGGCATTATAAATAAAGACCAGTTTGGTTTTAGGTCCAACAGAACTACACTAGATGCTATTCACAAGTCTGTGCAATATATTGCAGACAAAATGGATATAGGTGAACATCCAATCAGTATCTTTTGCGATCTGTCCAAAGCCTTCGACTGCGTTTGTCACTCAAAGCTACTAACCAAACTTTTCTCTTATGGAATTAGAGGTATACCCTTAGAATGGATCAAGTCTTTTGTTGAAAATCGCCGACAATTTGTTTCCATTAATAGCTATGAAAATAACACCATTAAAAATATTAATTCTACTATTATAGTAAATAACACAGGTGTACCTCAGGGATGTATTCTGTCACCTGTGTTATTTATTATATATATCAACGACATAACGTCAGTTTTTGGAGATGAATGTCATATAACTCTGTATGCGGACGATACGTCCATAATCGTTTCTGATGCAAATAATGTATTGTTGCAACAAAAGTGTGAGAACTGCCTGAACGCTTTATCAAAATGGTTTTGTGATAATGATCTTTATTTGAATTTATCTAAAACTCATTACCTACGATTTCATTTTCCTCAATGTAGGGAAAACTTAAATATGAATATCAAAATTAATGAGAATCAAATTAAACGATCTAATAATGGTAACTTTCTCGGTTATATTTTCGACGAAAATTTAATTGGTAAAAACCATACTGATAAACTTGTTTCAAAACTTGGACCAATATGCTACCAGTTTTGGCATTTAGGTAGTGTTCTCACAAAACAACAACTCATTACACTTTACTACGCCCAAGTAGAATCAAGATTACGTTACGGTATCTGCTTTTGGGGAACGTCATCGTCAGCATATAGTGTGTTCATCATCCAAAAACGAATTATTAGAACCATAGCCGGTGTTTCCCGCAATGACTCTTGTAGACTTCTTTTTAAAAATTTTAAAATTCTTACATTAGTGTCTCTTTATATATTTGAAGTTTGTTTATACATTTTTATCAATAAAAATAATTTTAAACTTAGTTCCAGTATTCACACTTTTAATACTAGACAAAAACAGCTATTTTATATTCCGAATATAAAACATAATTCTCTAAATTCTTTACCGGATGTTCAAGGGTTAAGGGTTTTAATAAACTGCCCACCATGATAAAGGTAGAATGCAATAAAATCAAATTTAAAAAACTTCTTAAAAATTATCTTATAGAGAAAAGCTACTACACTTTAAATGAATTTCTTACAGATAATACTGATCGGGCTCAATGATGAAAACATTTCCTATTAATTACTAATTCTGTACACCTATGTATGTAATATTTAAATTTATTAATATTGTTTGACGTATTCAATACATGTACCTCACATGTCTATGAATAAACTGCTATTATTATTATTATTATTATAGAACTCAGCGCGAATGGGGCGACAAGAACTAAGGTGGCAAAACTAATTTGACGTTTGAAGAATTATCACTAACCCAAAATTTAACTCCAACCTTATTCTGTTTTGTGAATAGCTCTAATACCAAAAAATTTAGTTCAGAATAAAAATGGGATTAGCTCCGAATTTAATACTTTTGATGAATCTGCCTGCAAGATTTTTTTTTCATTTATTATGCAGTGATGAAAATTTCTGTTCAAAATCGCTTTGTAAAGAATTAAACAGTATAGTAAGTGTCTACAGCATTAGATGATCTTAGTTTTGACCACGATTCTTGTATTAGTATAATATTAGCAATGAGATCTAGCAATTCAGCGTTATTCACTATTTTGCATGTTATTTACAGACATCACACAAAAAAGGTTATTATTTCTGGAAATTGATTCAAAATCTTTATCTTCGATATTGATACATGAAATGTGGATGTGGAATGACTTACCACAAGATCTCTCACAATCAATTGTTGCCTGACCAGGCTTTTTGTGACAACATTTACCGCAATTGGATTAGTAAATAAATAATATAAATATAATAAAAAAAAAACCTAAAATCTAAAGAAAGAATATGAATGACACACTCAGGACACAGAGCAGAATAGGAAAGCTCCAGTGCGGTCCGTCACGGCTAAAAGTTGAAGACGTACAGGTGTTGGACCTCGAAAAGGGAAACAATAGAGAACTAGTGTTACTGATAATGCAGAAACGGATGACCGATAAAAAGCCTGTCAACTCAAGAAAATATGCGTCACATTACTATTAAATAGAACTAATTGAAAATCGGAGCTAAAATGAAATTATTTAAAATAATACTAAAATCAAGACAAAAATACTTAATAACAAAAACCGCGCAAAATTAAAATGTCACTACAAATTAAAATACGCAAAAAAATCTGTTGTGGCCAGTACAAAACCTTCCGTCAATTCGATGTATTTTGTATATATCCCATACCAAAAATTCCTTGAAAAAGATTCTGTATATCCTATAAAATTGTAACACGAACACAATATTTTTTACAAATTCTGTACCGAAAGTTCCTTTCCCTATTTTATTAGGGGTCGCTGTTTCTTACTCTTCTCTTTTAATCATTCCTGTACAACGCATCTTTTTCACACAATTCTTCCTCTTTCAAATCTTCTGCTACACAGTCCTTCCATCTTCTTCTCTTTGGAGGGACACTCTATCACATTCACACATAACTCTCTGACCCTATACTTTCAACTTTGGTTTTGCATTTGACAACGAAATCTGTCAATTAAATTTTTCTGAATATATCTGTTGTTTCCATAATTTTAACAAAAGCTGACTAATTTTTGAAAGTTAATCTCTCTTAATGTCTCTATAACTCTATATCTATTGAATATGAACGAAACTGTGTAATCAAACCGTATAGAGAATAAGATATTCTTTCATATTGATAATTCGATAATGTCGAAAAATAATATTTAACTGCGTTTTTTCAAGAAAAACTGTTAAAAACTTCAAATAAGGATACTTCCGGTGGATCAATTATAACCAAAATCTAATCAACTCTTCATATGGATGTACAGAAGAGGAATACGAAAGAATTATAATTTTTAGAATTGTAGTATTGGAGTTATCGTCGGAGAAAAATTTGTCACACACGGACATACATACACACACACGGACACACACGGACACACACACACACACACACACATACATACAGACATCATCTTAAAAATAGTAAATTCGTATTTTAGGGACCCTAAAACGTGCTTATTCATTAAAAACTCACCACCGAATTTTTTGACCAAAGACAATACCTTCCTTACCTAAAGGTGACGGAAGGTAAAAAATAAAATGACCTCAGCAGTCCCCAGTCTCCGCTACGTTCCCGCCAGTGACAGGATCAATTAATTGACGCAGTCTTGGTAGGATATTGAGAATAATCCATCAGTATCAACTGTTTACTCTGAAGAACCTAGGTCCGAGAGGTTTTTCATAGCGGATCAACACAGCGGCGAACTCATCTTAGAAGACTTCCAACGCGGACAATCTACCTAGAATAAAGAGCGATATCTACAACACTGTATTGGGTGTATAGGTTGCTTTCCTGTCTATGTCATGCATCTCGCGTTGATCCATTATTTCCATAGAGGATAACTTAGTGAAAACGAGCTAGAAATATTAGATTATTCAAATCCAAATAATATTTTAGATTTTAGTTCAATTAGTGAAATTTTGTCAAAATTAAATATAAACGAAAGTTCTGGTAAAACATATTTAAGTTATAGCTCACCCACAAAAATTCGAAAGTAAATTATTGGAAATAGCACCTAGATTTGTTGGAAATCCAATAAAATTATCAGGATTTTTAGAAATAGTAAATACCCTTGTCAAAACTTATTGAGATTCAAATCCTGAAAATATTAATTCTGTGCAAAATAATCCAGCTCAGCATGCGAAGTTTATTCTACGTGCAATTCAAAAGATTGTAAAACTGTAAAAGATGCCTCATCGCGCAGTTTGGCGATCAACGCGATGAGAATGGATTATACGAGGGCGGATCAATAAGTAGTGAGCCTAGACTAGAAAACATAAACTTATCGCCATAATCTTGTAACTCAATACGTTTAGCTCACCGATATTCAAGTATTCCTTCAGAAAAGTATGTTTTATTAAACTGTCCAAAATATTTGTCAGTTTCAATAATAATCTCCTCATTTGAACCAATTTTTTTTCATCGAGCCAAGTTTTCAGATTGGAAAACAGGAAAAAGTCGAATGGCGCTAAATTTAGTGAATATGGAGAATGCGGAAGCAGTTCGAAATGCATTTCATGTATTTTTGCCATTGAAATAGACGAAATGTGAATACACGAACTCTCCTGAAGAAATAGTTTTTTTTTTTTAAATGTGGTATTTTGTTTTTTATCGCATCGTGCAGTATATCTCGAAGGGATGCATAGTATTCCCCTGTTATCGTTCTATCTTTTTGTAGATGATCTACAAGAAGAATCCTATTGCAGTCCCAAAAGACAGTGGCCATAACTTTCCCGGCCGAAAATACAGTTCGCCTTCTTCGGAGCGCTTACACAAGGCTCAGTCCATTGCTTTGATTATTCTTTCAATTCCAGTGCGTAATTGTTATCCAGGTTTCATCAACCTTTATTCCTCGGCGTCAAAAGTCCTTCGGATTATGCTTCAACTTCGCCAAATTGAGTGCTGAAAAGCGTTCCCGTTCAAGTTTGTGGTCCACAGTCAACAAATGCAGCACCCACCTTACACATATTTCTTTATCTTCAATTCCTTATGCAATATCGAAATCACTGATCCATATGATATGTGTAAAGCCTCTGCTATTTCCTACACTTACACTAACAATATCTGGAGTACTCACGTCTTTTAGACGTTCACTGAATTCATCAAATACACTGGTCCGGCCACGTTTAAATTCTGCTGTCCATCGTTTTATGGTTGCAGTCGATGGAGATTGATTCCCATATTTCCAGTTCAGCTTTGATTTCATTGACAGTTTTGTTCGTTAAAAGTAAGAACTTAATCACTGATCTATATTCCACTTTTCCTATGTTTCAAAATGGGCTATAAACAGTTCATTTGCGACTTAAATACGAGGGGAGTTTTTTATGTTATCTACCTAGCTATGAAAACAACGAGTTAGAAAACAAATAAAATTTTATTTTTCTACGTAAGAACCGTTAACACTAACACACTTATTCCAACGTTTTTCTAATAAAGCTACGCCTGCAAAAAAAATCTTTTGGTAATTCTGCAAAATACGACTCCACTGCGTTTTCCAAGTCATCATTCGATAAAAAGCGACTCTCTCTCAAATGTGTTTTGAGTTTTGGAAAGAAATAATAGTCGGACGTGGTCAGGACTGTAAGGTGGATGTTGCAATTCGTCAAAGCCGCATTCATTGACTACTGCTTGAACAATTCGTGCTTTATGCACCCTGCAGTTGTTGTGCAGAAGCAGCATTTTCTGATCATAATTGTGGGGTCTTTTTTTCGCGTATAGCCGCTTTCAAGTTCTTAATTGTGTCTTTGTAGACATGAAAATGTCACAGCAACTTGATATAAGAAAATTGTCGCGATAGCATATTGTTTTCATAGCTAGGTAGATAACATAAAAAACTCCCCTCGTAACAAGCGTTATTGCAATCGAAATTATAACAAATTTTCATAATAATGTTTTCACAATTTGCAATTTTGAAAAACAAAGTAATTGTTTTAATAGTGTTGCCCTCTTTTGTTAGGCTCACTACTTTTTGATCCTTTTGGCTCTTTACAATTTTATACGAGGGTACTAATTTAAGTACTGTGACGAAATCACAATTTTTCGCCATGGAAAATCCAACACGCCGTCGTCCATGGAGCACCACCGTCCACATTGGGGCCGTATCACTGCATGTACCCTTTTTCTAGAGGCAGCTATGACACAGAAACAGAGTTCGTCAGTTTAAATTATTCTTACATAGCACATAACCTTACCTGCAGCACGTGGTCAGCACGCGGTAACGGCCAACGACATATCCTCCAGTTTCTATCATGCCACCATCATCCAAGGGTTTTCGTGGCCGGCATTCTCTCTACACATCACACGGCCACCCCAAAAACAATCCTTCGCGTCAGTTGGACAATTGGATCACGAATTCCAGACCGCAGCACCAAACTCAGGCGGAATAAACCTAAACTTGAGATATTTGTTAATTTCTATTTATTGTAACATTATTTTATATATTTTACCTGTTAGTTTAGAACAAGAAAAACTGGATTTTCATATTTTCACTTGCGTATAGAATTTTCGAGAAATATTTTAATAGCCAAGCCTCATGACCAATAGAAAGCCATGTCTGTTCTCCCACTCGGCCAATCAAATACGAATAAAGCCCCTTCCACGTAAACCGCGCGCGTTCGAACGAGAATTGCTAAAATTCGGCTATAAGAGGCGAAGCACCAGCCCTAGAAGGCAGATTCTGTCTCTTGCTAGCTGTTCTAGCCAGTTCCAGAATCCAGAAGACCTCTTACAGCTGTTCTGTAGGATCCAATCACCGAGTGTCGCTGTTTGACAAGTCAAAGTTTCACCGAGTGAATATTACTCAACGTTTGTCGTGAGAGTACATAATATTTCACGTTTCTAAGTTTCTCAGATTTAATATTTCACGTACAAGTTCTCAGTGTAAATATTATTTCAAGTTTGTCTAGAATATAAATAATATTTCGCGTACTAAGTTCACAAAGTTGATATTTCCAGTTTTACTTGATGGTAAAATTGTCAGTAGTTTGAATAACAATAGACACAGTTTCTCAGTCATTTATTAAATTGTACATAGTGTGTAAATAAACATAGTTTTAGTGTACTGCATTTTTCACTGCACAAAAACAACCTAAGAATCCTGGTCTATACGACTAGCTATCCGCAAACCTTCCTCATCCTTCTCAAGATGGCGCCCCAGCAAGAAACAATCACGATAGCAGCGTTGAAGAGTGAGGATGACGTCACAATTTGGCGCTCTAGCAATAACGTCACAGTGCTTTGCATAATTATGTCAAAATTCACGAAACTGATGAAAATATCAAAACTGAAAAGAATAATTTTTATAACAGCCACGCTTTAAAAATATTCTTAGCAGGCTTAAAAGAACCATTAGGCTCTACAATCCGAGCCATGAAACCTAAAGACTTAGCAGAATGTAGGCAATTTATAATATCCGAAAATAATATCAGACACAGATACCTACATACGAGAAAAATAAAACTTCTACGAGTATACAAAAACCACATCCAAATACATATAATCCAAGGCATATTCAATTTCCTCGACATCCACTAGCATCACCTTACGGTGCTTGTACTACCCGCAATTTCAAAATTTTCATAAAAATCAATTTCAATAATTTCCTAGCAACCCCATCCAACCACAACCTCGACAATTTCAAGCACCACAAAGATTCTTTAGCAATCAGCAAGTATTCGGAAATAATATTCCAAAATCAAATACTATAAATAGTTGGAAACCCCAGGGCTCTGCAAATTGCCACATTTATCCTAAACCCACACCTATGAGCGGAATATCCCATGGAACTTTCCCAAGACAAGACACTAGGCTGCAAAGACTTCAAAATCAAAAACCAACAAATTCTATTTCTAAAGAGTTACATAACGTAGAACAATCTGCACAATCTACACAATTTGATGAGTTGACTACGACAACTACGAGACTGATAATACAGTGCTGTACTCACAAGAAAACGATTATTATGTAAATGACGATTTTGAAAATTATTATCCTTTTGAACCAGGGTCAACTGAAAGTAGCCAAAATTTTCCTCAAACGAGCCAGTCAACGAACTCATCATTAAAACAATTAATGTAGGAGCGACAAAATCATTTTTGAATCTGGAATTAGCTGAAATATATTTTAAATTATTTAAAATTCGATTATCGAAAGATAAACAAAAAAAAAAACTATAGACAACCGTTACCCAATTCCTAATATATCTGACATTTTAGAGAGACTCGAAGGATCACAATACTTTTCCGTAATTGATCTCGAGAGCGGATTTCACCAAATTGAAATGCACCCTGACGACGTTCAAAAAACTGCACTTAATGTCGAACACGGACACTACGAGTTCTTGCGAACTCCATTTGGCTTGAAAAATGCTCCATCAACTTTTTAGAGAGTTATGGACAATGTTCTAAGAGAATATCTTAACAAAATCTGTTTTGTTTTTATAGACGACTTAATATTTTCTACATCTCTTCAAGATCACATTGTAAATTTAAAACAAATATTTCTGAAGATGCCGTAACTGGCGAAATTGTCCAATAATGTTCAATTTATTATTAACCGAGTGTTTTATTTAATAATTTCCAATATGTTTCTCCGAGTGCCAACAGCTTCATCCGTTAAATTAATTAAAACAAATATTTCAAAAATTACGCAGAAAATAGTCTTAAAGTTCAACTCTACAAGTTTAAATTCCTAAAAAAGGAAGTTGCTTTTCTTGGACATTTAGTTAGATCAGAAGGAATCAAACCTAATCCAGAAAAAAGTCATTCAAAATTATCCCCTACCAAAAACAAGTAGAGAAATAAAAGAATTTTTAGAACTAATTGATTATTACCGGAAATTCATTAAAAAAATTATAAAACTTGTCAAAGCTTAAAGAAAAATGCGACCGTTGACATACAAAATCGTGACTATAAAAACTGCTTCAACACTTGCAAAAATCTACTGTCAAACGAACCAATTTTACAACTTCCTGACTTTGAGAAACCATTTATTTTCACAACAGACGCTAGCAATTATGCAATAGGGCGGTGTTAAGTCGAATCCGATTTATCGTTATCTTATGCAAGTCGTATGCCGAATGAAACTGAAACGAAATATTCTGCAGTGGAGATAGAATTATTAGCAATCATTTGGGCCGTAATAGTATATTATACACCAAGGTTGAGAAGATAATCATTATTGACCCAGCGCCAATATTGTAACCCGAGGGCGCAGTCCGAGGGAACAAGGCGCTTGGTCAATAATAATCTTCTCAGCCGTGGTTTATATACTATTTTTTTTTTTCACTACTAGCACATAAATCCTATTTGAATATTGATAATAACAATAATTTTGACATGAATAATTACGTTACTTATTTGTTAATATTCACAAAAACAAAGTAGGCTGCATTTGTTTTTATCTGACGATTCGCTCATTTCGCTGGTTTGATACCCTCACTTATGGGCCTTGATTTGTATTTGATTTAATTATTTAATAAAAACACTTTGTGCTGTTACAGTGAGCAGCCTTATTAGTTTATTATTATTTTTAAATAAATCTATTGAAATGTATTTACCTACAAATACAAAAAAAATAGTGATTTATTCATTCCTACATCTACACGTGTTTCACATTATTTTCACCAAAACAGCACAAGTGGCCAGGTGAGGCGGCAGCGTAGATCAATTTAAAATTAAGCGGCAAATATAAATTATATACTTAACATCTTTCTTGAGTTTAATGAGTTAAATAATATTTGGATTTGGAGGCTTGAGTTTTATTGAAAAGTGACAATTTGCATTATAGACCTAGGTTAATAATAAATTATTATTGACCTAGGTTACCATGGTTATAAGCAAGCGGTAGTGAAAAACAATTTCTCATTTCAAATAAAGGTAAATAATAGTGGGTTCCTAGGCTAGTAGTGAAAAAAACATTTATTTCACTACTAGCCTATAAACATATCATTATTGATTATTTTTGACACCAGATGTCATATTTGAAAAAAAAAAAATCATAAAATACTGCTATTACAAACTTAACAGGCATTATGCCAGTTTTGATTATAATTATAACAAATTGTCGGCTCAGTTTAACATGGTGACTCTATATTCATAACATTCAGCCTTGTTTCTATTTATTTAAATTACGTAATGGTTATATAGATGATCCATGTTGACTAGATCTTATAATGCTGAATGTACAAAGTATAACATCTAGAAACAAAATTACTTTCAACTATGCTACGGCAAGAACAAATTATGAAACGAAATCTGCAATAAGACGGCTGTGCACTACCTTCAATAATATATCATGCAATAGAGACATATTTGGCGACTCCCCTATAAAGTTTAAACAAATATTGTGTAATTACTTTGTGGTTTAGATATTACTTATTCTAATGTATAACTTCTTAATTTAGATCATTTCATGTGGTGAATGTAATTTTATTTTTTTTTCTTTGTTATTATTGTACGTTTACTTCTAATCATACGATTATTTAATATCTAATAAATAATCCTCCTGTAATTGGGATCTAGAATCCTGTTAGAATGATTAATAAATAAATAAATAAATAAATACATAAAGAATTAGGTATGTACCAGTAGTGAAGAAAAATAATATATGTATACACCACTGTTATGAAGAACATTACTGTCCTCGCGAATTATAATCCCTCGGTTCCCTTGAGATTAGAATCTTTCGCTTGGTCAATAGTGATACTCTTCATAACCTTGATGTATAATATACTATTAGTCCATATTTGTGTGGAAGAGAATTTTTTATTTATGCTGACCAACGCCCTTTGCAATGGTTATTTTCATTAAAAGAGCCGAACTCTAAGCTTGTGAAATGGAGACTCAAGTTAGAGAAATACTACTACAAAATTATTTACAAAAAGGTTCAGTCAATAAAAACGCGGATGCGTTGTCCCGTATACAGATTAGCACCAACGAAACAATCAAAAATTCAGGAAGAATATTCGATTACATGAAAGAATTTAATAATAGTTTTAGTAAAACGAACGTAGCAGGAAATAATAAAAACTTATATAACATGTCATTAATAGTAGAACCAGACAATGACAAAATTGACAGTGACATATCAGATGATGAAATTGTTCACACAAACAGAGAAAACCCAATGTCGGACAAACCCGTTGATATCGGAAAAAACAAAATAATAATATCACAAGTTAACTATGATCCTAAAAAACCAAAAATCGTAAAACTTTTCGGAGGTACACAACGCTTTAATGTTCAAATTTCAAAAAATAATTTTGCTAAGGATATAGTCAATTTCACTAAAGAATATATTATCAAAAAAATTATATACTGTCTACACTTCGAAGACCCCATTTACGAAGAATTTAGTTCAGTCATTCAAAAGAATTTTAAAAATTCTCAAATAAATTTACGAAGATACAACCAAAAATTATTAGATATTGAAGACCTGTCAGAAATTAAACAAACAATTCAGAACTATTACGAAAGTAAGATCAATCATCGAGGTGTCAATGATACAGAAAACCAACTAAAGAAAAAATCAGTACAAACTTACATTAATGAATGCAAAATATGTTTAAAAACTAAATGTGATAGAGTCCCATTAAAGCTAAAATTTAATATAACTTCTACCCCAACAAAACCATTCGAAACCTTACATATCGATTCAATCACTTTAGAAAAACAAAAATTCTTATCAATCCTTGATGCATTCTCTATATATTCTCAAATTTATAAATTAGACTCAGACCAAGGAACAGAAGTCGTTAATAACCTTATTGAGTATTTCATACACCACGGAATACCAGATCAAATCATTTCCGATAATGGCCTGGAATTTAAAAATTCCTTAATTATAGATATTAAATGTTCATAAAGTAAAGTACACAACAACCAGAATATAACGGATTGATTGAAAGATTTCATTCGACCTTAGTAGAACATTTCAGTTACTTAACAATCAAGAGGAGTATAAAAAAGAGCCAATTGAAATAAAAATTAATTAGGCACTCTTAGCGTATAATAATTCTATTCACTTTTCTACAAAATTAAGACCTTGTGAAATCGTATCAACACATTTAGATGTAAATTCACCCCTAGATATTTATTTAGAATACACATTAGTTTACTTACTTAATCCTGCACCTTTCTACCCTCACGGGTGTAAGGCGTTCCCCCGGCCTGCGGGGGAGAGGGTTGAGTTCTGATTTGTTGGTCTTCTCCATATTTCTTTCCACTCTGCTCTATCTTGTGTTGCTGTCTTCGTTTCTTCCCAAGTTAGACCTCTTCTTTGCGCTGCCTCCTTTACTTCTTCCAGCCACGTTCTTCTTGGTCGTCCTCGTGGTTTCTTTCTTCCAATTTTTGCTTCAAACACTTTTTTAACTATTCTCTCCTCTCCCATCCTTTCTACATGCCCATACCATCTCATCTGTCCTTCTGCTATCTTATCTTCTATTGCTTTTACTTTTAAGTTTTGTCTGTAGGTTGTGTTTTCAATTCTGTCCAGTCTTGTTTTCCCCTCTATTTTTCTCAAGAATCTCATTTCGGTAGCCGTAATTTTTTCTTTTTGTCTTTGCGTTAATGTCCATGTTTCAGCTCCGTGTATGAGTATAGGTGTCACTACTTTCTTAAATATTTGTACCCTGGTCTCTTTCGGTATTTCTTTCTTTCCTAAGAAGCTGTGTTTGATGCTATTGAATATTTTGCCTCCTGTTGTTCTTCTTTCTTTTATTTCTTCATCAAATCTTCCATCTTCTGAGATCATTGCCCCCAGGTATTTAAATTTTTGGACTTGCTGTAGATTTTCATTTTTTAGTTGTATCGTGTGGTGTTGTTCATTTCTTCCTAGTATCATGGTTTTCGTTTTTTCTTTATTGATCTTCATGTTTAATTTTTGTAGCGCTTTATCATATATTTCTATATTCCTTATTAAGGTTTTTTCGTCTTCTGCTATGATGACCATGTCATCTGCATAGCATAATTCTGCTATTTCCACTCTTCTCAATTTCCAATTTCCTATGTAGTATTTCTTTACTTCTTTCTTTGTCTCTTTTATTCCTTCGTCAAGAATTAGAGTAAACAGAAGCGGGCTCAAAATGCATCCTTGCCTTACTCCGGCTGTAGTTTCAAATGTATTGGAGGTCTCTTGTTTCACTCTTACATAGCTCTTAGTGTTTGAATATAGGCTCTGAATTCCTGTTATTAACGTATTTGATATTCCCCTTTTTCTTAGCGTTTTCCATATGTCTTCTCTATTGATTCTATCAAACGCTTTCTCTAGATCAATGAAGCACACATGTACGTTTCTCCCTTCTTTTATTGCCTTTTCCCCTATTTGTCTTAGTATGAATATCGCATCATTTACTCCTCTATTTGGTCTAAAACCAAATTGAGTTTCCTCTAAAGATTCTTCCAGCTCTATTCTTAGTCTACTCTCCAGGATTCTTGCATATATTTTGGCCACTGTGCTTATTAGGGTAATTCCTCTATAGTTCCGGCACTCTCTGCTATCTCCTTTTTTAAATATTGGTGTTATGATACCTATTTGCCATTCTGCTGGTGTTATTCCTTTTAGCGCTTCATTCATTATGTCTTTAAGTTCCTGTAGTGCTGATTCGGGTAGTGCTTTCAGCATGTCTGCTGTTATTTTGTCATGTCCGGGTGCTTTTCCTCTTTTGGTTTTTCTTATTGCTTCTATTATTTCTTTCAAGCTTATTTCTTCTTCTTGTGTTATTTCTGTTTCCTTTGTTCGTGTGCGATGGCTTTCTTGTTGTTCTTCATCTTTAGTATCATTTCCCTCTAGTAATTCTATGAAATACTGTCTCCATCTATCCATTATTCTGTCTTCTTCTGCTATCGTCTTTCCTTCCTTATCTTTAATGTTCGTAATTGTTGCTGTCTTCTTTTGTCTTATATTTTTAAGTGTTCCAAAAAATAATTTCTGGTTTTCATTGTATGCGTTTTTCATTTTTTCACCAAATTCTCTCCATGCTTTTTCTTTTTCTTCCTTTATTACTCTTTTTACTTTTTTCCTTTGTTCTTTATATTTTTCATAGTCAGTAGGTTCTTTCGTTTGTAGATATTTATTCCACTTGTTCTTTTTTTCTTTCACTGTAACTTTTACCCTTTCCGACCACCATCTAGTTTTGTTTGTGTTTCTGTTCACTATTCTAGTCGTGCCACAGCTTTTTTCTGCTGCCTCTAGTACTGTCTTTTTGAAGTTCTTCCATTTCTTTTCTATGTTTCCTTCTTTTTCTTTTGCTTTTTTCTTAAACTCTTCGTTGACGTTCTTTTGAAATTTTTCTTCTATCTCTTGTCTTCTAAGTTCATGGCATTTTATTTTCTTATTTACTATCTTTCTTTTGGTTTCGTTTTTTGTGATTACTTCTTGCTTTAGTATCATTGTTACAAGGAAATGGTCGCTTCCAATCTCTGGTCCTCTTTTTACTTTTATGTCTTTTACTCTATTCCAGCTGTCTATGTTAATTAGGAAATAATCTATAATCGATTTTTCATTTCTGCTTATAACTTGTCTTGTTATTTTATGTATTTCTTTGTGCTTGAAGTGTGTATTTCCGATTTTGAACTCATTCTCTAGGCAAAACTCTATTATTCTTTTCCCGTTTGTATTCGTCACATTCTCTCCATTCCTACCTAAGCACCACTCTATTCCATCATTCTTATTTCCTACCCTCCCGTTAAGGTCTCCCATTATTATTACTCTCTTTTCACTTCTGTCTACTATTTCTTGTAGTTCTTTAAAGAAGTTATCTTTTTCTTCTTTTCTTGCGTCCTCGTTCGGTCCATAGCCCACAATTAGCGTGTATTCTTCGTTTTCGTCTCCTTCCTTAACATTTATTGATAGTAATCTTTCATTCAATAGGTTTTCTTTCGAAACATATTTCATCTTATCCTCTTTAATTAAAATTGCCACCCCTGCCTTGGCGTTTTCTCTTTCCGATACTCCTACCCAGTACATCCAATATCCATTTTGTGTCTTTGTGATTCCTTTGCCTTTCCTCTTTGTTTCTGTTATACCCACGTAATCCATATTCATTTTTGCCAGTTCTTCTGTTAATTCATATTCTTTTCCTGTTAAACTTTTTACATTCCATGTTCCAAATTTTATTATTTTCCCTGGTTTATTTACTCTATTTTTTATTTTGCCCATCCCGTACTTAATTATATGTGTTTTGTTGTTCCTTATCGTATCCTTTTCCTTTGCTTGCGACGTCTTTCCTTTTTGTTGCAATTTTCCTCGTTTTTCCCTTAGTTTTTTGACGCAGTACCTCCTTCTTCTTTGACCTCTATCATCTTCTTTTGTGTTTTGTCCCATTTCCATTCCTTTCCATTTATTGTTATTTTCTGATAGCCTATCTTCAATATATCTCCTGCCTTTTTATTTTTCTCTGCTAACATTTTTATTTCCTTTTGTATTTCGCGCTCATTTCTTGTTAGTTCGTTGTTTATGAAGATTTTGTCCTTTAAGGTTCTTAGGTTCTTTTTATTCGCCATTACTTTTTGTTTATCTTGAAAATTTTCCATTTGTACCTTACATGTCTTCTCTCCTATCTTTATTGCTTCCTTCACTTGTACATTAACTCCAATTTTCTTGTGTATGAAGTCTTCCACGGTGTTTTTTAGGTCTTTTCTGCTGATTGAGTCTGTTCTTAGCCCTACAATCACGAAATTATTTTTGATTTTTTCTTTATCTAATCTCTCGATTCTCTCTTTCATGTCGTTCAATTCTTTTTTTATCTCTATGTTTTCTTCCTTCAGCTGTTCATTTATCTGTTTCATTCGTAGTAGTTCCTCTTTATATTCTTTCTGATCCTGTTTTATCTCTTTTGTATCGTTCTTTATTTGTAATATAATTTTCATTAAATCTCTTAATTCTATTTTATCACTTCCTTCTTTGTTACTTTTATCATCTCTATCCGAAGACATATTTGCACAACTTTCCTGAGTACGGGCCTGACTAAAATTTTTATCTTGGTATGCAGGTTCTAGCTTACCGCCGCTAAACTACGCTTGCTCACCGTTTATATGTACGTCCTTGGCTACTGTCTCACCGCTGTATACACTTTTTTACTCTAATTTAGAGCTTCTAGGTACTTCTCACTTCACTTTCTTTATTCACAACACTACCTTGTTTCACTAGAGTTTAATTATTTCATATGGTCCGCGAATTAAAGCGTGATATCTATCGTTTAACGAATTTGACTATCGCCGCGCACGTTCGCCACAACCGTATTCTCTGCCTTTCACAACTCAACTCAAAAAAACAATTGAATATGCGAATAAAAATAGAGAAGATTTACCCGAAATACCTAATTATGTTTTCGTGAAAAATAAACAAAAACAAAGTAAAACTAATCATAAATTCAAACCCGAAAAAAAAAATCAATCCTACTTTGAAAACAGCAGATATAAAACCAGATCATGGTCATGGTAATACATCAAAAAACATTCACTTATCCAACATAAAAAGACCTAGGCGAAAAACATAATTTTAATATTAAGCAAAAGCAAAAGAAAAATAAATTCAAAATTCTAGAAAACAAAATATTGAAAAAATCTCTCTTGTTGCAGACTTGCGACACAAGAAGTTCAGATACAGAAGTTAGTGAATAATCCCGGAGTTTTCCCATTTAAATTAGGACATGCCAAAATTAAAACCGCTTCCCATACATTCCTACATTACATTGACATTAAAACTATTAAAGACAGAGTTGACTTAATCAACGAAAATTTTTCAGATTAAATACAGTAGTATATTCTTCTACTACTCCCAAATTTTATCATATATTAAATACGAACTGAACATTGTAAATAGAAAACTAAACACTTTCTACCCAGAAAAACGCCATAAAGAGGATTAATTAACCCTTTAGGATCACTTGTCAAATTTGTGAATAATAATATGAACAACGACGATGCTTAAAAAATTCACAACATTTTAAAATTAGAAACAGATCAAAATAAAATTGTCATAAAATTAAACAATCATATTTCACTTTCCAAAAATATAATGTCAAATATTAACCATACACAGACACTATTAATTGGAAGAATCTCGAACATTTAGAAAAGTTGAAGAAAAGTTGTTAGAATAAATTAACATATAATTAAAGGGGTCCCGTGGCCGCGTGCCTGAGTGTCTGGTCGCGAACCTGGGGGAACCGGGTTCGATCCCGACAGACGCCAAATATTTCCAATTTTAAATTGCACAAAAGTGACCCCTGCGGTGCACTCTCCACACCAACTATGAGTGCCCGTGAGGTGACGCCTGGTAAGCGCCCACACGGTAAAATATATCGTCATCATTACCGATGTCTACATGTGTTGTAGATACTGGCATACCCAGAAATGGGTAATATGCCGTGATGATATATTTATTTATTTAATTAAAGAATAGATGTAATTAGAAGTTATTTTGTATACAAGAAAAGTTGATTACAATATTTATGTAACCTAAAATGGAAATTTCGATAGGTTTTCTGCTGGCCACAATAGATTTTTTATGTTTCCAAGCAGTAGAATAATAATATCTTCAGTCAGTCCCAGCATATTATGTGGCAAATGACGCAAAGTTTGAAAATTTAAACTTACCTAACTATTCGGGGTCATCGCCAGGAGTGCAGAAGGGGCTTAGTCCCTTCTAGAAGTTCCAGAGACCAAATTCTAAGAAACAAATATTTTTCCACAAGTATGTACTTTTTATCGACCGCCATAGATTCTACAATGGAAATATTGTTATCGCTAGTGCTACCAACGCCGGCAATGTATTCCGGATGTTCGAATTTTAAAATTTCCGATATCCTGATTTTTTAATCTTGAAAATCCGAATGTCCGTTTTATCCAGAAGGAATCGGGATGAAATCGGAAGCCGGATGGAATTAGAATCCGGGTGAAACCGGAAATACATATCTTGCATCCTCACAATATTCAATATGTTATTTAATCTAAAGAGAGACCACCGATTTATCTAAAAATTGAAATATCCAGTTTCTACGATTACTGGATTGTCCGCAAACCGGTTAAATACGGTAAGGTATAATTTTAGTTGTCTGGATTTGTTTTCCAGATTCTGGTTTTGCAGACATCGGATTTTTCGGATATCGCTTTAATATCCGCAAACCACAGTACAGACTACGACAACATTATGTATCAAAGGTTGCACCAAATTTGTAACTGAAAAAGCCTAAAGTGCAATGGTTTGGTGAAACAGACTCTAGGTGTTGATGTTGAATTAAGGCTGGTTTATGTAAGCTTAAGAATTTACCTTAGCATTAGCATTATGACTTTGCATTAATAATTCAAGTATAGACAAATGTGTGCTGCGGTACATGTAGCTATAACCTTAACCTTAGCATTATGCCGTTACCCTAGAATATGACAAATGACAATTTCTAATTTTCAAGTCATAATGCTAATGCCAACCAATCAGAAGAGTATTTTGTATATAATATAATATACATATTATGTTCGTGCACGACAGCTTGATTCTGGAGATATTTACGACAGTCAATTGACATCTGTCATTATTTTGTTATTTTTGAATATTTCTGTCACATAGTCTTGACTAAAAATGAGTGTCATTGAAAAAAAAGTCCAATTAATACAGTTAATTGAACAATGTAGATATATTTATGATGAAAAAGATGTGTCGATTTTACAAGAAGTGACATTACCGGCCTGCTCTTATTGGTTTGCCCTAAGAAATACATGAACCGGATAGCGTAATACAAAGTTTAATGCAGTCACAATGTTAATGCTAAGGTAAATGCATAAGTTTACAGTTTACATAAGCCAGCCTTTATGCCGTTACCCTAGAATATGACAAATTCTAAATTTTAAGTTATAATGCTAATGCCGTCCAATCAGAAGAGTATATGTTCGTGGACGACACCTTGATTCTGACGATATTCACGACAGTCAATTGACATCTGTCTTCATTTTGTTATTTTTGAATATTTCTATCATATTGCCTTGAAAAATATGTCCAACTAAGGGCCCAATTCTCAATTTTCACCGGAGTGATATGTAGTGAAAATTTTTCACTTTATCACTTGGAGCTATTCTCATTTCCAAAGTGATCTGATATAAATGAGTGAGAAAGTGTAATATTGTATGTATTTACCGTATGTTGACAATATTGGTTGCGCATAACAAAAAAATACAAATTTGGCGCGTGTGTTAGTTCATATTTGACAAATAATATCATGACACTGGCAAGTGATATGATATAAATTTTTAGACGACCATTGTGGTAAGTATGACATATCAACGTAGTATCCTAACACTGAAAGTTGAACTTATGACATTAGTGTTACGATATATTTCATATAGTAATAGTTGACACTGTTGTCATTATTTTCTGGCTATATGTATACATTATTCATTTGTCAGCTGTCCGTACTATTGCGGCCAAATACTGGAAACACCTATTTTTTATTTTTGTAATTCAGTCTTTGCCAGGATATTCAAACATAGGCGTTGCAAATTTTCTGTAATTATTTACATAAATGTCAATGTCACATTAAATGAAAAGCACTAAAATGCCTCGACATTTGAATGAAAACGAAAAGACGAGAGCTATGATAGAAATAAATGAAGCCCCCATAAAATATTAATTCTTTGTTTTTAATTTTCTGGTTTATAATTTTGTGTTCACCGTTTTTCATTATATTTTATTTTTCATATAAATAATACACGTTTCTCTTTCTCTGTTTTGATTAAATTATTTAATTACTAAAATAAAAATTAAGTAAATAAAAACAGTTTTATGGATTTCATAATGAAACGCCACTGCATGTGTGGCATTATTTGATGTCATTTTGACATGGAAATCAAATTACAATGTTAAAAATTCATAAAAACAGCTAACTAGATAAACGTATGTGTTTCCATTTTTTTTTTTGCAAAAATTGTACGTTTAAAATTTATTTAAGCTCGTCTAAAAAATAATGTTCATAAAATGTATGAAATACAAATATCTTAGCTCGTGTGTATTGACTTGCACTCCGCTACGCGCCGTGCGTCAATTTACACTCGCATGATATTTGGTTTTTTTCATAACTTGTTACGAAAATAACTATATCATTTCATATCATATCTCAATGGTGAAAATTGAGAATTGGGACCTAATACTGTTAATTGAACAACGTACAGTACAATTTTTAAAAGAAGTCCGATGAAAGCCATCTACGAATTGCATCTATGAATTAAGATTTTATGCTGTCAAATTTAGTAGTGTCGTTTACATAGTTTTTATAAGGTACACAAGATATTACGTACGCTCATAAAAACTAAGTAAAAGACACTACTAAATTTGACAGCATAAAATCTTAATTCATAGATACAATTCATAGATGGCCTTGATCGGACTTCTTTCAAAAATTTTACTGTAGATATATTTATGATAAAAAAAAAAAACGTGTTGATTTTACAAAAAATGATATTACCGACCTGCTCTTATTGGTTTGCTCTAAGAAGTATATGAACCGGACAGCGTAATGTAAAGTTTAATGCAAAGTCATTATGCTAATGCTAAGGTAAATGCATAAGTTTACAGCTTACATAAACCAGCCTTTAATATCAAAATTAATAGGCTGTGTCCAGGCTTCCCGGCGCCGGTAGCCGTGTTAATCCTGATTTTATAATGACGTTATAAAAATAATATGCCAAATTGTAAAATACAGTCTGATTTACATTCTGACTAGTTGTCTATACTTAGCTTGTATATTTCTCTAAATATAACAACAGCAAAAAAAACCCAAACGCTCAAAACTCGCCCCGAGTTTTCTAAGTGTAACTTGTGCGTTAGGTACGCTTATTGTTATATTTAGAGAAATAGCAATCAAAAATAATGGGCATACTACAATATGGCTGTAAGCTATTCGCTGTTTTATAAGACTTCTTTATGTTCTAGTTAAATTTAAAACCTGGCTATCACATAATTACAAAACCGGGATTAATACGGATAGTGGCACCGGGAAACTAAACACAACGGAATTAATATTTTCATTTGAAGTTGTTCTGTCTATAACTGGTCTACTTTCTTGCATAATGCGGCTCTACACCACATTGTTTTATATTTCTTTCAGCGAAAACAGGATGACATAATAATTATTTCAGTGCAAACACGACTTTAAAAATTTACAATATCAGCGAGATATGAATTTTAAAAGTACAGAATATGGCTTGCAACATTTCCTTTCCTCACCAATAGTCGAACACTATTCTCAAATTATAATCAGGAAACCAATCAAATTGCTTCAGACATAAAACGTCATGTAAACTTCTAATCGCTTGTACTTTGCAAACTAATTATATTTATAAAATCCTTTTTCACTAATAGTTAGTGTTGCCAGAAGTCGAGACGAGACGAGACTTGGGGTCGGTCTCGTCTTGGTCTTGATTTGGTCTCGATTAGAGCGGTCTCGTCTTGGTCTTGTCGAGACGAGACTTGATGTCAGTCTCGTCTCGTCTCGAGTCTCGACAAGACTCTCGACTTTAACATTTTTTTTATAATCGTGTATAATAGTACATAAAATTCTAAGAACAGCATTACAATCGCGATTCAAAAATTCCAAATAATATTTGAGATATTTATTATTGTTTTCTATGAATATCGTCAACTTGATACTTGAGCTCTTCAAACATTTAATATGAAAATATATGTATATATCGAGTGTTGTTTCTCATTACTAAACGTAAAATATATAATTTCAGTTTCTTAGTTACAAAATAAATCACAGCAATGCATTTTTATTATTAGCAATAACAATTGTTAAATAGATATGTATATGTTTAAATGAAGCAGTAAGTAAATGGACAAAAATCCCCATAAAAGTAACTTCTTTCGCTATTTTTACTCACTAAGACAATTTTAATGAATTACCGTATGTCACTAACTTAGATAGGTAGCATTAAAAATAAATATTTAATTATTTAATAATACATTTATTTTTTTCATAATATATAAGAACAAAAACATAATATAAAATATTAACACTAAAACAAAATTATTTCCTTTCTTACTTTGACAAACATGGTACACCCTAGCAATCGAGTCGAGGGTTCGATAGTTTATTGGTAATACATTACATTTTTACATTGACACAAATTAAGACTTAAAAACATACAGAATACATTTTATGCACAAAAAAATATACGTTGGCTCCTTGGCAAGATTATGACAATGGAAATTTAGCAGTAATAAGATACGATATTTGGACCTCATAATAAAATAAGTTTTATGGGACCCCACTTGTATAAAGGTTACTTTGTTCTGCTGTGTATTAGGATGGTCGGTTGTCCATATAAAAGGCTCCGCAAATATAACATTATGTATTTGAAGTTTTATTTTGATAATTTATCGCTCGGGCTTCGGGCCCATATTCACAAAAAAAACTTTATTAAATATAATGTAATTTTAAAATTCCTCAAACTGACCATTTAATATAAGAAAGAAGTAAAATAAGTACATTGTTATTAAAAAAAAAAAAACATTGCGTTCGTGCCCCTAGATGCACGATCCCCCACCCCTAAACGCGGGGGCTTCGGGGACGAAACTCCGCCACTGGTCTGATACCAATTTTCCCAAATTGTTATACCTGGAACTGCATATTTTAACAATGTCCCTTACATTTCACTTTGTTTAGATAAAGTTTTACTTTCATTATATATCACATAATAGATACATAAACTTTTATCTTTTAAAGTACATACATATTTTCCAAATTTTTGTATTATACGAAATTATAATTTTTTTATTAGCATTTAGTAATAACAATACAAATGTTATATTTTCATTGGTTGGAAAAGCATTTTTACATAAATTATGGATACAAAGTTTGAGAAAAATTAAATATTCGCCATTTCTCAACAAAATAATTATGTAGGTAATAGGTAACTGATTTGTTATTTTTAATAGTTTACATTATTTGCATTTAATATATAGATACCTATTTCTATATGCGATATTTATTCATATGAATAAATTTTTGTATATTCTTTTTATAATCGTCCTGTAATTGGAACTATATAGTTCCGTAAGATAGATTGTTAAATAAATAAATAAATAAATATGTTTGAATGAAATGAATTATTTAGGTGAATAAGAAGTAGGCCGTTGAAAATGTAGAATATGGTTGTTTTAAACTGAGAATTTCCCTAAGATCGTAAAATTTTGTCTGCATTTTCGTCAAATTCTAAGAAAATAATCACAATAGATTCTTTAAAAATAAATAAAAAATACTGTACAGGGTGTTAAAAAATAAGTGTCACAAATTATGGAGGCATATTGTACTGACCAAAATGAGTAAAAAAAAATTTAATCAACATGGGTCCGATCTTCAACTGTTTTTGAGAAAAAGGCCATTTTGTATTAGAATCGGAGAAAAACTGACTAAGATAGTGGTAGAACAAATTTTTGTCTATGCCAGTAAATAGACTATGAAAAAACATAACATTTTATATGAATTTTTTTTACTTTCTAAGAGTTACGAAGTTATATAAAAACGAAATATTGGCTTAAGTCGCCACAACTATTGTTTTAGTACAATTATTCGATTTTTTTTTTTTTTTTTTTGAAAAACAAAAACACATCTAAGATGACCTCTGAAAGTTAAACAAAATGTCTAATTTAATTAGAGTCGTCACTCTTTTCGAGATAGCAAAGTTAAGAACCGAAAAAACTCATTTTTCATTGCCTTATATCTCAGAAACTATTGAAGATTGGACCCATGTTGATTAAGCTTTTTTTACTCATTTTGGTCATTACTATATGCCCTCATAATTTGTGACACTTATTTTTTAACACCCTGTATATTTGAAGGGAACGTTACTTTTGTCATAATAAATTAATTTAATAAATAAAACTGAAGTACATATGTAGCTAAAGTGGAGAATACACAACAGATGTAACTTTTGTGCTATTTGAAAATTGGAAATATTTTCTAAGATGTAGTCAGTAGTTCATATACCCAGTTGTACCATTATATTAATTGAGAATTAAACAAAAATTAAATTAAAATCAACATATTTATAAGTATAAAACATGTATATTATAATAGAAAGGTTGGTTTTAATTTAATTAAAATATTGGTCCATTAAAATAACATAGAATTCTAAATTTATACTTCTTTTAATTCATCCCACCTACATGGTAATTTAAATTCATTTAAAATTTACATTTGAGTTATTTAGATGAATAAGGAATACATCATATTTACATAAATTAATGTTTCTGGAACACAACTATGAAAGTAGAAAATTACAAAATTTGAAAAATTAATATCTCTCTTATTTATACGAATTTTCAAACAGTATTTACGGCAATACTTTCAGTTTCTGAAGCACTTTCAGAATATATATGTTTTATAAAAATACCTTTGAACTGAAGTCGAGAGTCTTGTCGAGACTCAAGACTTTCTCGACAAGACTTGACACTGGTTTCGTCTCGTCTCGACTTTTTTAGTCGAGACCAAATGATGGCCTCGTCTTGACAAGACCAAGACGAGACGAGACCAAGACCAAGACCGGTCTTGGTCTTGTGGCAACACTACTAACAGTTATTAATTTCCGTATATTTTCACTTTTATCTAAGATTGTTAAATTTTGACTATAGTATTAAAGTGCCCTATTGTATTTAATTTATCATTTTATTCGAGAGACGAGTAGCAACACATCTTTCTGTATTTCCTTTTGTACTTTATGTATCTTACGTAGTTATAATGTATTTGTATTGTTTCACTGAATGCAAAATTTAATCTGCTGAATCTATCTTATTCTTCTGTCACCGATGTAGACTTGCATCTATCATGTCTTTTTTAATATACTTATATCTCCTCCTACATCAATAAAAAGGTTAGCATAGTATTTCCAAAATATGTGTCCCGCGTATGTTTCTGATTACGAGATATAGTAATTTTAAATATTTAGCTACTTGCTCTAAAGGTGTACTTGGTCAAAGGTCAATATTTTTTAACAAGTATTGTAGAATTGGTGGCTTATTTCAAATTTTTGTACATCTTTTGAAGATATACCTACAATATCTTCAATTTTCAATGAAATCATTTCTTGGGCACCGTATCGTATAAGTATCCTTTATTTCCATAATTAATGAAACCTTCAAAAAATCAATATTATACAATTAAGATATTATAATTTATAAATTTATTACCGTTGTAACAAGATAAGTTTTATTAGGCATTTCATTATCATCATTACTATTATTATCATTATTATTATTTATTATTTATTATTATTATTATTATTATTATTATTATTATTTTGAACATACTCAGAAAACCCCCGTGTAGTCGGCATTATAGAAATGTAGATGAAGCATAGCAAGCGTCGGCATCTATGTTACAGTTATGGTATGGTAGTATTGTGCATATGGTAACCTTATTTTGTAATTGTTTTAAAAATATTTAAATAAAATTTTCTGAATTTCATATAATTAAATAAAGGTTAGTATCATTACCATACTAATATACCCGAACGGTGAAAGCAGTGTATATTGCAGTTTAACCAGAAAATAGAAATTTATGTTACACAAAACTGAGTACCCAGCGTAGTATTCATTGTCACTTATTTTAGCCTCTTTTTCTAAGAATGCAAATGCGTACTTCGCGCAGATGTCTGTTCGTTTGAAAACATATCTAACTGCTGATGTGTTCTATCCTTGTGGTTTGTTGTTCTTTTGAATTGCTCCAAGTCCAGGCACTACACAAATTTTCTTTAGCAGAGACTGTTGATATATTCTTAAAGATTTTTCTTAAGTTACATGTAGCTGTCTGTGCCTGTAGGTAACTGTAGCTTTATGTGATAGAAGTTTCAGTCAATTCAAATTAATAAAAAAATACTTAAGATAAACTATGGGTCAACAGAGACTGACATGTTCACGCATTTTATCAATTGACACTTACAGAATTTACGTCACATGCAAGAGAGAGATAGAGGATCATGATCCAAACAAACCTCCTTTCGTTGTTTTACGTTCCGCTCCCTTATTCTATCTGTCATTATGTTTGCACCTGTCATTCTTTATTGTGATTTGTTCGATGTGTTCAATAAAAATGAGTTCAAAACTAGAAGATATGCCTGGGGCAACTTTTTTGTTTGATAATATTGAAGATCATTCGATTATTCAACTTAAACGATGGCTGGAGTGTACTGTCAATAGCAGGTCTTTGTTTGGGAGTGGTAACCATAGCAACCTTTAGTTCTCTGCTTTGTCACTAGATGCGCTCATGCAAAATGCAATTGTGTGTCTATTGAAAATTTAAGATCAGGAAATCTTAACTATGATGGTATCATTAATGATTTTGTGCTAAGCAAAGCTCAAAGAGTTCCGCTAAGAGTGATGAAATGCAATATTTAATATCTACTGCATAGTCCAGAGCCAAAACAAGTAGTGAATTGTCGTACATACGCGAAAATGGACCAGACGGAATCCACCGGCCACTTCTCGAATCTACCTAAAAACCACTATCTACCAATCTGTGGCGTATCCCGGACTCATAATGCGAAGGAGGCAGGAGGCTGCCATGCTCTGTTTGTTATCGACTCGTATTACGGTCCGATTAAGTACATCCTGCTCGATGACCCAATATATATATGTATTTTCTATGTTCCAAGGTCCGGAAATTTGGTCATGGTGCATTTGTTATTTTGTTCTACTGCTCTCGTTCTGTTCAAGTTTAAAGTAAATCATCTCTTGCAACGCTACGTCAAGGTTAAACCTATTCTCTTTGGTGTCGGTGCTTTTTGGTAATAATTCGTCCTTCTGTTTCGAGATGTCCTGAGGGCCGGGCGTGGTAATTTTTCGTTCCGATTGACTCTTGGAGGGATTTAGGCCGCATCCAGCTCATTTGGAAATGCGTTACCGCTGGAGGATCCGGGATTTAAATACAGTATTTTTGAAACAGAGGCAATTTTCACTTAAAAGCCGACCAATAACACAGGTGAGACTCTTCACGTGCAACTTACCTATCTACAAATGTTTGTAATTTCGCAAAGACTTTTTTACATTAAGCTGGTGCCCTATTTAGAACATTCCTTATCAACCTGCCCTATTTCTCCACTGGACTACGCCCACTGATCTCTATACATATGTATAGAGATCAGTGACTACGCCTCACACCCCTTGCACGGGCCTGACCACCTTGGGCGTTGCAACAAAACCGTTCTATTCAAGACTAACTTCTCACACAAGTATTACAATTTTTATTGTGTCCTCAAGTTCATCATATCCTGCTGCGACAATATATATGTCAAATGCTTGTTTAAATTGCAGCCAATTTAAACGTATATCTCCCTCTAGAGTTAAGGGAGCAGGATTTCTAAAGTCGCTCATTATTTGACACCACGTGGCACTTGAACTTTATAATTTATTTCGTTGAATACCTAAAAATTACTTTACACTGCGTACTTCACTTTAAACATAGAGCGTATTTCTAAGCGACTGTGCCATGTGTTATATTTATAATTATTTATGAACTGGGAATTGGTAGATTCAAAAGAGACAAACTTTATTAAACAGTTTATTGATTATGTGCAGCAACGTACGATCAGACAAGTACAAGGAGGATTTTGATAATGCACAACAATATAAACAACTAAGACACAATGTTGCCAACTGTTTATAATAATAATATTCATATGTACATTTATTTAGAGCGCACCCAATTCTATCACTCAGAGATTAATTTTTAGCAATTCCACCAATTATGTATGTAGACAATTAACAAAAAAATCTGATGTGGCCAGTATATATGACTTCCCGCAAATTCCATGTTTAAAATAGCAATGAGCTTTAACTAAAGTATCACTTCCGGTTGGTTGTGCCAAAAATAATCGATTATCATGTGCGTATAACGCTCACCATCAATTATAACAGTCCGACCTTTATCGTTTTCAAAAAAGTAAGTTCCGATGACGCCACCTGACCACAGTGCGCACCAAACAGTCTAATTTGGGCATGTAATGTTACCTCGTAAATCACATGAAGATTTTCCTCTGCCCACATGTGGCAATTTTGCTTATTAGCTTACCCAGAGAGGTGAAAATGTGTCTTATCAAAGAAAAATCATTGAAAAATCAGCATCAACTTCCTGGTGCTCTGAAACGCAATCTGTGAAAATTCTTCGCTGTACATGATCCATTTCGTAAATATGTAGTTGTAAACTAAAGTTTGAAAACACGTGGATCATCCTGTACATCTAATATTTATGTATGATGGAAAACATTATTTTTACAAATCTTAATTTCATCAGAATCAAATGTATTTCTACTAGATTCTCCTTAACACGGTTTCATTAATAATTTAAGTGTGATAATGACATTTATTTAAATATGTCAAAATTGTTATTAAAGTATTATGTTTTTGTTTGACGCACAGGTAAGATGATGTATAAAAATAAATTATTTTATAAATTTATATTTAAAGTTATTCAAAGATATTTACTAAATGCTGTTATCGTATATCGGAGAATTGAAGATTATACCATTATATTCAATTTTTATTAGTAAAAATTGCCGAAAAATTATATTCAATGTATTTAAAAAAAAAACTGTTAAAAGCTTTTATAAGTGATACTTCCGGTTACCCGATCTACACTAAAAAACAATGGACAAATTTCAACATTATCTGATTTATAGTAATTGAGTAATCGTATCCACAGAATCCACACACTTACACACACACACACACACACACACACATATATATATATATATATATATATACAGGGTGTCCCATTTAAGGTACGAATGCATTGGTATCTCGAGAACCGTAAGAGCTACGAGGTTGGTTAAATTAGACAAAAGTTGCCCCATTAGGAGGCTATTTTAATGGTGTTTTGTTATTTGCGAAAAAATGCATAGGTCACTAGATACAGGTGAAAATGTAAATTTAGCGATTTTCTTTTTTTGCTTATAACTTTGTTATATGAAATAATACGAGATTCTGGTTTGCACTTTCTTAAGGCACTTTTGTATGGTGAATTTGCAGAAGTACTCAAATTTTTTTTATATCTAACCATTTACGAGTTACTGATAGCAACTTTTATTTTTCATATGGAGGTCATATTAAGCTATGGCATTTTTAAATAGAGATTTTTTTTAGCTTTACAATGATATAAAACAATAATAATTTATTTTTATAATTAACAGAAAAATTAACAAAAATTGTTATTTATACTAAAATTAAATTGAAAAAAGTAAATCGAAGACTGCTATGGAAACAACGAACAACGAAAAAGTGCAACAATTGAATTTCTGAATTTTACTTGACAATAGTAGGTTATTACGAGTAATAAACGAACTTTGACAACGAATGTAACAACTCAACATATCATATTTTTCCCAACGAGAAAAATTCATTTTTATTACTCGTAATAATCTACTATTGTCAAGTAAAATTGAGAAATTCAATTGTTGCACTTTTTTGTTGTTTGTTGTTTCCATAGCAGTCTTCGATTTACTTTTTTCAATTTAATTTTAGTGTAAATAACAATTTTTATTAATTTTTCTGTTAATTATAAAAATAAATTATTATTGTTTTATATCATTGTAAAGCTAAAAAAAATCTCTATCTAAAAATGCCATAGCTTAATATGACCTCCATATGAAATATAAAAGTTGCTATCAGTAACTCGTAAATGGTTAGATATAAAAAAAATTTGAGTACTTTTGCAAATTCACCATACAAAAGTGCCTTAAGAAAGTGCAAACCAGAATCTCGTATTATTTCATATAACAAAGTTATAAGCAAAAAAAGAAAATCGCTAAATTTACATTTTCACCTGTATCTAGTGACCTATGCATTTTTTCGCAAATAACAAAACACCGTTAAAATAGCGTCCTAATGGGGCAACTTTTGTCTAATTTAACCAACCTCGTAGCTCTTACGGTTCTCGAGATACCAATGCATTCGTACCTTAAATGGGACACCCTGTATATATATATATATATATATATATATATATATATATATATATATATATATATATATATATACATGCATACCCACAGGCATCATTGTGAAAATGTTAAAATCGGATTCTGTGGACATGGAAACGTGCTTATTCACTAAAATCTTTATATGCGATTTTTAGCACGATCCCTCCTTTCCTTACCTATGGTAGCGGGAGGTAAAAATGGATTTTTAGTTATCAAACCTATATCCATTGGATCATTTCTTAACCAGTTACTAAAAATTAACTACTTTATTGTTAAAGAATACACTCAATTATTATTTTATGATTTTTTCAATCATTTTAACATAAAAAAAATCTGTTGTGGCCAGCACAAGACCTTCCGTCAATTCCATGTATTTTGCACAAATCCCATACTAAAAGGTCCTTGGAACAGATTCTATATAATATCATGTAAAATCGAACACGAACACATACTATTTTTTACAAATTCCATACCAAAAGTTCATTTAAAAAGGTTCTATAAATCCAATAAAATTATAACATAAACTACACTAAGTAATGTCCTTCCATCTTCTCTTTGGCCTTTCTCTGCGTGTCACTTGCGAGCAACACTATGACATACCAATTTTAGATCCTATACTTTTTTTCCATATTTGGTTTTGCACTTGCAACTGACATCTGTCAATTAAATTTTTTTGAATAATTATGTCAGCTGTTTCCATGATAAAGAACAAAGCTGACTAATTTTTGAAAATTAATTTCTTTATAATGCTTTAACTCTACATCTATTGAATATGAAGGAAAATGAATAATCAAACCATATAGAGGAGAGTATTTTCTTTAATAAATATAATAACAAAATGTCAAAAAATAATATTTAACTGCGTTTTTTTAAGAAAAACTGTTAAAAACTTCAAATAAGGGTACTTCCGGTGGATCAATTATAACCAAAATCTAATCAACTCTTCATATGGATGTACAGAAGAGGAATACGAAAGAATTATAATTTTTAGAATTGTAGTATTGGAGTTATCGTCGGAGAAAAAATTGTCACACACGGACACACATACACACACACGCACACACACACACACACACACGGACACACACACACACACATATACATACAGACATCATCTTAAAAATAGTAAATTCGTATTGTAGGGACCCTAAAACGTGCTTATTCATTAAAAACTCACTACCGAATTTTTTGACCAAAGACAATACCTTCCTTACCTAAAGGTGACGGAAGGTAAAAATCATAATAGAGATGAAACAAATAAATAAATTTGTTAACTGCAATTTTTTAAAATTCTGTAATGAATTATATGTGATACATCATACATAACAATTTTTTTCTGTGGCTTACGTCATGTCATGTATTACCAAATATTCAAATTCTCACTTATATGATTGGTTCTGGACTTACGATGTTTTGCAAGTATAAGCGAAATAGTTTCATTTACCTACCGCGCCAAAAGCTAATATTTCAAAAAATGTGGGTTACGTCCTAATGCAAATAGGCCATCATATGTACATCTATATTACACAATGAATGAGACAAACGTATCATCTCTCCCATTTACAATAGGGGAGTTTCACTATGTGAAATTTGAATGTTCTAGTATTAAATACTGAAAATATATCATACAAGTACTCTATTAAAAAATAGAAAAATAATATTAATTATGTTTTAATATTTAAATTTTTAAATAAAATTATAACATAATTCAAAAGAAGCGGTTGTTTCCCATTTATAATCCGGTTATGACATCAGACTTTCGACAGCGCAAAGTGGCTAGATTATATGTATGTGCGCAGTGGGACGTATTTCGTAGTGCATAGTGGATAATCCGGTATAAAACATATTTTCTTCATGTTGCTATAAAATATATATGTATTTTAAATTTAATCTATTTAAATTTCACAAAAGAATATTTATCGCTTCATGATCTCATGCTACAACCACACACCAAAATAATATAATAATACGAATGAGGTTATACTCGCTGCGGTGATACTCGGAATGGATGAACGTTACAGTTATCTTTTGTCTTTTTCTACACCATGGTAAACAATATATATCTATCTTCGTTTAACAATAAACAAATTTCTGGACTTACTATTTTCTTTTATCTATTTCTATGCATGGTATAAGACTATCTGTCTTTTACAGCGAACGATTGTTATGTCGAAAGTCTGACGTATTTCCTCAGCTATTAGGGCTATATTCAAAATTTCATTAATTTTTTTCAGCAATATGGAGTACTTTACGAAAAAATAAAAAATCCGTATCACGTATTTTTTCATGATTAATATATATTACTTTCAAAAATTGTGAAACTCCCCATTATCTATTGGTGTGGCCATGGGATTTCCACGAGATAACAAAATGTACATGTGTGCGTTTACGCACATTTAGCGTAACGTATACGATTATAAATACAAATGATAATTTCTTGTTACAGTTTTGTAATAATAAGTTGCTTAAAGTTTATTTTCAATTTTTACACATACTTAATAATTAGTACAGAATTTATCACGTTTTATGTAGGTACCTACTTCACTGCATAACGTATAAATATTGGTTCTATGTATGTGGGGAAAAGTTAACCCTCTCACGAGTTTAATTTTGTATATTCTAATAAGATATGTGTTTGATAGAAGGCTGATTTAATTTTGAGGCGTATCAAGACGCGTTTACTTTGCGCACTCGGCTGTCCAACTTAATCTAAACTGATTTAGAGTCCGAAAGGGTCATCTTTACGGCCGGATAACATCTTCCAGATACACTTTCACGCACAACTTTTCGGATAAGAGCTGCAATCTTCTCTAACTGCTTGTTAAGTGTCTTTTCGAAGAAACTTTGCAGAGTGAAATTCTATGCAAATTTTCGACATAATGGATTTGGCATTGTGTCTTTCGGACTATTGACATTGTAACAAAGTTTATACTGATAATGACACCAAAACTCAAACAAAGTATCATACTGCATTAAATCTTTAATTCATTTGTATCAGTTACTCCATTTTCATGAAAATTATCTAAATTTACAAAATTCGTTAGATGTTAATTGATACTATTAGTACCTATTAATAAAGCATAATATTTTAACGTTAATAAAAGTCTTATTTGGTTTAATATTTTGAACTTTCATATAAGATAACTTGTAATTTTTGAATATTTTTTAATAAAACGTATGTATAACATTTTCATTCATGAATTTTAACAGTTTCAACCAAAAATAAAAGGACTGTATCAAACATTTGTCCCTATAAATACTCAAAATATTTTCAAACTTTTATGTACTTTAATAGCGACATATTCAAAAACTTTATGGGCATTACATAAGTAATTCAAAAGTATGTTACCAAATTTCAGCATTCATAAATTTGAATACAGTAAATACCGATGAGAGGTGTTATAAAAGTAGTGACTGCATAACTTATATATAACTCAAAAATAAAGCAAGAATAATAATTTATGAAAAAACCCGAAATTACACTAATCAGCTTAGAACTAATTTTTTCAACTGAAATTTCGACACGATTAAAGATAAAAAATATTACGTATTTAATATACGTCAAAATTTCAGATGAAAAAATAAGTTTTAATTTCAATAAGATTAATTTGTTAGTAACTCGAGAATCACTCATCAATTCATAATCATGTAATACAAAACATGAAGGAGAATTTCATGCTGAATTCAAATTTTCAAACCGCGTTATCGTATCTTCATCCGTGCTAAAGTGAGAAATGAATTTGTACAAAAACGTTTGCAAAAATATTTAAAAATCACCGATAACTTAATAAATCCCACTAAACTCAGTATTAAATTATATAAAGAGTCCCGACTTAAACGACATATTCAAATCAAAACTACCCCACCTTTTGCAAGACTGACTGGATTAAAAAGTCAATATTCCGTATTTAATATTTTCTCCAAAAGGTGGAGCTAACACATTCGAGGTCAAATATTTCGGTAACCAAATATATGGAGAGTGCAACTACTGTTTACATTTATACTTACTCTCGTTTTTCATCGCAGTGACGTCAACCGTCAACGTCAAGAAATAAAAATTTAGGATATTTCTATTTTTACCTCTCGCTAAGAGAGGTATTGGATCATGCTAAAAATCGCATATCCAAATTTTAGTGGATAAGCACGTTTTAAATTCAATAAATAATAAATGATGCTTAAATAAATATCCTAATGTTTTCTCTATTTTGTGTTATTTTGTATTAGTTCATAAATTAATAACTTTAATCTTTAATTGTCCCCTATCAGGTTAGTAAAAGATGACAATGTTTTGTTACTGTCAGTTTCATGGCTAATGATATTTTTTCTTAATTTTACAAATTTTTAAATTTATTTTCTGGATTTACATGAAACGGAAATGTAATGTATTTGTCATTCAAAAATTCGTAATTTTTTTCATTATAATAGGAACTAATTATTTTTGTAATAAATTAATATAGAAACTTTTAGCGTCTAAAAAACAGTTTTTCTATGTTATAGCCCTATGACCCGTTTTAAAATTTACATCCTATATATATTTTTATGCATAAAATGTAATGTCTGTTTCAATAAATTTACTAAATTGTACACTATGCAGTTTCTTTCATTTTCTTTTATAAGTATACGAGTATAGTTTTGATCCACTATATAAAATGTTGCTAGTCAATGACAGGCTGTTTCACTATTTGCTTATTTTATTAATATTAATTTTCTATATAAATGATATAAGTATATTTTGAACAATTTTAAATAGGTATGTAAATATATATTTATAATACATGCAAATCACAGAAAAGTAAGTAAATGGTAACCAAAATATTCCTTAATATTTAAATTACAAAGTACATAATGTGGCCACTGGTATAGCTTGCGGACATTCACGTGACGAAGCGAATTAGCCAATCAGAAGCTGGGGAGAAACTGTCACATCGAAGGTCAGAGAGCTGGGCAGCTTTCCAGATTCAAGAGTACCGTAATTTAAGAGTGCAGTGTGTTTTGGAAGAATGAGTTTTGTTGGAGTAAAAAATTGAAATTGAATAAAAAATAATTTTAAAAAAAATAACAAAACTACTTATAATTACAACATTAATGTCAAGCCCCCTTTGAGAGTAAGGTTATTTGTTTTGGAACGATTATGAGTAATTTCGTACTCTGTAGTAGGGTTTTGGAACGCAACCCTGAAGTTTGTTTTGGTAGAGTGTTCAGAGGTTATGCGTTTTGTTTTCATAGTTTGGCAGTTTTCATATTGAAGTTTTTAGTGCGTATTGAGTAATTTTACATTTGATTTTTATTGCCAACCTATGAAAACAAAACGCATAATACGCCATAAACCAACAAAAACTTCAGCTCTCCGTCCTTCAATCTGACAGTTTCTCTTCTGATTGGCTAATTCGCTTCGCCACGTGAGTGACCACAAGCCATTGTAACTGTTCTCTCTTATCTAACTGGTCTATCTTGTATGCTCGTTTGTACCGCTTATAGATAAATTGTTAACTACAGGTTAACTAAAAGTGCACACCGAAATTTAGACAGTAATATTTAATATTCCATCTGACTTTTCATTTCGGTACGATATTGTCAATTTAACAAAAAGTTAAAATTTAACCAAATTTAAGCGGTGAAACTGAGCATAATTCGTGTACAACAACAATTATACTATTAACTTAAAAATAACATAAATTTAACAATTACACTAATATTTTATTAAACGTGCATTGCAAAGTCAACAGTTATCGATTTGATAGAATTTCTTGTTAGGGATTCCATGCTGTTGAATTCATCAACTGTCACTATAGCTGGACCCCATTTAGAAGTCGGTTTGAATAATTCGCTTAGAGTCTGTAAATAAAAAGTACTTCAGTTAATACTGTTTCATTCAAATTTCAAAATTATTACGTACATATTTTCCACTCCACAACTTATAAACTGCGAAAATGGGCATAGGAATAAGAGTAGCCAGTCCCATCATCCATCCCAATGCATCTGCCCATGGTGGGAAAACGTAATCGCTATATGTAGCTGGCACGTAAGTTACCATCGCGAAGATGAACAATCCCTTTAAAGAAATCACACTTTAGAAATCAATACAGCTGTAAAGTAAACTACAAACATACCATTAAACAAAGAGGAGTAAGAATTGTCCAGCAAGTCCACCAATACCACTGCGTAAACTTGGAAAGATTAATCGACATATCAAGCATGTTGTTCACGAACTTCCTGCATCCGTACGCCCAAGCAACAACTCCAACCTCTGCCAGACCAATCAGCAAGATAGCCCAAGAAGCTGTATTCCACTCCATGAGAGTAAATATATAAACTCCTCCATTGCAACACATCGGCAGTCCCAGTAAGAAACAAACAACGCATATTGCGAAGGTTACTTTAGGTTGATGGCGCCTCAAATTAGGCCACTTGTCCAAAATAGCTGTGTTTATGGCTTCAATACCTGCGAACTGGCTACCTAGTCCAAGAGTGAACAACATTAGGAAGAAACATACAGCCCATAATTGTGGGAGAGGCATACGTAATACTGCTTCTGGGTAGACTACAAAGGCAAGACCAGGACCATCTCTAGCAACATCTGAAACATGTTGATCCATCTGGAAAGCCAAAAATCCAAGGATTGCAAAAATAGAAAATCCAGCAAATATCGAAGTGAATGCATTTGCTAATGTTACTATTAGAGCATCTTTGTGACAGTTATTATGAAAAGAACTGTAGGATGATAAAGTGATCAAACTTCCACATCCAATTCCAAATGAATAGAAAGTTTGCGAAGCCGCACTTCCCCATATATCTGAGCTTAAAATGTGGTCCCACTGAGGAGTTATGTATTGCTTCACACCTTCCATGTAACCTTCTAAAGTAACACCTCTTATGAGCAATGCAGTCAAGACCACATATGGAAAGAGAGCAGTGAAATATACAGCTTTCCCTGAAGTTTTTACTCCTCTAACTACACATAAATATACAATTATCCAGGCACATAATAAACATAAAACTAATTGCCAACGAAGGCCCCCGAAGTCTTCCCAAGTAGAGCCATTTCTTCCCAGGACGTATTCTTCGAAATATTCTTCGGAAGATAAGGTTCTATGTAGTAGATTATTTAAATGAATAGGCACATGTGTTGTAGTATTCGCACAATAAGATTTATTTACAACATCCAGATTAAATTCCTCACAAATTTTTAGTACAGGAACGCATGTGTTGTTCCAGTAAGTTAAATTGGAGCCTATTTCTGCGCATTCTTGGTCTTTCACGCTGCTATAGCATCCTAAAACAAACAAAAATCAAACATGTTGGATCAAACTAAATAAATAAATAAATAAATAATAGTTATTTTTTATACAAGACGATAAAATTGTATTTTATCGACGAGTGGAAAGTTTAATTCACGAGCGATTTCGCGAGTGAATTATTTTTCGCGAGTCGATAATTTAATTTTATCGTAGTGTGTAAAATTCTATTTTTTTTTTTCTATAGCAGATTTTGAAGAGCAAAAATTAAAAAAACCGATTATAAATTAAATTATTTAAGAACAATTTAAAAATCTCAGTAGCGTGGTAGTTATAGAATTTTTTGAAAACAATTTCATTTTATTCATGTTTATACAATTGAAGTTATATATAATATGAATCGCCAAAATGTATAATGTGTTTTTATTTAAATAAAAATTAAAGTTCTTTATCTACCCTTGCTGTTAAAGTATTATTTTATCTACCCTTGCGGTTAAAATGTCACTTAGTCAACTATTTCGAGTTGAACAAAGCACACTTTAAAATCTGCTATAGAAAAACGTATATTCATTAATTTTTACAGAATTTCCTACAAAAAATTTTGACAAAACAGTATACATAATCTATTCATATTACAATCAGTCCTATCTTAATATACGGGCTGATCGACGAAAGTCCGGCATTAAAAATATTTCGTTTAGTTTGAGAGATACAAAAAAATGTTAATAAGCAAGATTAAACAAGAAAAAATCGTTCATAAGATGATGGTAATAAGAATTTTTTATCACTTCCGGTTTTAGCGGAAATGGGTGCAACTTTAAAACTAGGATAAGGAATCGATATTTTCGTATATTTTTCAGAATCTATATAAAATTAATTTCAGAACGATACCAAAATATCATAATTTTACTTCAACCATTACAATATATTGACCATTTATTTCCAAAATATTTATTAATAAAATTCCAAACAAAGTCGAACATAGTAAGCTACAAAAACAATTGTATTACCTTGAAACACAAGAAAAGTATAAATACCTCCCTCCATAAAGCTAAACGGTTCTAATAGAATCTCTTTGACATTCTCTGAATATTAATACCATATCAACCATTTCTTCATTTGAGTAACGCACTGAGACTTCAATTATTAAAACAAAAATATATTATCACTGTTACATTTAATAACAAAACTAATGTAGTTAGATACTTTTCTTTTGTTTGTTAAGGTAATAAAATTGTTTTATAGCTCGCTGTTTTATTTTACATGAAAAATATTTTGGTATCGTTGTGAGAAGATAATTTTTTCTATAGGCTGAACGAAAAATACAATTCCCTATGCTAGATTTGAAGTTGTACTCATTTCCGCTAAAACCGTTTCATTTACCATTTACAAGAAAAAATAATACCTATATTATCAGATTGGAAGTTATTTGCCACTTTTTACGTTATTGTAGAAAGTAGCTATCACTGATTGATGGATTTGGCCAATTTTTCTCACTAATGCGAAAAAGAATGTCATTATGATATTAAAAATAAATAAATTTACCTATTATTATAATTTTAGGACTAATAAATGAAAATTTATAATGAAACAAAAATAATTCAACTGTACAACCTATGTATAATAATATTAATTTCGTAATAACCATCTAAAAATGCCCAAAACCCAAAAAAAGTCCAACAAAACCCGAAAAAGCCCAATTAAACCCAAAAAAGCCCACTTATCCGGTTTTTAAAAAAACCTGGGTCGAATTCAGTACTTTTCTTTAATTAAAGAAGCTTAACTACAAATGACAAAATAAAGAGAGACATGGATGCATTAATAAGAAAAAGATGCAAGCTATTTACATAGATACTAGAGACAGTCACTACACTAATGAGTAATGAGTTTTTGCTAACCCTTGTTAATAATGATTAAACAAGAAATAAAAGTTAATTTCTTTGGTATTAAATTAAGAGAAGTGTACCATTTTGCATCTGGAGACGATATGGACATTATTTCCCTTTTTTATTATTTTGACAAATAATGACATTTAATGGTTTACGGTACAATTATCTAAATTTCGGAGGGTAACAAGGTCAAAAGAAATTTAAAAATTATTCTTGCAAAAATAACGTTTTCCAGCTCCCGGTCATGAAATAAATAGTAATAGTAATACCTATCTCACATTTGGAAAAATAACGATGTATATTCATAATATACTATTTTGCCCAGACAGATAATATTTGTGCAGAAAAAAACTATTTTACTAAAATTTCTATTGGTCTGCCGACCATCTCCAAACACATTTACTGAAATGAAATGTAATATGTTTAAAGTTAACCAAGATTGTATCATTTCTAATTGTAATGGAGTCTTTCTAACTTTAATCTAATTAATTACTCCTTTGACATCTAATCTTTTTCTTTCTTTGCTTTGTCGTTTCAACTTACTCGCTGTGTTAAATTCATTGTCGCATTTTCCCCAGCCAAGTTCACTGCTAAACGAAGCAAAAAAGTAGAAAATTGTCCAAGCTATAATGACCATGTAGTAAACGGTGACCAATGTAATTACCACGAGCGTGCAGTAACCCAGCCCGCTGAAAATTGGCGCGAGGCGGGCGAAGGCTTCGTTAGGGCCAAGACCGGAATATTGGCCAACGACAAGTTCCAACAGGAAGATGGGTAGCCCCATTACAAGCACCATCAAGAAGTATACTATTAGAAACGCACCTGAAAAGAGAAATCTCTATTAATTTTTCTATTGTATAATTTGATTTTGATTGGGACTGTGCTAACTGCAGTATAATAAGTTATATAAACAGTGTTGTTTTGGAACCGAAATCGTAAAAAAAAATACCGCAACAACAATCCAAAGCATATTTCAAGTGTAATATAAACAAAAAGAAATTCCGGCAGAAAATAAATAAATACTTTTGTTCTATATAACAAACTTAAAATTATAAAGCATTTTATAAAAATGATGAGGTCTGAGGTCCACCACCATGTTAAAAAATTACAGTCATTTTGTAAAAGAACTGAAAAATTTTGGTAACGATAGGAAAACCAGATGTAGAAGTTTCTTAAAAAAATCTTCTAAATTTATTGTTTGGAAATTTATGTTAAAACAAATATTAAAGAATATAAAATACTCTATCATATATATATCCCTGAGCTATTAGCTGTTTCTTATATTTATTTAATTTTATATACAGAATTATTTTTACTAATTTATAATGCAAATATTGTTCACAGAAAAGGGGCTAATATGATAAGCGTCTTAAATACCTACTACATTTTTTATATGTAATTCACACTATTCATAGTTTCAGAATAAATATCAGAATATTCCATCATTAATTAACAGACAATAATTTAAAATATTTATTTTAATCACCTACCTATTTATATCTCTGGTTAAAATAATTAATTGTTTATTTATTATTATTGTTTAACAATTCTACTTATTTTGAAGCATTCTATAAAAACAGCCAGAAGAATTAATATGTATATTTATAATCTAAAATATGTATTTACCTCTGATTGTGTATTTGATATAAGTACTTTGTTTTTCGGTTATCACCAGTTTTTTTTTTATTATTTTATTATAAATTAATGATTGATAGGTAATAACGATTTTATGAAGAGATAATAAATAAAATCATTTAAAATACAGATAATGATATCGAAACAAATGCCGCTTATTTGTTTATTTTATTGCTACATTGGCAATAAATTTTTAATCTTTTCCATTGTCGTAGCAATTGGGGATGCAGCGGGTACGGTGAACACAGGCCCAAGAGGTAAGTGGGTCCATAGGGTACAAGCATATTTATTAATTATAGACGCTTGCATTTTGTCTGATAAATAAGCCACAAGATGTCTAAGTTAAACTTTTTGTATAAATTCCACTGTTATTGCTAAATTAATAACTTAGTAATATATAAATGTCCTTAGAAATACGGGGCACGTTGGCGAATTTTCTGACCGGCTAATAGTGCGATTCTGTAATTTTCTGTAACGCTATAGAAATGTAAAAGTGAACAAAATCGCAACAATTTTTGTTTACTAATACATTTATTATCGTTTAACATTAAAAAATGATGCACTTTTGTTGAGACTTACAGTTCTATAGTGCTATAGAAAATTACAGAATCTTACCGTAAAGATGGGGATGGAGACCATACATTAATACTTTTTTAAATATATGACGTATAATATTTGAGATACATACATGTGTATTGTACAGTTACAGGAATTGTAAATGTCAAATCAAATTTTCATGCAGGTGTAAATGAGATATTGTTACATTTTTAAACTTTTGCGTTCAATGTAATGAGTATATGAATAATCACTTATTTACGTACAGGAAAAATGAGATGTAATTAAGTTACATATTTTGAGAAGTAGGTATTCAAAACGCTACTAAAACCATTTTAAAACTTTTAGATTCATATTTATTAATGCTCTGCTTGCATTCAGGATCACTCGCTTCTTGCCACTGATCTTTTCTGTAATTATACAACTTGTTATTTTCAACTATGACTGCAATTTTTTTGGTTAATAAATATTAGCCTTTTTATTAATATTTATAGTCGTTTGTCACATAAAATATTTATAGAAGACTTCAAACTTCTGCCTTATTTGTTAGGACAATATTGCTTATTTATATTTAGAAGAAATAATATTTTTCTTTGTATTATAACTTAACACTCTAGGTACTTGCTGAAGTTTGTTTAAATCATTTTATGTTTAAAGCATATTGGATGTCACAAATTGTTTAAAAATTTAAATATGTGTTTTAATATGCAATATCAAAATTATGAAATAAAATACTGCAATGTCTAAATAATCTAAAATGACAAGTTTTTTAAAGCAGTTGCTAAGCTTGACAAAAAAAAAAAGGTAAAATTCCCGTTCTATAGTTCCACGCGGAATCCATTATTATTAAATCGTCTCGTAATTTGCCCTTGTGCAGGAGAAATCATTTATGATTTTAATGCGCTCTTTTCTCATTTAGCTTTAATAACTTAGTTCTATTGACATAAATGAACTCCATTAAAGTTTTATTGATAACGATTTTAATTTCAGTTCGTAGGTTGTTTTATAAAAATAAAAAGATTTGCTCACTTCTGAAACTACGAAACTGACAAAACAAAGAAATGTGTTTTATAGTGACAGAAAATCCATTTAATGAGATACGTTGAATGGTACGAAAATACTTGTTACAACTTCAATCCAAACATCCAAAACTATTGATTCAGTTATTTGTAATTAGGAGAAATACGCAGATATCACGGTAATTTGTGCGTGAATGCAACGAATTTAATGATTCGCCACAAACAGTCAAAATGCCTAGTCGCATGGCTGAAACAGTTTATATCTGAAGGATATTCGAGGCCGCAATTTTCGAAACATTTGATTTCTGTTCAAAGGTTGTAATATTTATTAAAATGAACTAAATGTGTTTCTAATTAATTTCGTAAAACAAATTGTTAGTAAATTACTATAATTTTTAATATTTCACAATTCCCTAGATAAAGTGACCTGACCTGGATAACGATTCTTGAAACGATGATAAATTTGTGACGTGAAATGAGAAATATTTTTCACTTTTTCATAATTTCGATTCATGAAAATATGTGAGATATTGTCGCCAATTATTTTGGTCATGGTTATGCAGTGAGATATTTTATGCGCGCGTAGCTTATTAATGTCAAAATATTTCAAGTTTTCAAGACATTTAATAACGTTTACTTGTGGTTGACAGTTCATTATTATATGTTAAAACGAAACGAAGAATGTACACAAGAAATATGCCAAAAATGAGCAAAAATCTTATTGTCAATTAAGCAATTTTTTATTATAATTTGTAAATTTATATAGGTAGGTACTTATTTTTTTTTTAAATATCATTCAATACAATCCTATTTTGACAGTAGCAACGATTAGTATTAATACGGAAGATTTAAAAGTCTTTTGTTCAAATGACTGCTGAACGAGCTATACTGAAAATGTAATTGAAAGTGAAGCACAATTTCCATCCCCTCCCTAGAATTGGAATATGGAATCGGCCGAAATATTTAATGCTCGACTGACCGTAGTGACGTTACTTTCTTCGTAAATAGTAAATGGAACAGGGAATTACAGCCATAAATAAAATTCAGGGTAATTCCCGGCGGATTAGGACTGGTTAGAGATGCACTCGATTTCGAGCTTTGGCCCGGCCCGGCCCGAAGCCCGCCTCGATTTCGAGTCGATCATCGAGCCGGGCCGAAGAAATTTTTTATCGGGCCGAATCGGGCTAATCATTTTCAAATATCGAAGCGAGTCGGACTTTTGATTTTGGCCCGGCCCGAAAATTCGATCTTTTCGGGCCGGCCCGAAAAATCTTATAGTTCAATCAAATGCACAGTTTCCTTAATATTTTAATGAAGATGGATGAAGTTAAAACGGATCAAAATGATTTAATAACAACACACTTCACATATTAATAAATAAAAATGTATTATTTTACTTCAAGAATTTAAGGTTATTCATTAAAGCATAATAATTATATTGTGATGTTTCTATTATTATTGTTATTACTCGTATACTTAAATAAAAGTGATTTTTGTTGCTACCATAATGATTTCTTGTCCTATTTTTGAGCAGAAACACAGATAAAAAATCCTTATGTAAATTAAAATTATATTTTTTTATATAAGATTTGTGAAAAAATTGTTTAAATTCTTTGGTAAACAAAGTGTTAAATACTCGTAGGTCTGTAATTTTTATATCAAACTTACACTAGAAGGGTCTCTTTTTTAACTACTTATGTTAAGTAATGTTGAAAATTATAAGAATGTAGAGGTTTTTTATAAAAATCAACATTAGGAATGCCGGATGCACCCAATTTCGAGCTTTGGCCCGGCCCGGCCCGATTTCGAGTCAATTTTCGAGCCGGGCTAGCAAATTTTTTTGTCGAGTCGATCTTCGACTCGGGCCGGTAATTTTTATTTTCGGGCCGAGTCGATCTAAACCTCAAAGCCCGGTCCGGCCCGCCCGAATGCATCTCTAGGACTGGTGCGCTCATATTATATACTTACCATAACGTTCTTCGAACATTTAATTGGAATTGACAAAAAAAAAAAATTAAAAATTTGAACAAATATGTACATAGCAATAAAATATGCATGTTACAAAAAACAAGTAAAATATTCTAAAATATGCATTTTGCATAAGATCCGAGCTTAAATGATTGCGATATAAATATACGTAATACTTACCTATAAATAATTTAATATTTAAATATACTTTTTGACCAACAATGGAACCTGTTTTAATTTAGCCACTTTAAAACAGTGTAACAGAAATTGAAAAACAACGTTTCCAAAATCATGTCATTAGTTACTTCACGTTTTTACCTCTCGCTAAGAGAGGTATTGGATTCATGCTAAAAATAACATATTTAGATTTAATTGAATAAGTATGATTTAAGGTCCATATGAACCGATTTTAATATTTTTACGATGATGTCTGTGTGTGTGCATGTATGTGTGTATGTGTGGATATTGGAGGAACGATTACTCAAAAAATATAAGACTTAAGACCAGTTTAACTATGGATACCTAAATCTGACAGGAGGGAAGAGCTGAAATTCTACATCTGATAAGTACATTTAAAAATTTTATTATATCTTCTATAAATTTAGAGATAAAGACGGTATAATATATAGAATATCGGGATATAATAAGTCGAGTAGACGAAAATACGCTAAGGGGACCAGTTGACAAATTCAAATGTTTATAATATTAATTTGTAAATGACAGATGTCAGTGTCAAAAATCAAAAGTTTTATTTACATTCTGAAAGCTTTTTCTGAGCAGTACATTTAATCTTTCTTATTGTAATATTCTGTAATTTTTACCTCCCGCTACCCTTGGTAAGGGAGGTATAGGGATCGTGCGAAAAATCACATATTGAGATTATAGTAGATGACCACGTTTTAAGGTCCCTAGAATCCTATTTTAACATTTTCACGATGATGTCTGTATATGTGTGTGTGTGTGTGTGTGTGTGTGTGTGTGGGTGCGTGTGTGTGTATAAATTTTGCCTTCGCTCTAACTCAAATACCATCATTCAGAAAATTCTGAAACCTTGTATTTCTACCCTATTCTAATATGAAAAGAAGCCATTAGATTTTGGTATAAATCGGACAAACGGAAATGGCACTTTACTTGAAGCTCATAATGGTTTTTCTTAAAAAATACCATTAAATGCCATTTTTCGCATTTTATGTCATTATGAAAATTAAAGAATATTGAATTTTCTACAGGTATACATTAATAGTATTTCTATATATTTTACAGATAAATTTAAAAATCATTTTTATTTTTAATCCCGTAGCCTAAGATAAACACAATTCCTTTGTTACACAGTTCGTTTTTCAAATGAATGTAACTGACATGTAAACGTCATTGTCAAATACTAATCACTTCGAATTAATAATAGTTACATTAAATAATAAAGAAAATCGTAAATAAAGCAATAGTTATATGCAATGGAACATAATATAGCTTGCAGCATTACTAAATACGGAGGTATGTATTTAAATTAATAAAAATTAAATAGCGGGAGATTTTGTGTTGGCCAAATCAGATTTTTTTGTTATAAAACGACGGCTCGACAGCGAAGTGCAATACAATACTTATATAAAATAAAAAGGAAATGGCAAGAGGTCTTGTGCTGACCACAACAGATTTTTTATTTATTACTTTCTTATCATGCATTGTAGCATTGTTATAATTTTTTTTGTGAAAAAAACCAAACGGGTGCAACGTACTTGCTTGAAAACAGTTGATAATTATTAAACATACTACATAACACATACACAGTATGTACTTGTTTTTTATACAGTTAATTAACAATTTGAACGAATATTCTCAATATTCAGAATAGAAATAAAAATTGCTGAATATAACAACTATTAGGACATAGGTACTCTGTATGTACATATATGTCATGCAAATGAAATAATTTCTAAAAAAGAGTACCTTCAATACTTTTTATTACACATCATGCACATTTTATTACATGCTTTAAGTAAATTGGAAAGTTCATAAACGAAAACGCAGAGATGTAAATTTTGCAAATTTGAGATTTTTGGTGATAAAAAATTAATATACATAATAATTACATTCAAGCATAAAAATATGATCCGTATTCTTTTTATTTTTATATTTCACATGTGTCGCACCAAGCCGCATTGACATATTTTTAGAATTCTACCCTAAATCTTTATATGTTTTTACTGAGTTCATATATATGACAAACAGGTATTCACGGTTAATTAATGGTTCTTATCGGAACTGGATAAAGTTATTAATAACGTTTATTAAATGACACGATTGGTCAGACGGGTGATAGCAATCGCCTGAACGGATTGAACCATAAATCATTGTCTATTGTGAAATATAGATCCCTCCAATCAACTTTAATGGCAACTTGGGCCAAAGCTACCTAACGAATTCGATCTGAGCTTCAGTCAACATAACAGACGCCACCGCCACTGACTCCAACGCAACGCTACGCAGCCAAGATGAATTATTGTGCTCTGCTCTGCTCTCAATATTCCAAATATATTTACTCTTAAGAAACGATCGCTTTCATAAATTCATGCTCGTTGATTTTTTATTATTTCCATGCTCTAAAACATTTGTCTTTGTCATGTACTTGTTGTCGTTTCCAATTTGACTCGCAGAGCGCGCTTTAAGCTTGTTTCTTTCTTTTTGGCGAAAACCGGAGCTGATACCTGAAGCCCATTTCGTTTCACGTTTCACTCAGTCTTACTTAAAGGCAATGGCCTCGGCAATGGCGTAATTCTTCGGCCAAAGTACCTATGCAACGCACACTCATAAATAAAATTATTTGGACTTGACAATTGGAAAATATCCAAAAGAGTAATTTAATAAAGAAGAAACGAAACGGAAAGATAATATGTATTTATAAATGGAAAGTATCTTGTATATTGGCATATTATGTTATTAAGAGAAGAGAAAAAATTGAATAGTAAATAGAAAATATCGTAGATATTTGGTTTTACAAAACTGAGGTTAGTTATGTTGTTGAAAGTCAAATTCCCAAAATTTTTAAACTACGATTTTTTATTTGAAAAATGGCATGAAACGTGCAAAATAGGAAAAAAGTAGTATAATGAACTCATTACATAATTGTCGATTATTTCGTTCAAAGTTTCCTTCTCACAAAATAAAATAAAAATGAGATATTCTAATGCAGTAAAATTTAAGGCAAAAAATGGTATAACATTGCGGATTATATTAAAAAATAACAATAATGTAAAAACATCAAAATTTTATTTTATAATATGAGTTTTCTTGTATTTTTTATCGCTAAATAGATATCATGTGATCTGATGACAATTACAATTTTTTTTACATAGAACTACACTATTAACAAGAAATACTTTTTCTGCTATTGGAGCGTTGTCCTGTCTTGTTTGTGTTAGTTTTATTACGTTTTCTGCTGTTACAAGTTTTCTATTTATATATTTCTAAATGTCATCAGATCCTTCTACGTCACATCCGGTAAAATTAAAATTTTGAAGTAGTATTTAAAATTTCATATCTCTCTCAAACTAAACAAAAATTACTCCGAATTTTCGATTTGTAATATATATAAGTAAAACTTTCAGAAAATAAAATTTTTTAAAAATATTAGAATACCATATTATGACATTCGTTCTTTAATATAATATTATTATATTCTTTTTTACGAGAACATCATTTGTATATTTTCAAACATATTTAATATAAACTATACAAAATTCAATTTTTTTTCACATTGATGAGTTTCCCTATTTCAAAATTATCGAGAATTTTCCAACTCTAAAATTATTTTTAGGTTAACAAGTACAAGTATTAAATATTTTGACTCATAGGTATGTAGACCCTTCTACATAAAATTTCTTTTATTAATATGATTAAGAATATTAATAATAGAAATTTTTAAATTTGATAATAGAACTTAAATCCCTTTATCCATCCGTTTTTAATGCTATTTTCTTATATCATTTGAATTAAATTTAAAACTGTCTATAGTAATATTTAATAAATATTCGTCTGTTCAAATAAACTTCCGTGAACACCAATACACTACTCATATCACTTTTTCAATCTAATTGTTTATGTATGATGGTTCTTCGAATGCAGTGCACATTTTTATTTGAATGTAAAAAAGTTGGCAGCAACTACAGTTGAATATACTCGTAAACGTGCTGAGAACTAAAAAAAAGGAGATCGGCGGTTCTTTTAAGTAGAGAAAAAAAGTTAATAATAAATTTTAAGTTAGCATAAGAATTCTACAAATTATTGCTTAATTTTTATTATATAATTGTTGAATATCTTTATTAAAGAATCCGGCTATTTCTTTGTGTATATTTATAGTGATACCGTTTTGCACGAATTATGATTATTGAGAGCTGCTGCAGGCCACAGGCCATGATATGTGAGAAAATATACTGTCATATGCAAAACGGGTTCATTACATTGCTTTTCGTAGTGAATTGGCGCTAATGATTCTATTCTAGAAATGAGGGATGCAATGAGTACGAATTAAGTGAGTTATAGGTGGATATTTTGTATACATGGTAGGTGTTGATATTTGGATATACACATACATTAATAAGTAATGGCTGTATATATAAATCACAAAATTCAACCAGGTACTGAAATGTTTGCTTATGTTTTATTAAATTAATTACTGACTCGGAATGTGACGTAACAGTAATACAGGGTGTTATGTAAATAAGTGTATAACGCTTAATATGTGTTAGAACTGACCCCATAGATAGTAAACCTGGCAATTATTTTTGTTCACCATGCTTCGTACAAGAACTGGAGGCCTTTAAAATCACGTCATAGTTGAAAATTTTGTAAAAAAGTAAAAATCAATGTGTTCTGTGTTAAAACTATTGATTGTCAAAACTGACGTTAACGTTTTTTTGTATAGACGTACAATTTACATTGTTTTTTTGATATTCTTAAAATACCATTTACCTTCCCAATCAAGAGTATGTAGACATGCATATGGTTTATGGCGAAACTTTACAAAATAGTCGTGCTGCTGCAAGAGCAAAACGGTACAGAAAGTTATTTCCAAATAGACGTCAATGATCATATGTTATTTGTGACAGGTGTGGCATTTTTTTTTTTTCAGAGAACTCATTGATTTTTACTTTTTTACAAAATTTTGAACTATGACGTGATTCGTCAAATTCAAAGGTCTCTAGTTTTTGTAGAAAACATGTTAAACAAAAATTATTGCCAGATTTACTATCTATGGAATCAGTTGTACCGTAAGTAAGCGATGTACAACTTAATTACGTAACCCTTTATAAAACTACGATGCAATTTATGCGATGCGAACAGTTTTTACATGCATTAAATAATATACATATAAAATAAAATAAATTAAATCAAATATAATAATAAACCTTTCTTTACAAATTATTTTTTATTTTCATAATGTACATTTCGATTGCAATGCAATAATATAATAAACATAATATTTATAAATATGTCAAAATTATTTCAAATTTTTATGTCAGTCACAATATTTTTATCATACTTGATAATTTAATATAAAATATAAATAAGTAATAAAATAGTAAATTAGGGATAATATTAATTTGAGGAATGATGTTTAACAATTGGGTTGACAAATAAATATTGTGACTGACATAAAAATTTGAAATAATTTTGACATATTTATAAATATTATGTTTATTATATTATTGTAGTACAACTGACGATGATTGCATTGCAATCGAAATGTACATTTTGAAAATAAAAAAAAATAATTTGTGAAGAAAGGTTTATTATTATATTTGATTTAATTTATATCTTCACGTATACTCAAATAATTATAATATACATATAATTTAAATCGTGAAACCAAATTTTGTAAATAACAAAAATATTTTTATATGTAAAATGTACGAATCCTGAATATTAAAAATTACATATAAATATTGTTAAATATCAGTTTTATTTGATATTTGACAGATGACAAGTGATATTTTTTTCGCTTTTGTGAACTAGGTTAGCAATCTGACCAATCAAAGGGCAGAATTTATATCCCTATTTAAACCAACGCTGTTTTCTTACTTGAAATGAAGTATGGATACAAAACTGTATAGATCCGGGCTGTAAATAAAATAAATTCATGGAAAATTAAGTTATAAATAATGTTTGTACATAGCATGTCACACTCGCACTTGGAGTATAATAATTAAAATTTACCGGCCAATTAATTTATTAATAATTTGATCTCACTCGGTCGTGAAAGACTTGATGAAACATCACTTTCAATTCTTAAATGCTTGCTGACTGCATAAGACTATTCGAAAATCTCCATTACCGTGTTCCACATTAACGGCAAGCACCAAGAAAAAACGATATAGAAAAAAGTATTCCATGCTTAAGGCAGAATTCATACAGTGAATACAAAATATCTCTATAGTATATTGATAATATAAAACAAAAAAATGTTTCAAAATTAATCCATTATTTTGAATTGCCTGAAGTAAAACATGCCCCATTTTAGCAACATTTGTTATTCTCATTAAATTATTGAAATGTATGAGTATTTTAAAAAATGTTAATCCTTTACAGTGAGAAAAATAAAGAAATGTTGACCGTTAGTAAGAACAATGATTTAGGGTGATTAGCATTGTTTTAGCTGTCTCAATCGTTTTTGTATTATTTTATAGAAAAATGCTTCAAATAAAAGATGTGTGCAATTAATTTTCCTAAAACTTCTATTTGAAGTATTTTTCTCTAAATAATACATAAGCGACAGAGATAAAACAATATGCTAATCAATGGCTCACTAATTATCGTTAATCACTTGTGCTTACTAGCAATAATAGATATTAGCGAGGACCTTAAAGGGGTCAAGTTGAATATTAACCGAGCCGCCCTCTAAAGTGGTTCCAAATAAATTAAATTGTGTTGGCAATGATTCCGATTAATATTTGACCGTGCCCAATTGCACTTTCTTTTTCCTATTTAAATAATTTGACATATTTTGGAACTTTGCTTTTTTCCGAGGCCATAAGAGGTTTAAAAATCCATTCAATATTGGAATATGTACTAGAATGACACCCGAGCATATGTATACAAAATTTAAAGACCCGATCATTATTCTTAAGATAAATGATAAATGCACATAGTTAAACCATCGCACAAAAGACCAGAAAAACTATTTTAGCTTAGATATTATGGAAAGAAGTAATGAAATACGTATATAATAATTACCTAGCCTATATCAAAATTATAGAAACATTAAAAGAACATTTACCACCCCGTACCCAACCCTTCCCTCAACTCACCCTGAACTCTCTAGAAACATTAAAATTACTTTACACAATTTTATTAATATAACTTATTCGAAAATATTACTAAATATTTTTTTGTTTGATCACTTTTTACCATTACATCTAAGATAAAATAGTTTTTTTTTAGCTTTTATTAGATATATTACCCCACATAATTTGTAGTTGTTTGTAGGTACAAGTTTTACAATTTAAATTATTTCAAATTTTTATTCAATATTTTCTTTTCAACATTTTGTGTATTGTTATAAAATACATAAGAAATTATTTCTTAAAAATGTGCTCATATTATCTTTATAACAATCAGTTTTGGAAATTTATGAAGATATAGAATATAGCGAAAGCTTTATCCACGACCGTTATAAAAAGCAACTTTTAAATAAGTTCAAAATAATGAAACAGTCTACTTCTTGTCATTGTATTACGTTGCGATATTCATAATCTTTTCGGTATTCGTAATAAGTTCGAACATAGAATAGTTTCAAACTAAATCACGAACCGTCATAAGCATGCGCAGTGTGCTAAAAATGTTCACAGATTCACAAACTTCCAAACAGGTAATAGTTCGACGTTCATTGTAACTTTCTGATTGGTTGCGGGTGAGTTGGCAACTATCAGAATAATTTCCAACCTGGGAACAAAATAATTTAACGCGTTAACTGCCACCATACAAACGTTTTTTGTGGCATCCGGACTACCGGTTTATTTTTTATTCTAATCTTATTATTAACATTTAATTTGCAAATTTCTTTATCTGAAATATTCTAACAATATTTTTTCGTGTCACATATGTGGTACACGCGTAAAATTTTCTTTTTTAATTGAAATTCTTATTCCCAATCAAATGTCAAGTGTTACCGGCATGGCCCTAAAGACCGGATACGTTGCTAAACTGGTGGTTACTATAATCAGAAAAATTGATTCTGTCGAGTTCAGCAACTATTAATATCGAATTATGACAGAAGGACATTGCTCGCATTATAATATTGGATGCCATAGGTTCATTATTTGCGCCGCTCTGTTACAGTGAAGACATGATCTGTATAATAATAAAGTATAATAAAATAATGTTACTGTTCCTGTGACTTAAATGCTATTTTTGTTTAAAATAATTTCTAATGAGAATGAAAACTGTAATATCTACCCAAATTATTTCAAACTAAAATAGCTTTTCCATAATTACGACATTCATAGTTTTATTGCTGGACTGGACAGAATCAATGTTACTCCCATAAATATTATAAATAAATGTTTTTTTTTCAGAAAATCGATAGGAATTTTATACTGCATAGCAAATTTTGTATTTTTGATTGTTATCATAAAACTGTTATGCTAATGCTTATCTCTTTGTGATGTTACATTACACACCAATGTTACCTACTAAAATGATGCCCGTAAAATATTTATATAAAATAAAATCAGCACGCTATGATTTCTAGTACACCAAACCAGGCATTACGTATTAAAGTTTGAGACATGCGTACTTGTTCTGTTTTGGCTGTTGACATTTGATTAATTTGATTTAGTTTAAGGTTTGGTTTTTGGTTATGTTATATATAAATATTTTTCAAATAAGTAAACTAGTGCAGTAAATATCTTACGATAAGAAGATCATTGTGAAATAATATAATATAGGTAACAATAAAAGTAATTTAATTGTTTGTAGATGCCAGAAGCAGACAGTGATAGTACATCTTGTGAAGACAACAATTTGTTTAACCGGTGTTCGTCAACTTAGGAGGATTAATTTGAAATTCTAAAAAGTTAATGGGTTTTGTTTTAAAGCTGGACAGTACTTAAATACATTTCTACTTAAGTACTAACGCGGTACTTGGTATTTGTACTTAGGTACTTTCGAAAACCTGCCTGAAGTATTTAATTTTCAAGTACTGCATCTAATATACTTGTACTTAGTACTTAAAATGGTACTTAATTATTAATAAAATGTACTTAAGTCCTTGCAAGATACTTAAATACTTTTTAAGTAGATACTTAAGTTGGTACCTACCTCAAGGTAAACAGTTTTTTCATTAAACAAATTATACCAAACTATCAAAAATACCATATTCTCGACTGTATTATTACAAAATTACAACTATAACGTGAAAAGTACTTAGAAAATACTGAGTTCTCTTAATAGAAACTTGTACTTAAGAGCTAAGTATTTTACTAATTATAATACTTAGTACTTAAGTTTAAGTATGTGGGCTCTAGTACTTGTACTTAATAGCTGTACTTACCCAGCTCATTTTCCTTGAACTTAGTTACCGAAATTATTATTGCATCCGACCCTGCTTTCTTGTATCGGCGTACAAACATAATCCGAACAAAAATCATCATGTTTTATCGTTGTCATCTCTGATTAAACTCAAAATCCACGCTCTTGATATACTTGTTCTACTTACAACTCAATACATCTTGATAGATCAGAGCTCGGTAATTTCAAATACACTGCATCGAGACGATATGTACTTCCTTTCGATTCACTTCAGAAAATATTTGGGTCAGAAGAGAATATAAAATCTGTCATAAACTAATTTTTACAGAGCCGGCAGAAGTCGTGTCCTCGGTGTGCAGTACTCGACACCCGCAAAATTTTCGGGTGTCGAATTACTTACTCGAAATTTTAAAGAGCTCTTTCTAATTTTCCATATACAGTGTGTCCCAAAGAGTTTTATACAAATGGAGAAAAAGTTTATCTTACATTTGACAAAAAAAAAATATTTTTGATAAAAAGCTCTGCATGACTTGTAGATCCATAATCAAGTACAAAATTTTTAAAACATTGGCCGGAATACAGGGAAAATCAAAATTATGATTTGGAGTGAGAGTAAAATACTTTCCAACTGTAATGGAGAGCAAAATGTTCATAAATAAATATAAATATATCATCACGGCATATTACCCATTTCTGGGTGTGCCAGTATCTACAACACATGTAGACATCGGTAATGATGACGATATATTTTACCGTGTGGGCGCTTACCAGGCGTCACCTCACGGGCACTCATAGCTGGCGTGGAGAGTGCACCACAGGGGTCACTTTTGTGCCATTTAAAATTGGAAATATTTGGCGTCAGTCGGGATCGAACCCGGTTCCCCCAGGTTTGCGACCAGACCGTGATGATATATTTATTTATTTATTTATTTATTTATCTTTAATACTCAATTTTAGTGGCATTTCTAATTATTGCAAACACACACTGATGTAACAATTGACATTAACATTTGTCGACAGTTATTAGATATTCCAAAGCCCTCTATCCAGAACATGTTTAATAAGGATGAATAACACAAAATCAGGCACTCCAAATCATAATTTTGATTTTCCCCGTATTCCGTATAAAAATTTTGTACTTGATTATGGATCTACAAGTCATGCAGAGCTTTTTATCAAGAATTTTTTTTTGTGAAATGTAAAATAAACTTTTTCTCCATTTGTATAAAACTTTTTAGGACACACTGTATGTCTCGATCAAAGAAAAAGAAATTTATATGTAAGCACCGCATCATTATAGTGTAACGTGGTGTAACTGACTAATGACAGTACGGATATATCCTGTAAACTCAACTGTTCTCAGTATTATCCTATTATCATTGGCCAATTCCATTAACAACTCATGGTTGAATTCATTGTTAAGGAAAATAAACGCGCTTTCGTCTTTGCTCTCTCTAAAAAGTATAAATTGTTACAATATATAAGCATAAGTTTATAAATAAAAAGCGTGATGAATTTCATTTATTGGTCTGCATTTATTTATAATTTTTCATGTTACTAGCATCATATTTTTTTGTGTAAAATGTACCTCTCCCACCGTTTTTTCACCCGTTCCGCGACCTTCTCACTCGACACCCGAGTTTTCCAGTTCTACTGGCAGAATCGAGCTCACAAACCAATATTTTATTTTCACATGAAACTTTGCTTTAGTAATAACTTAGCAATCTTTTAACGATAGGACATACTAGATGGAATTTTATTGTCATAACATCTCGAGTTCAAACTACCTACTTTATACTTTTTTCTTATCTTAGAAATATAATTCCAATGTAGGTATATTTTTATAGATGAATTTGCTAAAAATTGGATATAATATTAATGAAACAGTTTATATTGCTGCATAATAAAATAAAATTTGACAAGTAACTTCAGCTCAGGAGAAGTGTTTCAAATTTAGAAATATGTTTTCAAAATATGTATTTGTCAAGGTTAATTAAATAATATTTTCGAAATGTAAATCTCATTTGTTTATATAATTTATTGACCCACGGGCTAGCAAACAAGTTTTGGTAGACAGTGTGTCAAATAAAAACATATTAACTTCTACATTCAAATGTAAAATATTATTGTAAACTTTTGTAAAACTGTCTTATGCTGATTATAGTGGCGTCGTACCACCGACAATAAATTATATAAATAAATGAGATATACATTGCCAAAATCATATTATTTATTTAAAAATTATCTTTGATCTACCTTTTCCTCAAAGTGAATTAGTAAAGATAACACGTCTTTCTTTTTGCAATATTCAAATTGTTTGAATATTTTAAAATGACCATTTGTATTGCTCATTTTAACAATGTCATATAATTCATACAAAACTAAGAATAAGAAAAATTAAAAAGGTACTACAAATCACCTTTCAAATGTGATTGGTTGAAGGCTTATATCAAAATCTGTAGTTGCCCTTATGTAAAATAAGTACTTACGTACACATGTCCGTAATCTATCTCAATAGCAATCAAAGGAAAATTAAGTCTTTTCTATCTACTTTCAGAATATACAGGGCATTGCGAATAAAATAGACGATTTGGAAATCTACTTAAATGTACTTCAAATGTTACCATGTGTAGGTACTGCCATTCAACGAACATTGACTAGACGAAATTGCAATTAGCTTAATAAAAATATCAGGCTACAAACTTGCATCATTTTCTACCAGATCTGTCCAACAGCGTGTAGGTTCTTGCCTTTTTGTTAGAGATGATATTTGTTTCAGTAAAATCACTAAATATGATAATATAATACAGGACATAAATTTTGAATTTTCGATGATTAATTTGAAGCAAATAGAAGAAGTTATTACTGTAATATTTCTCATGCCGACTACGCGGAGGCCAGGGGTGCTCATGCACCCGTAACTTGATACTCACGGGTGCACTATGTATAATATTTCAATATGTAATATTTATAATCTATTTTCATCTTCAATCATACCAGTTGCGTTATAATTAAATGCTCAAACAATAATTATTGTAAATAGATAGATGTGAACTGTTTGCATGCATCTCCCTCTATACATTTGACAGATCTCATGTAATAGGTCACAGACTTGTGTAGTGCGCATCTGTCGCTTTGGATAATGGCGGTAAATTTGAAAGTAGTTCTCAGCATACTTATGCAATGACTTTAGGAAAATGTATTGAAAAGTAATAGAGTCATTTGTTCAACTTTCTGTGTGTTTTGTCATATTTAATGTAGAAAATCCCTACCTTCCCTTTTTTAGGTGCTACACGTTCCACAACATAATAAACCTCCACACTTTGAGACATGTTTACATAATAAATCAAAACCTTCGCCTTAGCGTAATAAGGTATATAAACACACATAAAATAAGAAATACTAAATAAGTTCAAAGCAAAAAATTAAAACTAACTATTCTGATTTTTACATAATTAATTACAGTATTTTATAATAAAGAGACATGATACACTTATTGATATAATTAGAATTATTTGTGTTAATAAGAAATGTTAAATTCGATACTTATATAACAAAACGGAAATGGCGAGAGGTATTGCGCTGGCCCCAACAGTTTTTTTTATTATTTTGTGCACCCGTACCCAATATGAAAAGTCGGCGCCTATGAATCTCTATATAGGACTCCTAACAGCAACAGCGAAATTTATCTGGAAAAATTAGATTAGTTGCTACCTTATCTTGATTACAACGTAATAAATTTACAAAAATAATTTTAACAGCTGATGCAAATATAAATCTCTTATTAAACACACGATTAATATCACGTTTACTATCCATATTAGAATCCTTTAATTTGCTCTATTACATAACATTGCAGTACTATTTAATGGACTTTCAGACCATTCCGCCATATCTTGTAATCTGAGAAAATCAGTCTCCACCCACTCTGTCAGTTTTATCAAGAAGAGATCATTCTCTAATAATATTATTATTAAATTTAGCAACTTAATCCATAATACTGATTGGTCCGTCTGAAGTCTCAACTAACAAAAAATTCAATAAATTTCATTCTATAATTAAAACAAATTTTCAAGAAGCTTTTCCAATAAAGTCTTTCAAGTTTCATAAATTAAAAAATAATAACTATGGATAACCTCCGGAATCAAAAAATCGTGTAAACAGAAACGTATACTAAACTACACATTAAAATTAAGAAGTGATCCTGCTTTTAATCACAATAATTAAACTGGAAAAATAAAGTGTACTTCTAATAAAATTAAGAAATCGAAAAATAAGATAAAAATCTCTTATCTATATATACATAAGTGATCCTATTTTATCATCAAGTGAACTTTGTTCAAAAATTTGATGTAGATTTGAGTGATCGCACTGTGATACGACGACTATGTGGTGTAGGAATACTGGGAAAAGTAGCTATAAAGTTATGAAACCTTTACTATCAAAGAAAAACAGTAGGGCCCAAATTGCATTTGCTGAGGAACATTAATCGTGGATTAGTGAAAAATGGAGTACTCTCCTTTGGAGCAATGAAATCAAGTTCAAAATATTTGGTTCCGAAGGGAATCAATAGCCCGTATTTATAAAAATGAAGCATTTACTTTGAAGTGAAAGGTTGAAGTAAAAGGTAGGACTATGGAGTATAAGGTAGAAGTAAAAGGTTTTGCTTTAATTCGTATTCATAACTTTACCTTTTCCTTGCGAGGAAATACTTCAGAAAAATGAAGTAAAGGGAACATGTTACAAGTTCAAATTTAACGCGTGTGTGGTGAGTAAGAGCTATACAGTTTATTATTATAGAACAGAGGTGTTGTTGTATCCCACTGATTGATATTTGTGCAGTGTATACTTTTGGTTAGTTGAAAGTTAAGATAAAATTTAAGATGTCTCACAGAAAGTGAACACGAGGATAATAAAGATGTCACTCATGAGAATAGCATCTTCGTTCCCTTCCGCTATATTTGGCACTCCTGTTCTTCTTCTTGTTCTTCTTCTTCTTCTTCTTGTTTTTCTTCTTTTTCATTTTGAAAATATGCATCTCTTAGGTACTTAGCTATGTTGTGTAACACTGCATATGTAATTATAACTTTTGGAATACCGGGATATTTTACTCTGCATCCATGAACAGCAAACGTACCGCAAACCCAAAATGAAAGTTAAGCTTATAAAAACAGCATATACACGTTGTATGTGGGCTGGCAAACTAATGAAAAAATCTGTTGTGGGTAGCACAAATCCTCTCGCTATTTCCATATTTGGCTATATAATTTAAGTATAAGCCTGTGCTCTTTCTTTCCAGTTTTTTATAAATATAAAATAAGAAATATGAAATATTAAATGTACTTCCCAGAAAAAGCTTTCAGTACCTAATATATCTGGATTTTTGACACTGACATATTGCTATCAATTACAAACATTTTAATTTTTCAACTAGTTTTCATGGAGTTATTCTGGGCTAAGAGATTCATTACATTATTATTTTATATATTTATAATTCTCTACCTCTAAATCTTTAGAAGATATAATAAAAATGTTCAATGTATCGGATAGAGAATTTTATATTGTATAATATTTGTAGTAACATAAATTTCAACAAAATAATGTTTAGAAGATTTTTTTAAAGAAACTACTACTTCCGATTGTCCAATTGTTACCAAAACCTTTCCAACTCTTATGCCCGTATTCACCAACATCAAATAAATCTTTGAATAGCTTATTCATTGAATAAGAGAAAAATATCGCATCGATACCATAACACAAATGAAGGTATTTGTTCTAGCTGTCATATTTTGATGCGATATTTTTCTCTTATTGAATGAATAAGTTATTCAAAGAGTTATTTGATGTTGGTGAATACGGGCATAAGTCTCAGAATATGTAGTATAAATGGTCTTTTGGTTTCATAGAATTTGACAAATTATCTTTCCAACATCGACATACACACATACACACACAGATATCGTAAAAATAATAAAATCGGATTCTAGTGACCTCAAAACGTGCTTATTCATTAAAATCCGGATATGCGATTTTTAACGAGAGGTAAAAAGTGAGATTTTTGAAAAAAGTTGCTTGGGGTGTAAATACATTTTTTAGAAGCAAATTCTTCAGTTTTTAAGCAAATGCTTCTTTTTATAAATACGAAAAAGCAAAACCTGTCGCCTCGAAGCAAAACCTTTTCCTCCATTTTTTTTTTATAAATATAGCCTCAAGCAATTACTTCACTTTTTGCAAGCAAAAGATAATAATTCTTTTTATAAATACCTACTAATATGTTAGATATCCACTGGGTAAGAGGTATGATTATAAATAATGGGTGTTTTTTTCGCTCTGATATGAGACCGGTTTTAAGAATAGTACAAGAAATGACCGTTTTTTTATATAGGGATATAGTGGAGAAGATAATGCTATATTTGCTGAAGAAGAAATATCTGCGTTGGCGTTTTGAGCAGCACAACGATCCTAATCATTCATCAAAATTTGTTAAAGAATGGCTTTTAGAGAAAAGAAAAATGATGTTTTAAAATAGCGTTCTCAGTCTCCGGACTCAAATCCTAGAGCATCTTTGGGATCACTTAGATCGACAAATTTAGGAAAAAAAAAATATGAAAAATTCCAATGAATTGTGGGAGTCACTAAAGATGAATGCAAAAAGATTCCTGGAGACATATTCATGAAATTAGTGAACTCGATGCCCTGAAGAGGTCAAGCTGTACGTACTGTAAACGGTTATGCAACAAAATACTAATTATTTTTTATTCATTACTAAATAATAAATTGATTTCTATACCTGGGCAGGGGTTTTTCTTTAAATATACGGACATTGTTTATAAATATTTATTAAATGTTAAATTTACTTCAATAAGTCTGTTGCTTATGATACTATTATTTATGATATTATTTACTTATCCACAGAAATATTAACTAAAATTATATCGTGAATATAAAAAAGTTTCCATACTTTCGTCCACCACTGTATATAATGTTCAGAATAAGACATCATACATTGTATCTCTATAGTAAAGGAATTTTTAGATTGCATGGTTTCGAAAATGATTAAAAAAGTCAACATTTAATTTTATAGTTTATTTTCTTGAAATATTATCCTTTATGTAATAATAACTGTTGTTAATTGAATCTACCGATAAGGCAAGCCGCTTGTATTTTATTTTAAAATAATACTTGTTCTCAACCTAGCAAAATAATCTACTATTTTATTCTCAAATGAAAATTTGCTGTGCTATGCAATTTCTAAAGTGTCTTTCTTCAACGACAGTGACATGCTAGGTAGAGTTTTATTTAATGATACAAAAACCTCGAGCGTCTATTTGAGAGACACAAAGCGGGAAAAATGCGAGTGTGATGGTTCTGTACATAGATATTAACGCAGTCAGTTTCCGGCGTGCGAGTGTCCGTTATTAAATTATTCGTCCCGGCTGGCTGTGCTATTCTACTGCTATGCTATGCTATTGTTATTTATTCAGTGCCGCAAGCAAAAACGCGCAGCCCGGAGTCCCGGAGTCCGCTGCAGTCTTTGATCGGCGCCCGAGACAGCGCATTCGGTTTTCACACCGCGTTAGCCGCACGATATTCGGGATGCGCAAATTTAAGCAATTTTCTTTTGTATAATTCATCATTCCTGTTAAAAACTGCCACAGTGAATTTTAAAACGCGTCGTCCTTAATTGGACACGGTGTCAAATGGAATTATCGCATTTTTTATGTCTTCAAATCTTCGTCTTTTTAATTATTACGTCTAGCGGAAATTAAATTAATGCACATCAAAATTTATTTTTCGCAGTTAATAATTCTTTTTTAAAATTTTTATTGGGAGATAACGTCATTCCTCACCGAAAACTGAGCTTTATTCAGGACCGGTTTTACAATGAAATGGATTTAGCGACAGCTTCGGGCCTCCAAATTTCCAAAGCTTTTTAATCATTATTTACGCTTGTTATTTTCACTTTTCAAATTTAATCAAGTGTATTTCACTAAGCAATTATTTTTTTAATTTATATCTTTGGTAACCGAGTGAACTTAATTTAAAATAAATGTAAAAATAAAACTAGTGTGCGATTATTTCAAAAAATTGCCCTTGTTATCAGGCAAACCAATACAGCAAGCGCGCGTTTAGTTGAATGAATCTCCTTTCCCTGTATCAATTTTAGATGTTGTCGGAGTCTTTTTCTCGTCATAACAATACTATATTATGATTTCTATTACATTTCGACTTGTCCATATACGAATTTTAGGTTCTCCGCATTCAAGGTCAGAATCAACTTAACGTGCGGCAGCTATAAAAGTGGTACTTCACAGTTGGCTCGATATTCATTTTTTAAAATAATTACGTACTAGGTTTATTTTTACCGTAATTTTAAATTAAGTTTATGCTCGAAAATTGTAGAAATAAGGCACCCCATAACATTTGATGATATAAAAGAAAATGTAAAGATTTTTATAAATGGCTTTATTATTTTTCAAAATATTTTCCTTTAATGTTTATGCACGAACCAATTTTGGAAGAAATTTTTTCACTCTTGATCTGGTACCTGGTACCTGAGGTTCAGTCAAATTATGTGGTATCAACGACTGCAAAGCTTCCGTTCAGATGATTATGTAAGCTCGTGTTTATAACTTTCATGTCAATACCCAAGAATGTCTGAATTTCACGGTATGTCACATGCCGATCTCGCTCAACCATTTCGCACACAACATCAACTTAGTGGCAACTACAGAAATGGATGGACGATCTTCACGAAACTCGTCACATGGTGCCTCCACGCTGGAATTCGGCAAACCAATTATAAACTGTCCTACTGGATGGTGCTCCTCCCCAGACTCATGAAAAATCATGGCATGAATATTTCCACGTGAAATTTCCATATTTTCTCAAAATCACTTTTTTTAAATGCCGTCTAAGCAAAACGAATTAATATAAGTACGAATTGATAACTGAATCGTAAGTAAAAAAATCTGTTGTGGCCAGCACAAAACCTTCCGTCAATTCAATGTATTTTGTATATATCCCATACCAAAAGTTCCTTGAAAAAGATTCTGTATATCCTATAAAATTGTAACACGAACACACTATTTTTTACAAATTCTATACCGAAAGTTCCTTTCCCTATTTTATTAGGAGTCGCTGTTTCTTACTCTTCTCTTTTAATCATTCCTGTCCAACGCATCTTCTTCACACAATTCTTCCTCTCTCAAATCTTCTGCTACACAGTCCTTCCATCTTCTTCTCTTTGGAAGGACACTCTATCACATTCACACATAACTTTCTGACCCTATACTTTCAACTTTGGTTTTGCATTTGACACTGACATCTGTCAATTAAATTTTTCTGAATATATCTGTTGTTTCCATAATTTTAACAAAGCTGACTAATTTTTGAAAGTTAATTTCTCTTAATGTTTCTATAACTCTATATCTATTGAATATGAACGAAACTGTATAATCAAACCGTATAGAGAATAAGATATTCTTTCATATTGATAATCACAAAATGTCGAAAAATAATATTTAACTGCGTTTTTTCAAGAAAAACTGTTAAAAACTTCAAATAAGGGTACTTCCGGTGGATCAATTATAACCAAAATCTAATCAGCTCTTCATATGAATGTGAAGAAGAGGAGTACGAAAGAATTATAATTTTTAGAATTGTAGTATTGGAGTTATCGTCGCAGAAAAATTTGTCACACACGGACACACACACGGACACACACACACACACACACACACACACATACAGACATCATCTTAAAAATAGTAAATTCGTATTCTAGGGGCCCTAAAACGTGCTTATTCATTAAAAACTCACCAACGAATTTTTTGACCAAAGACAATACCTTCCTTTTAGGGAAGGTAAAAAGTCATATATTATGAATATGATAGTAGAAAATCACTGTCACTTCTAGAACTACTAGATTCCAGAAACTTTCCCAGCAGCCCTCGTATTCGTAAAAATTTGATTTCCATTGCAAAAACTTTTCCAGCGACCCTCGTATTCGTAAAAATTTGTTTCCCATATTAAACTGCTATGTGAAGGATTGCTTGGAGCACCCGGTATAAAAACCGACCCTGATTATATTTTTGTTCTTAAGCGTACTTAAAACGCTACCAATTTAACTGAAATATATTCATTAAATTTAATAACATTATTTGAGTGTTTTCTGCACTACTTTCGGGTATTTCTTATTGTTATGAACTCTTAGGAATAATGAGCTCGGTTAAAGTGCTTGACTCGAATTCTAGTTATTCTCTAGGAGGACATCATTTTATCTGATATACGGCACAATTCCACTTGAACTTTACAAAGGAATCTAAATATGTAATTACATCAAAAAGAATTCATTTATAAATAAATGTTAAAATTGTTGCAAAATATAGATCAGAATCAATAATGTAATATGACACTACGTGAAAAAAATAATGTAGTCAGCATATTATCTTCCGCTGTATCAGTTTTTACAGCTTAACAGGAAGATAAAATTTCTTTTGTGTTTGTATTTAATACGGTAATATGTCTATAAATTTAAAAAGGACGTTATCGAACTCGACAAAAATAAAAAAGTATTCCATATTTCATTTTTATGAACTCGTATAATGTCTATCTCTTAGCCTATTAAATATAATACCTATAAGCATTAGATAAATACGAGTACATAGAAATTTTGAGAAGTAATACTCGTATTAGTCATTTATTACGGATATGCATTTAAAGGTGTCATTCACCTTAGTAACAAACAAGGCTGTTGCAAGTATTTTATATGATTTCTAAGTACTAAATTTTAAAAGATATTGTTACATACAGTTTAACATGTGACAGACTATCGCCTACTTTTATTTATATAAATAATGTAAACTGTTTTCCTTTTGGCTACGAATAACGTGTTTTATGTACTGCGACGTCACAGGAGTGAGGGGTTATTTTTCATGACTATTTCTAGCACCAATATTTATTTAATTATTTACGAAAATAACGATAACTTATTATTATTATTATTGTTATTATTTATTATTATTATTAATAATAATAATAATAATAATATTAGTATTACTGTGATAAATATTGCATAAACTTTAAAATACTTTTAAAACATGTGAAACCGGCATTTAGACCATGGATCATTTATATTAAAACTGTAGATCAAAGTTTAAAACAAGTTATTAGTTTTTAAAACAATCAAATGTTTAATATCATTTCCTCGTCTCCACATCTACGCACACATTTACTTTATACCAATTTATCACTACTTTCAAGCCTACTGTTGTCGCCTTTTTACCTCCCGCTACCCATGGTAAGGGAGGTCTAGGGATCGTGCTAAAAATCGCATGTCGGGATTTTGGTAAATGACCAAGTTTTAAGGTACCTAGAATTCGATTTTTACATTTTCACGATGATGTCTGTATGTGTGTATGTGTATTTTAAATAATACTACCAATAACGTAATCTAATCCTAATTTATTTTATACTCCACAGTATTCTAGTCAGCCATCTTGTCAAACGGTGCATATGTCGAGATTTGAGCATTTCGGTACGCGCCAATTTCATGGGCTATATCTGCGGAGGCGAGAAATGCATGTCGTGATTTGAAGAAGACTATGTAAAAGTTTTCGTATGTTTCATGCAATCTCGTTCAGATTTCAAATGTATATAACTGACAGATAAATGTCAAAGAACCTATCATTTCAAATTATTAATGCTAACGTTTTAAAAATAAAATTGTAATAGTAAATAATACAATAGTTCGACAATAGTTATACTATACGAATGCAAAGGAATATAATATAGGTTCCAGCCAGCATTAATAAATATGTAGGTATGTATTTAAATTAATAAAAGTTGAAAAAAAGAAAAATAATAATACTCGGTTTAGCGTATTTTTCATCATCAAAAGTACTGGCGGGAGGTATCCATTTACAAGAAAGTATATTACAAACGCAGAAAATAACGGAAGTAAATCAAACAATACTTGTTTAAATTTTCATTGACTGGTGGTGACTCGAATAGAGATGAAACCGATATACCAGTAAAGAATCGATGCTTTTCTTGCGATACTAGTAATATTTTATCAAATTTGTGGACAGAATTGTATGTATTACAAACAGTGGCGCAACCGTGGGGGGGGGGGGGGTGTTGCAAGGGTGCACTTGAAGAGGCGGCTCGTGGATTAGACAAATGGATACGCGTAAAATAAAATCAAAGATATATATATTATAAAATAAAAAACAAATATATATATATATATATATTACATTAAATTGTTTTTCCCTGTTTCGGACTTAGAATGACATATCTTAGAATAACATATTCTACCATGCTTATTGGATATTCAGTCATTATTTGGTATTCGGCAATTCGGGCATTTTGTTTTTTTTTTTATTCGGTTATAGCCGAATTATTCAGTTATACGTACCGAAAATGCGGGATTTTCTTGTTTATTTCTGGAATTAATAACTCATTCAAAACAAAAATATTTTGTCATATAGATAATTTTTATTTATTTAAAAATGATTATAACAGGTGGTCGGCCCTGGGGTCATGGGTTCGATTCCCCCCAGAGGCTTGGATGTTTGTGTATGTCCCAAGAGTGCAACATTTAAAAATCCAGCTAATTTTTTTAAATCAGATATGCTGTGCTCTAATCTCTAATTATGTACGACGTGCGACGTCAAATCTGGCAGCGCAATTAGGTATGTTTAAACGTGAATGTTGAATATTATTCAGTTAAGTTCAGTGTTCGGTTATTCAGCCAAAATTGTATTCGGTACATCACTATATAATATCTTATACTGAAAATGTCAACTATTTTTATAAATAAACAATGTAATTGAAAGCCGAAACAGAGAAAATAGTATAAAACACTCGTTACAGAAAGCTATTCAAGCACTCGTGCGTCCTTCCTGATTGCCTTCTGTAATTAGGGTATTTAATATATGTTAAAAAAATACAATTTTTGTCTTTTTTATACTGCACCCCCTATCCTAATTCCTGGGTGCGCCACTATATACAAATATTCTGTATGCCACTGTGCACGTAATTTGCTACATAATTCTGGTTATAAACATGGATGTTCTTCATAATATTATATGAGCATTGCTTATTTACTAACGAGTTCAAAATAATTTGCCGCCTCGGTAGTCGAGCATGTAAAGGCAGCGCTCAAGCGACCTTCACCGCTCGGCCCTGAGGTCATGGGTTCGATTCCCACCAGAGGCTTGGATGTTTGTGTATGTCCCAAATTATAACACTCAAATAAATAGCTCCGGACTAATGAACAAAAGTACGAGGTCGAATCCAATTTAAAAAAAAAGATTATTTAATAATATTATAACTGTAAACAATAATTTACGACTACAATAATTATCAAAAATTCCACTGCTAATTACCAAATGTCATAATACATTGAGCATTTTATGTGCAGTTTACTGTTTATAAAAATATAATTTTATGGACAGAAAAAATCTCTAATAAAAATTTCTGTATGCGACCGTCCATAAAATTCTGTCTATAATTGTGTCTATAATTCTGCATAGATACAGGCTTTATGGTACGAGGCACGTCAAAAAATAAGAGTACTGAGCCTCTTACAATCAAAAGAAATTTTTTGACTACATTGGCAGCACTCCTTTTAAAGGCAAGCGCTTGGGAGTACAATGTGAATTCATTCACTTCAGTCGGTTCAAAACTCTCATTGTAGTGCCGACTTGAATGACCGTCTCGATCAGAGTTGTGATGTGAAACCCTACAAAAATACTCAGAACCATACAGAACAAAAGAAGAAGTTTGCTAAAGAGGGGAGTAAGTTTAGTGCAACAATACCAAAACCACATAATTCTGTATTTTTTTGTAAATTTATTGATGTTTCTATATTTAAAAAAATGAGCAAGTACTCTTAATTTCTGGATGCACCTCGTAGCATACCCCAGGATCGCCATAACAGATGTAAGAAATCATTACTTTTCAGACAGAACTCGTATAGGCCAGTGTGACCTATCAGCAAAATTTTACCGATATTTCTTTAGTATCGATACTTCATTTTAGTAAAAGTACTCGAACATACGACTTTAAGATGTAAAATCGTAGTTTTGTAATATCCTGCTTCCCTATTTATTTTAACCATTTATCTGTCAATTTAGATTAGCATTTTATCAATTGTCTATTAAATTAAAAACATAATTATTCACTTGTATATAAATTACAAATAAAAAAAAAATTAATCTAACTTGACAGATAAACCGTTTAACATGTTTTTTTTTTTGTTTGTTTTAATTCCATGACTATTGCTAAAGTGATTTTCGACATTTCGACAATTTTAAAATTTTCATAACTAATTTCTGTCATTACAAAGGCAGCAAAATTAATTTTGCTTAATGATTCAGATGCAGAATTTTAAGTTCTACAATTTTTATTTATACCTTTTTTTAGCTAAAATAATTAGCGAAGCAGGAAATTATAAAAATCTAATTTTACATGTTAAAGTCCTCAGTTCGGGAGTTCGAGTCACTACCCTGAAGTTATCAGTTATGAACTGATGACTTAATTGTTTTAGTAAATACAAACAGTTGATGGAAAAATAGCATAGATAAATACACGTCCGGAAAGTGTTTATACATGGTTCACAAGATTCCTACTTTCCTACTCGTGCTGTAAGAAAACACTTTCTGAACTGTAGTACATTCAAAACCCAGAGTCACCGCATGTAAAGTATGATTAGCACATGCTCAACTGCTTAACGCGCTACAATAGGCCCATAAACCATAACAAAAAATAATAAAATGTACACTTAAAGTACTACTCAATAAATAACGACTAAGATAAAAAAAACATTTTTTTAATAATTACTTTGCGAGATATTTGAATTTATATCCAGGGATACAGTTGACGTCACATTGGTATCTTTCACGCGCAGGCTACTACAGAAACTGGTGTCAGAAAGATAGCTGCAGGTTTCTTTAAAAATCAAATGCAGCTATACAAAAAACAATTATGACTTTTTGATACCACGAATTGCTTCAAAATTAAACGAACTTTCATTTAAAAATATTTAAAAAAATTGGTTTATGGGCCTATTATTTTGTTGGTTGGCTGGTTTATACGGACTGTGACTATTTATTTTTAAAGCCTTTCATTTGCTTTCTGAGTTTGGTGGTGGCTAAATTTGACCTTGTAATAGATTCTCGCGCCAGTCGGATGCATTTGTTTTGACGCGGTCAGGAGCGGATCTATCCCAAGAGTTTGGGAAAGTTATGAAATTTGCAAAATAAATTTTGACTAATATTTTTTTATTGAATATTACTACTTTCTTAATTATTTAACAAAAAAGACATAATTTTATAATTGAAAAAACTTTAATATGTACAATATTTACTTATTATTAAATTTCCAAAGTACAATTATTTTGTAAACTAGGCAACCCGTAATATTATATTCTAAAACTTGATAAAGTTCATGTTAAACACCCACTGATTGTAAACCATATTTATTGATCAATGTATTATAATAATTATTTTAAATATTATTACAATAAAATGATAAAAATGGATGTTTAAAACTAAATAAAATAATAATAAAATATTTGGGGATTAAGTTCTGTTTATTACAATAATGTTTTACTTAACTTAGCCCAATATAGTGTTGTTATTATGAGCTCAGAATTTATTTTAATACCTATTTAAAGTACTTCATTATAAAAACTATATTTTCAATTTTTTTTAGAATGGGGGGGGGGGCGTTGCTTATGGTAATTACTCCTTTACCCGTCCCATAAATCGGCCCGTAGGCGCAGTGACTCTCGAATTAAAATGGACTATAGTCTTGTAAAGTAACAGTTAGTTTTAAAAAAAATGTTCAGAAAATGCCTATTTTCTACTGCAGGGAACATTTTCCATTAAATAAAAAAATAAAAAAATATAGGGTCACGGCAAATTACCCATTGCTGGGAGCGCTGCTCTACTTTGTACGCAAATATCGCTAATGATGATGACATATTCATACCATGCAGGCGTTTACCAGACGTCACCTCACGGGCAATTGTTGCTGGCCTGGAGAGTACACCACAAGTCACTATTTGCCACTTATAATTGAAAATAATTTTGGCGTCTGTCGGGATAGAACTCGCGACCAGACATTCAAGTACAAATCATTGAGTGTCTAGGGTCGAGTTGCTGAGTGTAGGTATAGTACGGACGGCTAGTACTGTACTAGTAAGCACTCAGCGGGACATATATTATTATTATTATTAACTAAAAAAAAATATTGAATATTCTAACTTGGTATTAAATGATGTGAATCTTTCATTAATTTTTTTATAGTTACTTGTTTACAACTTTAAATATCCATTTATAACTAACAACTATTAATCATAATAAATACGTATTATCAATCTATAACAATCTTCATTGTAAAGATAGGTTCTTGGAATTTTCACACGTGCGATTATTCAGAATTATATCATTATGTGATTATCAACCATAGTGCAATGTTGTTTATTTATGGGAGTAGATAGACGGAAGGCAACATTTTAGTAAACGATCCGTCAATAGCGAAAAAACTGATTCTAATCACAGTGATGTATTATATGTTCAAAGCACTAAGTATGCATCTAGCTAATAAAATTGTTTTGCGCATGACAAAAGCAGGGTGAAATCTGTATAGCGAAGCTGTTCTGGGAGCATCACGCGATTTTCAAACTGCGATACTCGCCTTTATCAGCATAACATTTCAGTTAATTGCTTTTGTGTTATAACTACAAGTTCCCGATTATGGAAAAGCTCATTATTGCATGATAACACGTCATACAAATAGCCGAAGGACGTCTAATGAACAACGATCAGCTTTCAATTGTTGCTCTATCCTATGCCATCACTTATTCCAGATACACATAAAATATGAATGCCAGATAATGGAGAAACATAATAATGAGTTTTCTCGACCCTTTATTGATTTATTTTTAAACTAATAGCCTATTTATTATGAATACATCGCATGTCAATGCCGCATCGGATTATTGGCGTTATGCAAAATTTAATCGTCCTGCAAGGATCTATCAACTCTGCCTTCGTTACAGCGTTTTACTCCACTGTTTGCAGTATGAATAAATAATACTTTGCCATAAATAAAGCAACAAATCACCCATGGTTTTCTTTCGCATTTAGCATACAATTTCACTTTACGGGTATACATTTTCTCCCTATATCCTTCATCTGATGTTTAATCATATTGTACGGTATACAGGGTTAAAAATGTAACATATTTGAGGAGTATAGAGAATCGAATAGTGTTATACATGAATCCGGAACAGTTTCTAAGATATGGTAGGTATATTCCACTGTAATTTTATTATTAATTAGTTAAATAATTTAAGATATGAAAGAACATTTAACTAAATCATAAAGCTTAAAAAGATGTTTGAAATCTATTTCTTCCTCGTTAACACACGCAATATGTACACACCTCCGAAAAAATTAACATCGATCCCTTTCAAGAAGGCCGGGTATTTCTAAATTTGTATATTCAACTATATTATATTAATGAATTTTTGAAGCGATGATCGACTAATTGAAGATTGTAGCCTTCAAGAAGATTATTTTTTAGTCGAAACGTCGACAATATAATGAACAACTGATACACAATTGTTAGTCTGATTATTTTCAAAACCTACAAATATATTAATTGTAACTAATTTATTAAATTAGCACTAGTTAGAATTAATGGTAAGACTACTTGTTAATGTTAATAAATCAACGAATGCAAGGCCTTCTTGATTTATGAGTCTAATGGCCAGACAAAAAAAATTGATACGTAAAAAATAAAAACTTACACTATCTTAGGAAGGGTTCATTTAATCATTCAGTTTTTTTCAAATTAATTTATTTTGATCTTTACTATATGCTCATGAAATATCTACTTTACACTTGTTTTTAACACCGAGAAGAGTACTGCAGAATACGTTTCTACTTTCTTTTACATTTTTCGTATAACGTCATTCTCTTTTTCTCTTTGCAGGAAAATTACAATCGCTGAATGTGGTAAGTCTCAAATTTATTACTTTTTTTACTTATAAAAAATTTTAATTACGGCAAAAGTATAATTGCCCTAATTGTAGGTTTAATTTCCTGTGACAAATTTTCGAAAATGTTTGATTACGTGTATAATTTGCCTAATAATTTTATTTAAAGTCACAGTGTATTTTTCCTTATTTTTTATAACGTGTTTACCTTGTACGGTAAATCCCATTTATATTTATACATTATGTTAGATATCTACGTGCAATATTTCATGTTTAGAAACCACAGATTCAAAATAAAATAGAATTGTTTATTAATACCATAATACTTGTATAAGGAAAGGAAAATCCGTTTTCTAAATCAAGCAATCACTTGTTAGATTCAGTACAGCGTACCTAAAAAGCAATATGTAGGTACATATTTTACAAATCATAATATATATATATATATATATATATATATATATATATACCTATATATATATATATATATATATATATATATATATATATATATATATATATATATATATACAGGGTGTAAATTTTAAAACGGGTCATAGGGCTATAACATAGAAAAACAGATTTTTAGACGCCAAAAGTTTCTATATTAATTTATTGAAAAAAGAATTAGGGCATATTATAAAGAAAAAAAATTACGAATTTTTTGACATCAAACACATTACATTTTTGTTTGTGTGAAATTTATTTTCTGACTTTATATGAAACAAAAATGTAATGTGTTTGGTGTTAAAAAAATCGTAATTTTTTTCTTTATAATATGCACTATTTCTTTTTTCAATAAATTAATATAGAAACTTTTGGCGTCTAAAAAACTTTTTTCTATGTTATAGCCCTATGACCCGTTTTAAAATTTACACCCTGTATATATATATATTATACAAAGAATATGGATTATTGCAAGAAAAACAATAGAATGTATTGCTAATATTTTTAAACAGATTTATATATCTGGAAATTAGAATTTCATAAATACGTATATGGGAAATATTTTTACAAAATAAACAAAAATGGCCAATTAAGAAATAAAATAATAGTCGATATCAATATTTTAATATTTTATATGTATATTTTAAACTAATTCGATGATAATGTACCCGGGTACTCGGAACCTACCCGATAATAATGTACCCAGGTATAAAATATCTTACCGGATTACCCGAAATATACCCGCTGCCCGTTAATTACCCGATGTATATGTTATTAAATAAACTTTGTTTTTGTTTTATATATATATATATATATATATATATATATATATATATATATATATATATATATATATATGTCTAGAATCCTTATTAGTCTGTTTAATTAACGGTAATGTATATTTTAAAATTTTAGTGAACAATTACGAATGATGTCATAAATATTTTGGACTAATTTACAAACAATCTGTATTTATATTACTGAGCTGTCACTTGAATTAATTGTCATTAAAACGAATCATTTTTTATTGGAACGAATACAAATCATATTATGTTTTTCATAATTTCAAACTCGTAGCCTGAATATGAGTTTAAAAATTTATAGTATTATACAGAGTCTATTGTAATAAAAAGTTGTTTCTTGGATTATATTATCATACATTGTTCATTGCATTGACTATCGAGGTAGTTTTTCTGTTCAAGATAAATTTTCAACTTTGGGTAACAATGCAAATAGAAGTTCTCTTTATAAATAAATAATTACACGTTTTTTTCCCAAAGTCATTTCTCACATATTTCTGTAATGATGCCATATTTTTGTTAATCAAAAACTTTTTTGTGTGTGATAAGTTATTTAAAACAAATTTAACACCAGGTATCGGAACTTAAGAAGGTAACTTATCTACTGCAGTTGTGGAACTATACTCGTGTTAATTACATTAATTGAGCGGTTTCCCACAAAAATCGAACAAATTCATTTATTGAAATTTCTAGTTCATGGCGCCGTATCGTTTGATTTCCGATTGCGACACATTGTGATCAATATGATTGTATTATAAATTAAGCATAACTTGAAAAAAATAAGACTGCACATTTTTAATTCTACAAAAACCAAATTAGTTCCGCTCTGTAATCGGAGGTAACCATATTATTTACACATAATTTCTTTCTCCATTTTCATAATTATCATCGGGTAAATGCAAAATTTCCACAAAAACCAAACAAATCGTATAGAAAAAAAATCCATAATTGTACAATGAACGATATTGAAATGAGATTTTTTTGCATATTTGTTCAGTTTATATATAAACTCATCAGTTAAAATAAATCAGACAGAGAATATGCATATAAGCTTGAATTTTTTTAAATAAAATTGTGTATAACAAATCATTAAGTTTAGAGTGGTCTTAATGTCAAGAAATACTACTCCGTAAAATATTTTGTAATTTATATTTGCCAAGCGGAAAGCCCGTTGTAAAAATGAATTAAGTACCATAAAGTTTCAGACTTATTTAAAATGTAAAGCTTTCGATGGAACTAATTTTATGTACAAGAAATAGTATAAAGGTACAAATACTATTTAAATAATATTTTGATTCATACGTCAGCATGTTACGGGTTTAGCACAAATTAAAAAAAAAAAAAACAGATAAGATGATAAGAATAATAATAGCTGCAGATATCATTCCTTTAAAACATTTTTTTCTAAAAACAAATGATATTTTCGTCTTTTCAAACATGCTTCAATTACTAACCGATATCTGAAAACTTGTCATCCTTATGTATTTGTTTTGTGCGTATTAGAGCATAGTGACCCATATCATCGCATGAGAAAATAAAAGATATAAACGTACCTCCTCCATTTCGATAGCAGAGATAGGGGAACCTCCAGACGTTTCCCAAGCCGATGGCGTATCCCATGCATGACAGTATGAACTCAATCGGGTTGCTCCAGCTGGCCCTCTCCGGAATGTTGTTTTCACTTCCGGTGGAACTCTGAAATAAAAAAGACACGATGACATGTTTTCAGTTGAATTCCTCTTATCTTCCGAGCGGACGCGAGCTGCCGACGTTAATCCCACGACGTGTCTCTCTTTGTTATCTCCTATGTGATAACGTGATCAAAAAATAGACAATTTATTTTTCTCACTCTTTTTTACACCTTAACACCAATAGGATTTCCCGTCTTTCTCGCTTTCTTCGTGCACAAAAACCGACTTAATTTTCTTAAACTTCTTCGTCGTTTTCTAACACATAATTTCTGATTCTCGACAACTTGGCCTAACCAAAGATTTTAACTAATTTTCTCCTTTCACAAGCGCCACTCAAATTAAAACTTTTAATAGAAATTTTGCCCTTTACGCTACCTAATTGACAATTTGATTACTGTTTTTCAATTTATAGTAATTACATATTTAAAAATATTATCTTTTTGCTTCATTTGAAAACAACTAAATAAATTTATTTATTTATAAACTCTACGCCCGGAAGAGTAGAAAAGGAAAGACCATATTGTATTAATATTTATAACTTCCGTAAAATAATGTATGTACTTTGTTGACTTACATTTATTTATAAATAAATATCTCATCGTGACTTTTTGCATGCACTCATAATAAAAGTGTCAATCTGTCATGTAATTCTATAAGAAACAGATTTAAAAACTAATTTATTATAAACAAAGTACGGAAAATTAATTTTTACCTCCCGATACTCTTGGTAAGGGAGGTATAGGGATCGTGCTAAAAATCATATATCGAGATTTTAGTAAATGACCACGTGTTAAGGTCCCTAGAATCTAGTTTTAACATTTTCACGATGATGTCTGTATATGTGTGTATGTGTGTGTGTGTGTGTGTATGATTTTTTTTTCGCTCTAACTCAGTACCATCATTCAGAAAATTCCGGAACCTTGTATATCGACACTATTCTAATATGGAAAGAAACTATTAGATTTTGGTGTAAATCGGATAACCGGAAATGGCACTTTGCTTGAAGCTCATAATGGTTTTTCTTCGAAAAATAAAAATACCATTAAATGTAATTTTTTCGAATGTTACGTCATTTTAAAAATCAAAGATTATTGAATTTTCTACAGGTATACATTAATATTTTTTCTGTATATTTTACAGATAAATTTAAAAAATGATTATTACCTGCCGCTACCCTTGGTAAGGGAGGTATGGGGATCGTGCTAAAAATCACTAACCGATTTTTTAGGAAATGTCCACGTTTTAAGGTCCCTAGAATCCAATTTTAACATTTTCACGATGATGTCTGTATGTCTGTATGTGTATGGATTTTGTCTTCGCTCTAAATCAAATACTATCATTCAGAAAATTCTGAAACTTTATATTTCTCCCTATGGAAATAAACCGTTAGATTTTGGTGTAAATCGGATAACCGAAAATGCACTTTACCTGAAACTCATAATGGTTTTTCTTCAAAAAATACCATTAAATGCCATTTTTCGCATTTTATGTCATTTATGTCAAATTAAAGACTATTGAATTTTCTACAGGAATACATTAATACTTTTTCTATACATTTTACAGATAAATTTATAAATCATTTTTTTATATATAAATCCCGAAGCCTAAAAGATAAACACAATTCCTTTGTTACACATTTCATATTTCAAATAAATGCAAATGTCACTGTCAAAAAAACCAATCACTTCAAAGTAATAATAGTGGCATTTAAAAAAATAGTACATAAAACAATGTTATATGCAGTAGAACAGTTTGCAACAATAGTAAATACGCACGTATGAATTTAAATTAATAAAAATTAAATAGCGGCAGGTTTTGTGTAGGCCACATCAGATTTTTTTATATAAATCTCAGAGCCTATGATTTAAAGATTCCTTTATTACACAGTTACCATTTCAAATGTATTGAACTGATAGGTAAATATCACTGTCAAAAAACTAATCATTTCAAATTAATAACGGTGACATTTTAAACAGAAAATAGTAAATAAAGCAATAGTTATATGCAAAAGAACTTATAGTTTGCAGCGTTAGTAAATATTTAGGTATGTATTTAAGTTAATAAAAATTAAATAGCGGGACATCTATTGTTGGCCACATCAGATTTTTTATTTAATATTTTTAGCGATGTAAAGTAAACCATCAAAATTTAAAAAAAAAAACTTTCTCAAACAATGTTTTTACGAATGATAATATATTTATTTGTTTAACTCTAATCAAGTTTTGTATTGACAACTTTCCCATAAAATTAAATAGGTAAGTAACTGCATCAAAATAAAAATATTGTTTTCCTTATATATCTACGAACAACACATTTCAAAGTGTGTATATAGACACCTGGTATATCTATTTTTCGTTATTATAATATTATTCATACTTCAAAGCACAGATACGTTTAGAATGCCAGAGTGTAAATACCTATTATAAATAAAATAGGTAATAGTAAATATCACATAACACTAATTAAATATTTTCTTTTATTTAACAGTAGTGTTGTTAATGTTTTCATGTGCTCGATAAATTAGTTAAAATGTTGATATTTTTATAGTCGTTATAATTGAATATTACAATAATAGTACATAATATTACATATAATGGTGATCTTTTCGCCTTGCGTCACCTGATTTTAATTCTGCTAATTAGAAGCTAATTTACATTAATTTCATAAAAGAACATATTACAGGCACTTAGAAGTTAGAGTAATAACTTAAACATGAATTAAAATTAAATTTCAATTCTCAAATAAAGATAATTGCCCGCCATGCTTTTGAGTACAAAAAGTTTTAGTGCCCATAGGCACGTGCCTACTCAACTTTATGGATAAAGTGGCTTGTGGAAGGTAAGTATATCCAGCATTTACGTAATTTTTAATTAATTTTACGTCGCGCTCACCACTCTGCGATTTTGTTTATAATAATTGTTATAAACTTAGGTTATTTTGAATGAATAATAAACAATTCTTTACCGATTTTTGCTTTTCACTCATGTTGGCTCACTGGCAAAGTGATTTTAATTTAAACTCCTTAATCAATATGATCTTGAATTGATACCATTAATGTTTCACTGCGTATTTGTTACTGGTAACCAACCGATGATCTAAGACTATTTACGCGAGTTCGCAAGGCAGAGGAATGTAAGCTTGTATCACATAACTAGCTCGCGCACTAACTACAGGTCTTCTATAACAAGTGTGCCGCACTATTTAATATAGTTGATTGGAGAAGTGGTAGAAATGGAAGCCTATGAATGGCTGTTGCAAATAAGAGGCTGTTCTCACAGATAAGTGAAGGAGTCGCCTTTTTAGGAAATAACGTAATTAGAATTCGAAGAGATGTTTTGAAATTAATTCGCTGGACCCCTTCAAATTCCACAAAATTGATAATACTTCTCCTACCCAAGCACAAAAATTTTGATATACGCAATGTATGTAAGATAAAAGTATTGAATTAGTGAAATATTATCTATACATGATACAAATTATTAATGGTTTGTATTTGTTAGATAAATGAAAGGTTTAGATTTAAATTTTATGTTTTTAAAGTGAAACATTTCTTTTGCTCATTACATATTTTTGTTAGCTAAAAATATGGACGAAAATCCACGTACAACGTCTCAAGAAATCCAAAGAAATTCATTTATTTAATTTAGTATCTAGTATTTTAAACTATTTTTGACAGAGTGCCGATCTGTAGTATACAAATTTTGATTATTACAGTAAAGTTAGTGATGATGATACGTGTAATATGTACAAGCTGGAAAAATTTCGACTTCCTTAAACGAAAAATTTTCTTATTATGCACACTACAGAAAATTGAATAGATCTTTACTTATGGACCAACTTATTCAGATTAACTCAATTCAGTAAAGACATTTATAATATTTTTATTTGTTTTCAAATTACGAACAAAAAACGTAAATTTAATAATTTTATCTAAACTCAATAATTTTGTTTTAGTTAAAATTTTAAAAAGTGTTAAATTTCAAACTTGAAGTAAATGGGACATGGTCTCTTAAAATATTTACTATTTTCATTGCACGCCATGTAAATTCAGATCATAAAAAAATGAATGTAATTATAAAAACAAATATTAAATCGTGTAGAATCTATGCGCGATTATGTATAGAAAATATATTTCATTAATTTTAAATAATAAGATTAATAAGTTAAACATTTTTGAAAAGCTAAAAAACTATTTAATGGTGTTATTGTCTAATATACGTTCCATTTAAAAATTCCAAGTTTTTGTAGTAACTCAAGTACGTCTGTACTACGAAAGGAATAAAAATCATCTCACTATATTTTTCTATCTTCGTACAAAAAATATTTTAAACATTTTTTTAATTTTTACGCAGAATCAAGTTATAGCCAAATGTTAAATTTATGTTTTTTTTTCGTTACCCGAAAACAAACAAAAATTTCCGAAATACCTATACACACCATTGAATTTGAATAAAAAAATTAGCCCATTCGTATAACTTTCTGAAGCGTGCATAATATAAGACTTTTTACCTAAGAAAGTCTAATTTGTTGTAGTCTGAAAAATATAAATAAAATAAATTTATCATCACGGCATATTACCCATTTCCGAGTGTGCCACAATCTGCTTTATCGCAGACATCGGTAATGATGATGACATATTTGTACCGTGTGCGCGCTTACCAGGAACCACCTCACTGGCACTCATTGCTGGCGTGGAGAGTGCACCACAGAGGTCACTTTTGAAAACGGATTTTAAAATCATTAAAAATTGTATTATTTAAAATTCCTTTCAACAAACATAATTACATTACTAAGTAATTTAGCCTAACCTTATCATACCTAGCACTCTACATACAAGTGATTAATCATTCTGTATATATTGTACTTACGTGAAAATAGCCACATCGTTTATTTTTAACGCGAATTGATGGATAATGTAAAATTTGTTCCTGGAATGCCGCAAAGAATTATAATTCTGAGTTATACTTTTACTAATAATTCCATCTTAATATGTATAAAATATGAACCCAGTTTTATAAGTTTATGTTTACTACTTCCATATGATTTATTTATAATTTTATTGATCTTTCAATACATTAAAATATTAAAAATTTTAAGAATAAAAAGTTAATTTTGTGTATTAACCATTTAAGCGGAAATAATGAAAAAAATATTTTTCTGCTAATATGGCTGTTGCAGGAATTTTTAAATACCTTCTAAGTATTAAATTTTAAAGAATATAGTTCTTGAAATAGCCTCAAATTTGAAAATATCACGAAATGTCTATTAGATTTTGTACAATTAATTATTGAAATTTATTTAAGTAATACACGTGATTTGAAACAGACTGTGACATCAAAGTTCACAGAGCTTAACATGTGACAAACTCTCACCTACTTTTATTTATATAAATAACGTAGGTAATGGATGGACCAACTGCTTTCCTGTTGGCTGTGAATGACGTGCTGTATATACTTTGACGTCGCAGGAGGGGGGGGGTTGCTTTTCATGACTATTTCTGGTGCCAAAGTTGCCAAATTATAATTTGTTTATTTCTAAGAAAAATATTACATCAACTTTCGCATAAAATACCTACTTTTTAAAAAATGTGATACCGGATCATTGTGTATAGTAAATGTATAAAATAAACTCTTACTATGTGACGGGTACTTCTATGTATTTTATATGAAGCAGCAATATTTTTAGAAACCACAGTCATGGAAAAATTGCGCAAAATTTAATCTGACGTACTGTGAGGAAAACCACCTACTAGCAATACATGGTCACATAAAATAATACTAGTGTGTGAAATAGGACTTTATACATGAGTTCGGAGAATTGATGCATGAGCTGGAAACGAATTCCTTAATCCCAACCTGAACGAGTGAATAAAAGCCCTTCACACATGTACATGTATGAGTTTGTACGTATAATGTCATCATCATTACCGATATCTGAGATAAAGCAGATTGGCACACCTAGAAATGAAAAATGTGCCGTGATGATATATTTATTTAGGTATAATGTGTACTATAATTCATATATTGAATTCATTTACGTTGGTACTTATAATGTTATATTTTTGTAATATTTTTGTGATTGCTTGTCATTGTTTTCCTGTAATTGGGCTTATGTCTGTTGGAAATAAATATATATTATTATTATTATTATTATTATTATTATTATTTTATTATTATTATCTACAAACCAATTAAAATAACATTTTATCAGTAACAAGTAGTATAAGGTTATTTTGTTTGCTGTTTTTGACACTTTTGGATGTGGATGTCCAAATTTCTGTCTTATGCATAATAATTAAACCTGTACTTCAGAGTCACGAAAATAAATGTTAAAATATTGTTGAATCGACAAATTAATTTATTTTCTCGCTCATATAACTTAAAAAGCACACAATGCGTCAAATATGACGTTATAGTCTTCATTAACAGAAATTGTTTAATAATGAAAGTTAATTTACATTGTTCCTTAACACGCGATTTTATTTGTGACACTTCATACACAATACTTACATGTTAATGTATCCACTACAGAGCAATCGTGATCATAGGCGGGCACAGAGTTTTGGTAAAGGTGGTGCCCAATTATGGAGGGGAAAATAAATGAATACTAGTTTTGTTTGTTATGATAATGGTAGAGATTCGGAAAAGGTAATTTTCCTCATAAATGGGAAGCAAAAACGGTCAAAATAGTGCAGGGTGCCTTGGAATTCAACTTGCAGTGCAAGCGGCAAAATTTAATTTTTACTGTTACGCGAGTAGCGTTCCTTTTTAAATTAACTGTAATAAATTTCCATTTATTTGACATAAATATTTCAATTATTTATCAATGTACAGTTTATGTTACATTTTTAATATATTACGTTCTGTTTCCATTTTGTAATGGGGGTGTTCGGACACCTCCAGGCACTCCCGTGTGCACGCCTATGATCGAAACTAAATTTATTTAAAGATTTACTTCAATAAATTAATTTGTATGTTCTATTACTTATTATTATAATTATTATTCATATTATTAGAATTTCAAATTGTAGTTCAAAATACTTTACAATTTAAAAAAATCTGTTGTGGCCAGCACAAGACCTCTCGCCATTTCGATATTAGGCTATATAAGTATTGTATTGCACTTTGCTATCGAACCGTCGTTTTATAGCAAAATATTACAGAACTTTACCCAAATATGGTTTTTTATTGTATTTAACATGTCTTCTGCACACATATAATTCTAATTATATCTATTTTTCATTGTATGAGAATGTTCCTATTCATTAACCAGATTGGCGGTATTTCTGATGGATATATGCATTTTACCTATAAATTCAAATATTTAATTAATAAAACAATAAGAAAGATTAAATGTACTTCCCAGAAAAAGCTATCAGAATATCAATAAAACTTGATTTTTGACACTGACGTCTGTCAGTTACATATTATGTTATAAACATTTGAATTTGTCAACTGGTTTCCTTAGTGTATTTTCGCCTACTCGACTTATTATATCGCGATATTCTATATATTATATCGTCTTTATCTCTAAATTTATAGAAGATATAATAAAAAAATTAAATGTATCAAATGTAGAATTATGTTCTTCAAAGTTAGTAATATCAAAAATTTTCAAAAATAATATTTAGAACATTTTTTTTTTAACTACTACTTCCGGTTGTTCAAATGTTACCAAAACCTTTTCAGCTCTTCCCAGGAATGTCAGATTGAGGAATTCGTAGTTAAACAGGTCTTATGTCTTATAGTTTTTGAGGAATCGTCCCTCCAACATCCAGCCATACACACATACATACACACATCCACACACACACACACACACACACACACACACACACGCACACGCACACGCGCACACACACAAACACACACACACATCATTGTAAAAATGTTAAAATCGGATTGTAGTGACCTTGAAACGTGCTTATTCATTAAAATCTGGATATGTGATTTTTATCATGATTCCAATACCTCTCTTAGCGAGAGGTAAAAATGAGCAAATATGTAATATCAATTTTTTATTTACCAAAATTTATACTTTTTTACAACTTATGCACCAAATTTAAGGTTTGATAATTATACTGATTCCATTACAAAAAGAATATTTTCGAAATTTGACTACCCCAAACCACTAGTACGAAAAATGTTCACGTCAAATTAACTGCACCTATTTTGGTAAATTTCGAAAGAAATCTTTTTCTAATAGAATAATAGCAATAAACGGCAAATAAATTTATTTCTAAAGTATATAAAATTTACTTCTTCAAATGACAGTTGAATTTTTGACAGTCATGTTATAAATGTCATAAAATAAATAAAAAATGATTCGAATTTGTTAGTTTGAATAAATTTTGCTATGTAAGCAATTTTATTCTGCCCTGTATAAAACATGGGGTAAGGGGTAAGTATATCAAATTTCATTCCACGTCAACGTTTCGTGCATAATTTGCAATTCACTGTATTTATAATCAGTTTATTCTATTTTTTATTAGCGCCAGATTCAGGACGATGCAACCGGTTCCTCGTATTGGGCACCGAACCAAGGGGAAGCCAAATGGCTAATATTCATTTACAATTTTAACTACTAAACTTGATCTTTAACAAGAGATAACTATTCCATAAATAATTAAATCTGACAGAAAAACTAAAATAGATGCATAATGTATAGTACTGGTAAGGAAATATGTTTATCATTACGTAAGAAAATACTTTGTTTTTATAATAGGGTTGTGACCATTGCGTCCTTGATCAAATTTAGTTTATTAATATAATTAAAAATAACATTCCTACTCGTATTTTTTAAATTTGTTAAATATTAATTTAATTTGATAAAATCAACATTAAAACTTCCGTGACGTGATCTATACGAAGTAATATAAGAAATGAGAGTGAAAGAAATTGATCTATATTATTATATACCCACCTCTTTCGCTCTCGTTGCTTATAATATACTTCGCATAGAAGTTTTAATACTATTTTACTCAAATTCTATTTAACAAATTTTAAAAAATTCAATAACTACATGAATTTAAAAAAAATGGTCGCAAACGTCAAATAAAATATTAAACCGTATCTTCAAAAAATTTTTTTTTAAATTAAGGTAAAATTTTTATCAAATTAAGTAAATTTTAAGGAGAGCGACTAATTTTGGTATCGCACCGGGCCCAAATTACTTAAATCCACCTCTGTTCTTTACTTATTTACTTTACTTTCGTATTATAACAATATAAATAAATATGTCACCGCGGCTTATAATCTATTGCACGATATAACAATTTTCTTTTTTATTCGCAAATTTTGGTAATGATATATTTCTGTACCGAAGGTGTTTGCCAAGCGCCACCTTACAGGTACTCATATCTTTTGTGGAGATTACATCTCAGGGGTGTTAGAAGAAACTGAAAATATTTTTGTAGTTGACTCCGATCGCATTCTAACTCGAGCCACCAAAACCACAACCTAATAATTTAAGAGACGATAATATAACGACCTTTTTAAATTATTAAATAAATTAAGTAATTATTTTCTAGCAACAAATCTAATTTAAGCTTTTGTTGAAGCCATAAGGAAAGTTTTTGTAAAAAGTAATCTGACGCACCTTGGTGGCAACCACCTGTGCTAATGACAAATTTAAAAACACAAGCAATTCTAGGTCTTGTAATCTCATTGCCGAAACGTCAGACTTGCGAATAATTCAATTTGAAAATTTTATTTTTTGAATTCGCGCTCATAAATCATGCCGTTTTTGAGTGGCGTGCGTCATTTGTATTCCATTCTGCTTAGAATGTGTAAATTATTACATCACAAATTAGCACAAGAATGAATTTTCTTTTATTGGATTTTCTTTTTAATTTCAGAACAGATGTCACGGTTTTTCTTCTCCGCTTTATTCATTTATTTTTTTCTCGAATGCATCATAAATCTTGCAAAATGTTTAGCTTGCTTGTCTGTCTTCTTATTTATCTTATTACTTTTTGTGTTTGTTTTAAGATCAATACGTCTGTCAGAAGTTTCATGATAAATATGTATTATCAATATTTGCATTCTGAGATTTAGTAAAGCTAATTCAAGCATACATCTTATGCCAAGGGCAAGGCTAAAGAACAATAAACTTATCTTTAGAAGTAATTAATTAATTCCAACCTTGAGTTTGTTTTTAAACTTAACCTAAATTAGAAATTAATTTTAGGTGTTTTAAGCACACTACATATTTTTAAGCTAAATAAATATTTTATCTCATCTCATAACAATTGATTGTGGAATACTTGTGAACTTTTGTTACTACCTAAAGATTAACTATTGTTTTAATATTGTTTATTATACTGTTTCCTTATTAACAGTAGGTAAATACTAGTATTTTTTTAAATAAAAAATATTTTATGATCTTAAGATAAGACATTTCTATATCTGAAAATGTTTATTGGTAATTTTATTAGTCATTGTATTTTGAAATTTATTGAATAAACAAAAATTTAGTGCTAGTCGATATAGAATAATTAAGAATAACAAAATCAAGTAGGCCGTAGAAAATAAAATTTGCATTATCATATTAAACAATTATTTTTATGTCGTTTGAAATTAAGTGAAAATATGGAATTAATCAAAGACCACTTTTGAATCATGATGTATAATTTGACAGCTTTAACATTTTTTGAATCAACCAGAAATTAATTTCACAGAATTTTATAGCCACCATCACATATTAAGTAAGTATGGACTGTTTCCCTTCTCCGCACCCTGTCCCTTGCCATACGGTGTTGCCGTTTCTACATAACTTAGTATTTTCGACATAACCATTGAATTGGCAACAAAGTATAAATCTCCAGTCCATACTTATTTGACGGCAAATATGTCCCACAGTTATTACTTTCACAGCTTTAGCAGTTTTTAAGTCACCAGAAATTAATTTGAAAGCTTTGACAGTTTTTAAGTCCCCATGAAATTCGATTAAAAACATTGCAAAATTGGATGAGAATCTTTAATTAGTGGCTGCAAAGTATGCATGGTGAAGTGTATTATTGTTGAAGGGAACTACTTCACTATACTTTGCTTTGCATCCACTTCTTAAAGGCTCTCTTTACTTTGTTAAATTTGTATAAGCTTTATTAACTAAAAAAGAGTGCTGAAATTGGCCCATTGAATATATTTTGCCTGATTAACACAATATTTTGTTTTATAATTAAAAATTATCTTGCGAAATTCCATAATAATTCTCGTTTTAATTGAAAATTAAAAATTTAATTACCATGAAAGCAAAACAATAAAAGTAAATTAAATTTTATTTTAATTTTTTATTTAAATAAAATTTCTTTGTACCTCAATTTCACTAGACTTTTCTTCCATTGTTGAACACTTGTCACAACGAAAACCCTGAGACTAGTAAGGATATACAATATGAAAATGAGTATATATTCTCTTTTTATCTAAATATGAAGATAAATAATTGATAACGGCATGAGTTACTTTTGCTGATTGTTTGATATTAACAAAGTGTACTGAAACTCTTAATAATAATGAAAACAATCTATTCAAATGTGATTTTCTCTACGCAAGTAGCAACTAATTTAAGTTTTTTTGATCTTTTAGATTAATATCATACTATTGTATCAATTATTGAACGTTTGAAGGTCAGTTAATTTTTTGAAAACGTACTTATGACATTGTATTAGAGTTTCAATGGGGTCATTTCACATTTTCTGATGTATTTTTTACTTGAAATAATAGGTCAAATTAAATATGTAGGTGTATGTTTTACATCTTACAAGTCTTTAGAATCAGAGATATGATGTTTTAAAAGTTGCGTTGAATTTCAAATATTTCAACGGCTGACCACACAGTTTCACGGATATGACAGTCCAGCTATACCGGCCTAATTTGGAACTATGATTGTTTGGTTTGGTATTTACTTTAGTTTTATTTACTTACCTTATACTACTGTACTAGTACTTTTAAAGAAATAGATAGTAATAATAATCTTCTCTCTTGGATATTTTGCTATCAGCTGTCACAATTTTAAGTTAAATTACTGTTTCATATTGTGGAGCATAAAATGTGTATGTGTGTGTGGGAGAGCAATATCTTTGTGCGACGTCACAAATTTAGTCCGTGTTTAAACCGCGAAAATTTATTAGCAAATTTATGAATAAAAAGTCATTTCTTTCAAATTATTTTATATTACTATATTTATTAAATGAGATGAATTTCAGATTTTATAAAAAATATCGACAATTTTTTTAAATGACACCATCATACTCCAATTGATAAAATCGTAATTATTGGTATGAACACCAGCAGGCCTGGCAAGTACTTAAGTACATTTATACTTAATTACCAAAATAAGTACTAACGCTTTATATATTAAACAGCTCTCAATAAGAACGTGATTAATAATTTGCAACTACACATTTACGAAATGGATAATGTACGGTGAAGAATTTACACAGATTGCTTTTTAGAGCATAAGGAAGTTGATGATTTTGACAATAATGTGTGTATGACGATTTTTCCTTAAAATATATTAATGATCCAAAACTTCGCAAAGTTGGTATTTAATACTCTTATATAATTTGAAACAACATATTAGATTTTGACTATACAGAGTGTCGCAGATTTAAACGGTATAACTTGAACCATAGATTAAACACGTAAAAATAAGGTGACAAGTTCATTTGAGGAAATGTCCGTAAATGCTTTTTTTCAGAGATATTCATGTTTTTCTTATTAGGGCAGCGCTACCTTAAAAAAATAACTTTATAACGAGATATCAAATATTAACTTATTAAGTTGTGACATAATAATTAAATTAATTATAGGTAAATGATTTGGCTATTGCCTAATTTCAAAACAAAATTTAATTTGCTTGCACCGAGGTCAGGGAAAAAAGAAAATTATCTATGAATTAAAACAAATTTATTATTTATGTATAATAAAATAATAACTATTTTTTATAACATTTGTTCAAAATGTTCACCTGTAGCAAGCAAACAAGCCACTGCATTGGTCGCTGCGTGACATTGCTCGGGAGATATGGTTTTGAATCAAAGAAATTGTCATCTTTGGTTACATGAAAATCCTCATGCAATTAAAGAGAAAAATTTCCACTATGAATTTCAATGTAATGTTTGGCTAGGTATTATAGAAAATACTTTAACAGGCCCTTTCTTTTTGCCACATCTTTTAAATTCAGAGAGGTTCTACAATTTTCTAAATAATGATTTGAATGATTTAATGGAAGAAGTTACATTAGCAATAAGAAGAAACTCTTGGTTACAGTTAGATGGCTGCCCTGCACATTATGGGAGACAACCAAGAGAGTGGTTAAATTTACACTATCCATAACGGTGAATTGGTCGCAGAGGACCTATACCATGGCCAGCCCGTTCGTACGATCTAACACCTTTAGATTTCTTTGCTTGGGGTGCCATAAGAGAAAGAGTTTATGATGAACCGATAGATAATTTGGACACTTAGAAAAATTATTCAAGTTTGTGAAACCCTATTTCCCGAGCAATGTCTCGCTGAGAAGCAGCGACCAATGCAGTGGCAGATCGTTATCGTGCCTGTTTGCTTGCTACAGGTGAATATTTTGAACAAATGTTATAAAAAAAATCGTTATTACTTTATCGTAAATAAATAATAAATTTGTTTGAATTCATCGATAATTTTCATTTTTTCCCTGATCTTAGGCAAGCAAACTAAATTTTGTATCGAAATTAGGAAATTAGATTTTTCAGGACAAACGTAATAAAATATAATCCAAAATTTCGTATTACAAACTTTTCTTTTTATTGGAACAACAAAGTACATTTTGTTTACAAACGATCAATCGGAAGTGAAACTTTACTTAAAGCTCATTGCTATTTTAAACATGAAATTGGCGGGAGGTCATGTGCTGGCCACATCAGATTTTTTATAATTAAATATATGTACGAAACTAACAATAATACTATATTAACTAACAAATTGCAAGTACTTACATAATTTATATGTCAATAATAGATGGTATATCAGGACTAGTGAAAATTATTATTATTATTATTATTATTATTATTATTATTATTATTATTATTATTATTGTAACTCCGTAACCAAGAGAAATAGGGCCTATGTTTACATGAAATTTTTTGCTCATGACCTCAGGAATACGCTATTTTTTATAACCATGATATATCCTGTATAAAAAAATTCATGCAGACGAATATCAATCTAAGGGCAAAAAATGCGTTTCAATTCCTGCTTTAATTAACTGTCACATTTTAAACATCTACTGACGTAAGTTATAGGTTATGGTTTTTTACTTCCTTGTACGTAGTAAAGGAAGTATTGTAATCGCGAAAAATTTCGGTTTTGAGATTTCAACGGAAATATCCATTTTGACCATCCCTGAATCCATTTTAACTAATTTCAAATTAAAACGGTAGAATAAATTAACTGTAATTTCACCAAATAATTTTAGCACCAGTTAGCTATCAGTCGAATGTCATATTTTAACATTAGATTTTGAAAGTTCTACTTATTGATAGATGGATTTACTGATCATTTTTGTATTTTATCTTTGATCAATTTCAAAAGATATAGAATAGAAAAAAACTGCAAAAAGAAGGAAAGGTGTAAAAATTACACAAATGATGAAAAAGAAGAATTATAATAAGATATTCTTCATCAGAATCAGAAGAAGAATTGCAGAACTCATTTTTTACACTTTTTTAAACTTGAATACGACAAAATGTCAAAAACTAAATTATTATAATTTTTTCTATGTTTGCCACTGTAACCAGGGAAATAATTAAGATAACGGCCCGATAAATATTTAACCCTAGAATATTCGTCGGTTAGTTTAACAAATGATTTACTGGGTTGATGGACTTAACTGTAGTTGGTGAAAATGAAATATACAGTTTAACAGCTTGTTAAATTTAACAAGAGAATAAATTGTTTAACTGTCGTTGGTGAAAACCACCCTTAGAGAATTAAATTCTACGTCTAGCACATCAGGTATTATTAAATTAGTCCTTTGAGATATGTAAATTTAAAAAAGATATACTTTTTGATTTTTGTAATTAAATTTATTATGGATTAAACCAAAAAAAGCAAAAAAAAATAATGTGCACTTGCCTTTATGATTACTATACATTATCCCGTTTTGAAGTTAAAATTAAAATTTTAAAATTTAGTTATTAAAAATATACTCGTATGTATAGTTTACAGGCGTACAAGGAAGTCATGTGATGTCAACATCAGATTTTTAAATCCGATTTCGTAGGTCTTAAGGTGCGCCCCACTTTTGCTTTTGCCGGTTATCGTTCTTTGAGACCTTAGTAATAAAAATGGTAAAATGGGCATAAAAAACACGATAGAAATTGCGGTTTCCTTTGATGAATCTAAAGATAAAATGGAAATGCCAAGCCAAATGGCAAAACTGAAACATTTGGGACTCAACTTTATCTTGATATGTATACAGTTAGACTTGTATCAAAACATTAAATAATTAGATTATTATCTTTTTAAGAAGTACTTGAAAAGTACTTGGAAAGTACTGATTATTCTAAAAAAGTACTTGCACTTAAGACTTAATTATTACTGAGTACTTAAGGTTAAGAATCTTGTACGTACTTAGTACTTAATAAATAAATAGCGGTACTTGTCCATAGGTCCTAAGTCTGGAAACCAGCGAAGACCCGCACACTAAAATTTAATTGGTTTGGGAAAAATGCAAACGATTTAAAATAACACATATTTTACTACTGTAATATTATTTAATAAACCAACTTTTCCTTAAACGTTGCATGAGCTATTTTTGTGTACATCATGGAAAAAATAAACAATAATTTTAAAATTTGCCATTGCCATGAAATATTTGTGTTGTCATTATTATAACAGAATCTCAATGATGAGAAATAAACTTTTTTGTGCATTCAATGCTCATTCACAACTATGACAATATAAGAAATAAATATAAATAAAATTATAAATAAGACTTTATGGTTGCTGTTCACAGCTTCGAAAATGAAACGTAAAGTAACGTCAGCTGTCATTTAGTAATTAAGAAAAAATATATATATATATATATATATCATCACGGCATATTACCCATTTCTGGGTGTGCCAGTACCTGCAACACATGTAGACTTCGGTAATGATGACGATATATTTTACCGTGTGGGCGCTTACCAGGCGTCACCTCACGGGCACTCATAACTGGTCTGGAGAGTGCACCACAGGGGTCACTTTTGTGCCATTTAAACCCGGTTCTCCCGGGTTCGCGTCCAGACACTCAGGCACGCTGCCACGGGACCCCATAAATTAATAATAAGAAGCTATATTATTAACTTCATACCTTTTAACGCACTGTACGCATTTGTGTAAAATATTTCTCATTGCAAATCCTTGTGCTTATGTCTTATGTTTATTATTATTATTATTATTACTATTACTATTATTATTACTATTACTATTACTATTATTATTATTACTATTATTATTATTAATTATTATTATTATTATTATTAATTATTATTATTATTAATTATTATTATTATTATTATTATTATTATTATTATTATTATTATTATTATTTTCGAGAGCTGTGAACACTTTCATAAGAATCTATTGCTTATTTCGTTATTTTATGTATAATTTTATTTTTATTTTCGTAGTTATGAATGAGCCTACTTCTACACAACAACGACAAAACTATTCATTCCACTTTTGCCCGGTTGCACCAACAAGATTTAAATTTTAAGCTAAGCTTAAATAAAAAATTGCAAAACGAAATTTTGACACCAATGTATCATAGCTCATTTGACATTTTATTTCGAATGCAATATTATCAATTTAAGCCAAATTTAATATTTAAGTTACGTTAATGCAACCATATGTTAACAAGTGACTCATACATGTAGTCTTCTTCACATAAGAATAACATTGCACAATAATGTAGTTCAATTGGGCTCCATAATCTGTGCTGACACCGACTCTAGGAAACTATATTTTTCAATTCATCAAAAAACGCACATACAGGCAGGACTATTATTCTAGCCTTTTTCGATAGTTTTTACTTTTATATCAAAATCACGTAAATCGACACGAGATACAGAAATGCTCACATACAAGCTAATGTGTACGAATAAGAACTATATTGACTATTCCACATTATATCTTGAACATAGTTTCGATATATTTTCCCCTATGAGATTCTATATTCTATAAGCCGTGTGACAAAAAGAAAGTATATAAATACTGCAATTACGTATGTAGTCAAAAATTATACACTTTTCATTGCGCAATGATATACTTACATGAAGAATACTGTATGTAGTTTTTCAAATTAAAAATATTTTATGGCAATGGCATATTTGAAATTTATTATTTATTTACTTTTTCCATGAAGTACATGAAAATATATCATGTTCAGCGTTTACATGAAGTACACGAAAATATATCATGTTCAGCGTTTACATGAGCGTACCCAGAGGGGTTTTCTGCCTGATTGATTTCCGCTGGATCTAGTTGTCCACTTCGCTTCATATTCGAATGTTGTAGATTCCAGGTTATTCTATATAACCAAGCAGTTGTACTAATTAATCGCAAATATCGTGAGTATATATATATTCGTATGAAATAATACAGTACAATATAAAATTCAAAAATTACAAAAATATACACGTAAATAAATATAAAAAAATTCTCATTTCCTGTAACCAATTCAAAGCAGCTGGAGTAATATTATGCAAATCCACAAAACCCTGTTCAAATTTACTTATTGGGCAATCTTCCACAATATGTGAAATTGTTTCTTTTTCGGCACCGCAATCACAGGCCGGACTGTCACGTAAGTTCCAGAGATGAAGCCTATCATTACTTCTTCCATGACCCGTTCGGATACGATTCAATTTACACCAAATTTTCCTTGGTAGATCAAACCCTGGGACTACTTTGGTCGGATCTTCCACTAAGTTTTTATTAAAAAGCTCAATTTTCTGCCAGGTTTCTTTCCAACAATCATTAACCGAGAAAGGTTGATAAATAAAATCTTGTTTCCATATAGGTTTACGAGATTTTAATCTATCAGGAGGTATATTTTCTAGTTCACGTGTTATCAAAAACATATCAGGCAAGAACTTATATTTATCCCATAAGCGTTTAGTTAAGTGTTTTCTCCTTATATCATATGGAGCAATATTTGCTAGGACATGTAGCCATGGGAGAGGAGTGGACTTTAAAGTGCCAGTAATTAAGCGTAGCGTAGTATTTAATTGTGAGTCAATTTTGTTGACATGAGCGCTATTTATCCAAACAGGGCAACAGTATTCTGCAGTAGAGTAGACCAAAGATAGACCAGTCACGCGTAAGGTATGAGAATTAGCACCCCAACTAGAACCAGCGAGTTTTAATAACACATTATTTCTCGTTTTTAGTTTCTGTCTCAACTTTTCAATGTGGGCTTTATACGTTAGTGAACAGTCCAAAGTTACACCCAGATAAGTAGGAGAAAAATTATGCTTTACAGAAGTCTTGTTGAAATATATTTTAAGTTTCCTACTTTTCATACTATTGTTTAGATGGTAGCAGCAAACTTCTGTCTTTTCCGGATTAGGACAAAGTAGCCATTTACTGAAGAACTTGTTCATATATTCCAAATCTTTTGATAATACCTGTTCAATATCTTCAAAAATTTTATGTTGATAAGCAAGAGCTAAGTCATCTGCATAAATAAATTTTCGAGACTGAGTTGTTGGCATATCGCTTATATATATATTGAATAATATTGGAGACAAAACGGATCCTTGAGGTAGGCCATTATTTAAAGTTTTAAATTTGCTACTTTTATCACCAATAAAAACCCTGAATTTTCTGTTACAAAGCATATTTTCTAAAAGGGAAACCATTTTATTACATGGTAACATATTATATAATTTATGTATTAATCCATCTATCCAAACAGTATCATAAGCAGCAGTTAAATCAACAAAGACAACCCCAGTTTTAAAATGTCGTTCATAACCAGCCTCAATAAAAGAAGTGAGGGCTAAAACTTGATCACAGCAACTTCTAAATGGCCTAAAACCTGATTGTTCGACGGGGAGCTTTTCTTCAATTATTGGTGATATTCTATGATATATTAATCGTTCCAGAATTTTGTAACAAACACTAAGTAGTGAAATTGGTCTATAGCTTGCGGCTTCATCAGCAGATTTTCCAGGTTTGAGAATAGCAATAACTTTTGATCTTTTAAATTCTTGAGGCACTTTACCCAAGAGAAGTATATTATTATAAAAGGATAAAATCCAATTTAAACCTGAACATCCCAAGTGTTTAACAAATTCAGGATATATTCCATCAAAACCAGCTGCCTTACGATTTTTCAACGATTTTATAACTTCTTTTAATTCTTCAATTGTGAAAGGATTAACTAATGATTTAGAGGTTCGTGTTGATTTTCTATGTTTTTGGAGGATGCGTTTCATACTTTTAATTTCACTCTTACTCAATTTTACCATATTAGAAACATTAACTAAACGTGAAGCAATAATATTCGGGCTAATTCTAGGCTTTGGTTTTGAGGGAAGATTTGCAGCACCTAATTTTCTAAGCAAGCTCCAACTACTACGACTAGAATGAGTGAAGTTCATGCTCTCCATGAGTTCATTCCATTTTTCTTTTCTTGACTCGTTTATTGATTTTAATAATTTATCTGCTGTATTGACATTTTGATTTTCCTGATATTCTTTATAAAGCTGTTCAGTTTTACTCGACCAACATGGAGTGTATTCTGTACGAAAACCACGGGGAATTGTTCTTTTAGCTGCACCTTTGATAACACCAACGAATCTATTGTAATTGTTTAATGATGTCGGAATCCAACGAAGATTACTTTCTACTTGCTTTGTAAATTTTTCCCAGTCTGCTTTTTGAAAATTCCAACGTGGCTTTTGGATAGAATTAATTAGTGGAATCTGTATACCGACATTAAGTATAACTGGTCTATGTTGACTATGTGGAAAATGATTTAAAACAGTTCGAGAGGTTTGTAGTGGATCGTTGTTTTCATTTAGAGTTGTAAAACATAAATCAGGATTATAATCCATCTTCCATCGAGCAGAATGAAAGCTTTTCTTGTCCTTTGCATCATAAATGAGGTGTAAATTGTTTTCCTCCATCCAAGTGTGAAGAAGTTCACCATTTTGGTCATTTTCTGCATATCCCCATAAATTGTGATGGCAATTGAAATCACCCATGATTATCGCTGGATATGAATAATTTAAAACAAGATCTACTGGCCATTGAATATTCGGTGGTTTGTAAATATTAATAATGTTTATATTAGCAATTTTAGTTATAATTATATGTACGTCATTCACTATCATTTTTCCTACTGCTTCGTAATCTATCAAATTTTGCTTAATGTATGTTGCCGAGCCATAAACGGGACTGCAAATATAATCTATAAGGATATACCCAGAAATAACACCTCTCGCAAAAAGTTGTTCTTCAGTTGCAGTATGGGTTTCTTGGAGGAGTATAACATCAAATTCCATACATTTTGCGATTCTGGAGAGATATTGACATTTATCCTTAGAAATTCCTTCGATATTTAGTTGACAAATTTTGATTACAGGTCCAATATTTCTAAATTTTGATGTTTTATAATTTTTGAAATTAAAATTGCAACTGTCATTTGGGCGAGAGGATCTCGGAGATCTAGTTCGGCCTTCAAAGTGACGATTATTATGAACTACATCAAATTGTAAATCACTGTGGGCCATTCTATGAATGGCTATCGTCTTCCACGTATATAAAATATCGTGAGTAGCGATTAATATCAATCAGATTGGAAGATGCACACAGTAAAACATATTGTTTCTTGAGTTCCAGTTCTTCTTCTGGAACCTGCGGTTCGTTTCCGGGTAGTTTAGGCCAGTTTTCCTCTGAATCTTGTAGAAATGGAGGTCCGTTTAACCATCGGCTGTCAGGTGACCAATCGGAATGACCTTCATTTCTAGTAGCTTCATCCGCTACATTTTGGCTTAGCTGATATCTTCTGCTTTCTGAAATGATCCAGTATAATACTGTTCTGTTGTCTGTCCATAAATATTGTCGACCGATTGAGATGTCATGTGCTTCTCTGATCGTTTTTGTTAGCCTACTTCCCATAAGTGCAGCTAGCAGTTCCATTCTGACAATAGAAATATTTTTCAATGGTGCTACGCGGGTTCTTGCAATTATAAATTTAGTAACCCAGTTATCTTCTGCTTGAAACCGAAAATATGCCACAGCAGAATAAGCTTTCTCAGACGCATCAACAAATACGTGCAGTTGTACATCGAGTGATCTTGATAACGCTGGAGAGTAACAACGGGCACACTGAAGCTTGAGATAGCTCTTAAGTCTTCTAACCATATTTTCCATCTTTTGGCGATTGATGAGGGTATAGGATCATCCCATCCAATTTGTAATTTCCATGTTTCTTGTAGCATAATTTTGCCTTTTACCATGAAATGAGCTAGAAATCCCAATGGATCGAATACTGACATAATGAGAGACAGAATTTCTCTTTTAGTTGGAATTTCTTCTCCGTTAACAATCTCTTTCTTGACTTTGTGAAAATTTGTCATAAATGTAAATTTATCTTGAGATTGTTGCCAGTAGAGACCTAGTACTCGTTCTACACTATCGTTTTCTTTGTTCATGTTTGTTTTCAGTTGAACTGGAGCTATTAGTTCTGTAGGAATTTCTTCTAATATCTTCGGATTTGAAGCTATCCAATTTCTTATATTGAATCCACCCTTGGCATGAACTAAGATGACTTCTTTAACTATCTTCTTTGCTTCTTCTATAGTATCAAAGGAATCTAGGTAGTCATCAACATAATGTTTATGAAGGATGGCTTTGCAAGCCGCTGACATCTGCACTTCTTGTTCCAAAGCGTTTTTATTTTTTACTTCCTGGGCACAACTTGGGGAACATGTTGCGCCGAAAATCATCACAGCCATTTGATAAACTTGTGGTGGTTCCGATCGATTCATTCCACGAAATAAGAAGAGTTGGGCTGTTAAGTCTTCTTGACGAATCCGAACTTGATGGAACATTTCGGCAATATCTGCTGTTACTGCATACTTCCGTTGTCGAAACTTGAGGAGAATTTCTTGAAGTGGAATGAGTTTGTCTGGACCCTCCAGTAGCAGATCATTCAGGCTCACCCCATTGGCTTTCGATGCTGCGTCGAACACCATTCTGAACTTTCCTGGTTTCTTGGGATTGGTAACAGCAAAATGTGGAAGAAAGTATGAATTCTTGTTATCTTGGGTCACGTTCAAACTTGTCTTGTAGGCGTAACCCTTCTTTACGTACTCCTCCATCTTCTGGCAGTATTGTTGCCCAAATTCTGGTTGTTGATCCATTTTCTTCTCTAGTAGTCGAAGTCTTCGCAAGGCTACAGATGTATTTTCCGGAAATGAAATTTTATCATGGCCCAAAGTAATTCGATTTCGAATCTATTGTCTTCTACTCGCTTGAGAGTTGAATCCATAATTGTCTGAGCACGTTTGTCTTCTTTGGATCTGGGTTTTTCATGACTTACTTTGACTCCAAACGACTCTACTGAGAAATATTCTTTGATAATTGCATGTAGATTTTCATCTTCTTCCTGCTGAGCTTGAATGAAAAAATTGGAATCAGTCTTGAATCCCTCAGTTTCCCCGGTCAACACCCACCCCAACTCTGTATGAACGGCCATTGGGGAATTGGGTGGTCCTTTTCTTCGTTCAAAAGGCATAGTTATTTCCTTGTTATCTTGACCAATAAGGATAACTGGTCTTCCTCCTATATACGTCTGCAGATCAATACCTTGCAGATGTTTCCATTTTTGAATTGTTCTTCTTTTAACCGACTGGTATGGTAACGGTAAATTCTTGATTGTTCGAACATCTTTCAGTTCAAACTTCTTGTTTCCATCGGCTGTGAGTATTTCTAAATTGACGCTGAAACTCTCTAGTTCTGATTCACGTTGTAGATCTTGCACACAAAGATTCTTTCTTTGACCCATAATTCCTAATTGGTCGGCGACATCTTTGCGTATGAGCGTTGTAGTAGAACTTCCATCAATCATGGCAAAGGTATCCAAGGTACCTTTAGGACCTCTGAGTTTCACAGGTAGAATGAGTAGGTTGATTTGACTGTCATTTACGTCTTCTCTCTTGGATGCATGAAGACTAATTGCGGGTTTCTGTTGAAAAGTGCTATTGGTTTCTTCTGTCTTTTCTCTTCTGATCTCAGAATGTAGCAGGCTATGATGCACTTTGTCACATTCATCTATTTCGCATTTCTTATTTGAATAACAATTCTTCAGAATATGTCCATAATTTAAGCAAGCAATACAAAGTTTCTTCTCTTTAACAAATTTCCAACGATCGTCAACTTTCATTTTCTTGAATGCTTCACATTTAGCAAGTTTGTGGTCAGTCTTATGACACTTCAAACATACTCTGGGTTTATTTTTATTTTCCACGCATGGCTTCTCATTATATTTTGCTGCTAAGAAAACATCTTTCTTTTTACCTTCTGGCTTTCTTGTCTTTCCATCCTTTTCTTTAGAAATATTGGAATTTAATAAGAGCATACGATCCCGGGCAAATTCTGTTTTCTTTTCTAGCCACTTTGAAAACCAAAAAAGATTCTTTATGCCACCGTTCTCTTCCTTCCACTCCAACCATTGCATGTATAATACTGGAGATAGCTTCTCTTCTAATCTGCGTATCAATATAGGATTCTCTAAATGTTGAGGCTTCTTTAATGCTGTTATGGTGGCAGTTAAATTGATTACCGTATCCCCAAATTCAGTTAGAGCATGGCACTGATACTCCCTTACAGGCGGAAGATTTTCTACTTCATGTATCAATGCATCAAGGATATGTTCTGGTTGGCCGTAATTCTTTTCTTTTCTTCAGAGCATCTCCCTTTAAACATTTTCTAAGTCGAGATATATTTTGAAGTAAATCCATTCTTCCGGTTTTCCACTGAAATCAGGCAGCTCTTTAGCTACAGCTGTTCTTGTTATATATTTTGTTTCTTCGTGAGTTGAAATTGATGACTGAGGTTGTTGGTTAACCTTTGAAACCAATTTTGTCACTGCTTGTATAAGCTGGGTGATGTCTGACTGTGGCGCAGTCACAATAGTCTCTGTAACTGCCGTTGAAACTGGTAGTGATGAGGTACATTGTTGTATTGAGTGTAGCGCTGTTTCTTCCTTTTTATAACTTCGTAACTTCGCAACATTCAATTTTTCTTGATGTTGAATGTCATCATCAGCAGACTGGTTAACCATTTCAAACTGGTCTTCCATATCATCTTTTGTTATCTGCGATGCCCATTCTTCGGTTCTGTTCAACCGCTCTTCAATAACTTCTGCTTCACCATCTGATACATCAAGTTTGTCGCTTTCCAGATCCATTTTATTCTTGTCTTGGTCGGCACGGGCACGTATGAGTTTCATTTTTCGCTTTATCTGTTCAATCTTCATCTTCCTCTTCTCACTGTGGTGCTTGAACAATTCTTCACTTTCATTTAACTCTTCTGTCAGTTTCTTTATCTTCTTCTTCATGTCAGGAGCTGTTTCTTTGTCTTCATTTATCGTTATTTCTTCTTTTGACACTTCATGACGAAGTCTTCTCAATTTAAATTCTTCATCATTGTTTTCTTCCATTATAACATCTAGTTCTTCTTGCAGGTCATTTAGTCTTTCTTGTGCATTAAGTTCTATTTCATTTTTCTCTAATGCAACACTATTTTGTGACTTGACACTTCGTCGGGAGTTCAATGAACAAGCACTGACGAATGGTGACTTGACACTTCGTCGGGAGTTCAACGAACAAGCACTGATGGATGATTTATTCTTCCCTACAGAAATTTGAGCAGATTCACCCATTCCTGGATCTGATACCGATGTTGTTTGATTTCTGGAGCTTCGTAATTCAACTTGGTAGTTGTTAGTTTCGCCGGTCAGTAGTTTATTTTTCAATCTCTCGCTCCTTCTGATATTTTCCATCTCCATGGCTAAAACTTAATCAAATTTGATTCAAATTGGAATGAAAAAACTGGAGCCAACAGACCGTATTTGGTGTCTTTTCTTTTCCGTGGTAGACACAATCCACACTCGTACAAGTGTTCTTGGGCCGAACACAAGCCGACGTCTTCACACTACCAAATTGGTCAATGATGAGCAAGAATTTCCACGAGCTTGGCCGATCCGGCTCGAAGGACCATGTAATTGCGCGGATGGCCTTTATAAAAATGGTTCGGTGCTCTTTCACACAATTACGTCCAAGAAAATCCAACAACAATCACAGCTGTACAAGTAAACTCATTTATAGTCACTAAATTACATTTACTTACGTTTCAATGACATTTAATAAAGAATAATATAAATACAGGACTATTAACTCATATATTTTTAGTTTTTTGTTCAATATATTTTTTATATTCTGACATATTCAAAAACTCTTATCTCTTTTTTTTCATTTTTTTTTCATATGTTGTCTCGATTTTTTATATATTATTTTTTGAAATCTAACTTGGCGTTGCTACAAATGCGATGATTTTTATGAAACAGTCATCAAAGAAAATAATCTGCTTAATAAAGTGGCTGGATACGAAAAGTATGAAAAATCTAATTAATTAAATTATTAAAATATCTTTCAGAACTCATATTAATAATTGGATAAAGCGTCTCTGAGTTATACAGATCACTTCTCTGCCAGTTTTTGGGACAGTTTTTCCTCTGGCAAAAGGCGAGTTTTCCTGAGAAGATGCATGTTCGCCGGCCAAGTTATTGCCGGGCATGCATATATTGTCTAGAAAATTGTATACATAAAAAAGGTAACATTTACGTACTTTTCTTGTTACCTTGGTTACTTGTTGTTTTTGTTTTTTTACATTTTTATGTCAATTTGCCCTGAAGAAGGCACCAGTTTATGGTGCCGAAACGTTGGGTTTTAATAATAAATAAATAAATAAATAATTAAATAAATAAATAAATAAATAAATTGTGACGAAGTCACATTGTTTCACCATGAAATTCCAACATGCCATCGTCCAGAGAACATCACCGGCCACGGTGGGGCTGCAGAGTAGCATGTAATCGTTGTCCAGAAGCCGCTGTAGCACAAGAACGGGATTCTGCAGCCCAAACTGGCGGTGCAATATCCATAACCTCACTTTGAGCACATGTCTAGCACGCGGTATTTTCCATGGAATTCGACAGTTTAAAATGCCCTTAACATGCTTTTTAACCTTACCTGTAGCACATGATGAGCACGCGGTAACAGCCAACAGAAAATCCTCTAGTTTCGAGCCAGCCACTATTATTCCGGGGTTTTTCGAGGCCGGCATTTCACTGTGCACATCACACGGCAACTTCAAAAGCAACAGTTCACCTAGATTTCACAACTAGAGCACGCATTCCACAACTGTCAAGACCGCAGCGCCAAATCCAGGCGGAATAAGCTAGAACTTGAAATGTTTGTTAATTTTATTTTATTTAAAATATTATTGTAAATATTTTACCTGTTAGTTTCAAGCAAGAAAAACTGGATTTTCATATTTTCTCTTGAGTATAGAATTTTCTAGAAATGTTTTAAGAGCCCAGCCTCTCGACCAATAGTAAGCCGAGTCTGTTCTCCCACTCGGCCAATCACATTCGAATAAAGCCACTTCCACATAAGCCGCGCGCGTTTGAACGAGAGTTACCAAAATCCGGCTATAAAAGATGCCGCAGCATCCCTAGAATTCATTCTGTCTTCTGGCTAGCCGTTCTAGCCAGAACCAGGAGTTCCATAGCCGTTCTATGGAATAGAAGGCAGAGTCCAGATCTTCTACAGCTGTTCTGTAGAAGTCAGTCACCGATTCTCGCTGTTCGACAAAGTGAAAGTCCACAGAGTAAATATTACTTCCCGTTTGTCTTCAGAGTAAGAATATTTCACGTACTCAGTTTCTCAGAGTTAATGTTTCACGTACCAAGTTTCACGGAGTAAAGATTTCACGTACAAGTTCTCAGAGTAAATATTATTTCCAGTTTGTCAAGAATATAAATAATATTTCGCGTACTAAGTTCACAAAGTTGATATATCCAGTTTCACTTGCTAATAAAATTGTCAGTAGTTTGAATAACAATGGTCACAGTTTCTCAGTCATTTATTAAATTGTACATAGTGTGTAAATAAACATAGTTTAGTGTACTGCATTTTTCACTGCTCAAAAATACCCTAAGAATCCTGGCCTACACGACTAGCTATCCGCAAACCTTCCTCACCCTTCTCTCAGTTCCACGGAGATACAAGATGGCGCCCGAGCAAGAATCAACTCAGACTGCAGCAATGGGGGGTGAGGGTGACGTCACAAAATGGCACCAGACCAGGGATGTCGTCACAAAATAAATAAATACAGAACTTAAACTAAAAAAGTAGTATTATTCCAATTACTAATTAATTAACTACCAATTTTTTAAAATGTTATATAATTTAAGTGGATTTTAACTGTTTCAAAGAGATTGTTTTTTGTTTGAGTTAGGTACCTACCAAAGAAATTAGAAATGAAGAACATTTTTTGTTTAAGTTGATTACGTATATACCTGCCAAAGAAATAGTAACAAAGATTATTTTTAATTTGATAGTTTGAGTTCATTATGTACCACAGAAAGATTATTTTTTCAGTTTTAGTAAATAAAAGTCCGGGCGGACTCCTGACAAGAGCCTAAAAATCCGGACATGTCCGGACAAATCCGGACGTTTGGTAACCCTATTCACATATACATTCAATTCCCAAATGGTGTTCTCAATAATCTTGCACATGGCCCCACTGTGAAATCTTGCATATGACTCCCTAAAACATCAAGCCGGCCCTGGCAACAAAAAAAAACAGTTTCTATGATTTCTGTTTAAAACAACTAATCGCAATATGTACTAATTTTGGCGACATTTAAAACATTCTAAACTTGAACCTTCTTAAAACATTATATTAAAGATGAAGACATCAAACTTCATAATATAAAATACTTTGAAACTTGCTAATTCATTGCTTTCCAAATTCATTCTATGTATACACTTTCTATACATATATGACTGCCCCTGAAATGCAAGTTGGTAAAAGTTAAAATATCATCTACTTCAATCTATCTAGGACGGAAATGTCACACTTAAAAATGTAGATAGTTCAGTTTAATTATAGAATAAATATTGCAGTTTAAAAATAGGTAGCAGATTTGAACAAGTGATTTGATACTGACAAAGGTTCTTGTCGGTTTAATTAATGTATAGTTTTATAGTTATTTATAGTATCACTCGTAATGTAAGTAACGAAAACTTGAATGAATTAATATACCTAATACACGTTATAAAGCTTTTATAAAATATAAAAAAAATTGTGAATGAAGGTAGGCCTTAATGATCCCAGAAAAGAATTTTTGATAAAAAATTTTTCTTTATTTCGGACGTTTCGAGCCCAAGTGGCTCATCATCAGCTATAATAAATTTTATACATTGTAATTCCATCAATTAAAAAAATTTTTTCAATTAAATATTTCAAAAAACAGTAACACTCACCTTTCAAAAAGTGATAAAGTTAAAAAAAATTCATTAATACATTTTTGTAATAAAGTCATCGTTGTAAAATAATATAAAAATCAACATTATGAAAAAAAATATGCGCGTGGCACTACATAATGTTCAAATATGAAGAACATAAATTGTTTACAATAAACTCGTTGTAAGTTCGTCAATGTAATGAATAAAAAAATTTATTTAAACAAATTTTTTAAAAATTTATTTTAAAAAAGGTTTTGCACCTGCGCAAACGAAAATGGAGGGGAAAGGCAAAAAGAAGAAGAAAAGTTGAGTTTATTTTTCTAAATTGTTTAAAAAATGTTTTGCATACTGTAAGTTATTTTTATAGTTGGTATGATTATTGACAATTTTATTTTTCTTTATGTTAATATGTAAAGTTTATTTTAACAATCTTTTGTTGTAATTACCAAAAATTACAAAAAATGCAGAAATAATAGAAAAGGCGATTTTTTTTTCATTCAAGGTCAAATGCCTTATAATTAAAAATTACATTTTTTCAAGGGATATGAAACTGCGTGTTTTTCCCTTTTATGAAAAAAATAAATTGCCAGATCACAGGAAATTTTAGAAAATAGAATATAGTTAACGGATTGTTGATTTTCCTGGCTAAACAGGTTATTTTTATGTTTGAATGCAATATGCACTTGTGTATTCTGTATCGTACCATGTTAATTATTACTGCCTGTTAAAATTTGTAGCCCTTAGGAACGAACGTATTACCTATCTGTCATTTAAATTTTTTATTCAGTGTCTACTATTAGTAGTGAAAAATTTAAACAGAATGTCATGATTAATATGAGTTACAGATTGCACCCCAAACATTTAATCCAAGCCATTACTGCATTATTCCATTGTTATTAGGTGTGGGTCTTTACATTCATGTCTACAATGAATTAGTTTTTAAGAATTAAAGGAACGAACATAGATACGTTTTGCACATTTTCTTTCAACACATATCAACTATTATTTGACATTTTTAATATAATCTTCTTCGGGGGGCGTTTCGTTTGTCTTCGGGGGGGGGGGGGGGGGGGGGTTGCCTCCTAAAATAAATAAAGAAACACAAAATTAAAATGCGGAGGAGATTTAACGGTATCTTGCAAAAACAAAGTCAGATTTTACCTATTCTAAAGGCTGTAATTGTGAAAATTATGATTTCGTCTCTTACAAATTTTCAAAAAATTTAATGCAACGGTAATCTAACGCACAGAACTTAATTTGACATAACTCGGATAGTTACATTCATTTTATGGGAACTTAACTTTTTTCAGAAAAAATACCAAAATCACTACAAATATTGCTTTCCGCTCCCTAATTTATGTGAAATTGTTCAGAACAATAATTATATTTTGTATTTCAAGAAACATGTAGCGAACGCACTCGTTTTCCAAGTGAGAAAGTAATGATGTATGAACGAACTCAGAGACACACCCAGACGAGATGAACAGGGCGACAAAACCTTAGTCAGTAATAGTTTTTCATAAGTCAGTGAATATTCAATTATAAGTTAGTGTGTTTAGTTATAATTCAGTGTATATACATATACAACATGTGTACATCATAATAAACAGAAAATACAGTCCACTCTACTCTTTACTAAACCAACGCGAGTTCCTGAGAACTACAGTTCCAAACATTTATGGTCCCAACGAGCAGGATATCATCCAGTACAGGGTAACTACAGTTACAAAAACATTGTGAAAAACAATCAAATACGACTTACTACAGTAAGTACAAGTGAAACAACAAGGCAAGGATCAAACAAAATACAACCCCTGGCACGCCCAGTACCAGGCAACCAGCAATACAAGGACGAATTGCGGGCATACCGACATCAAGGCGAATTTCAGGTGAGATCTTCCCAATATATTTCCTTACCTATATTCTTGTTTCCTTGCATAAATTTAAACAATGGATGCGCAAAAGCAGAAACGAGAGGTAATAAAGGACACTTTAATTAATTTTAAAACATTTGTGAACAATTTCAATGTTCAAACTGGCAGTTTATCAAAACTCAGGCTGAGGCTAGAAAAAATTGAAGAAGCATGGACTAGTTTTGAAAACGTTCAAAGTAAAATTGAAAAGGATCAAAACACAAAAGAAAAAGGCGAGTCAGCGAAATATAGGGAGCAATTTCAAGAAACATATTTCGACGCAGTATCAACAGGAAGAGATTTACTTGAAGAGGCAACTACTATACGCCAGCCAATAGTGAATACCGAGATAGTCACAACACCAATGCCAATACCTACTCGTCCTAATATACAGCTACCAACATTGAGTTTTCCAAAGTTCAATGGTGAGTACACAAAATGGTTAACATTTAAAGATTCATTCAAATCAGCCATACACTTAAATGAGTCACTATCAAATATAGAAAGGTTAAGACATTTGCGAAGTCTATTAACCGGAGATCCATTACATTTGATTAGTTCTCTTGAAACCACCAACGAGAATTATACAATTGCTTGGTCACTCCTCAATGAACGGTATGAAAACGAGAAAATAATTTCTCATACACACATAAAAGCTCTTTTCGAAATGCAGTCATCGAAAGAAAATTATTTAAGTATCAGACAAGTTATTGATACCTTTCAGATGCATGTTCGCGCATTGAAAGCATTAAAGGAGCCTACTGATCATTGGGACACTCCTTTAATATACCTTCTTTCTACAAAACTTGACACTAAAACAAGAAGAGAATGGGAACATCACAGCGGTGATATTAAAAAACCCACTCTCACAGAGTTTATTCAGTTTTTGTCAAAATATTGTCAAACATTAGAGATATCTGATGCTAAACATAAAAATACAATTAAACCAGATGTAGACAAAACTAACATACATAAAAAACAGGTAACATTGGCAACAGCAGCAGTTGCACATAACAATAACTGTATTTTATGTAAAAAACCAAAACATCAGATATACAAATGCTTTAAATTTTTATCACTTCCTGTAAAAGCTAGAAAAGAAGAAGTCAACCGATTGAAACTTTGCAGCAATTGTCTTAGAAGCGGACATGAAATTGCTAATTGTCATGGAAAGAACTGCCACATCTGTGATGGTAAACACAACAGTTTACTCCACACTGAGCAGCTGGAACAGCAAACAGAAGGTATTTCGAAACCAGAAACCATTGTTAGTACAAGTATCAATACTTACACATGTAGGTCGACACAACTACAAACTTTGTTACCTACAGCTTTAGTCAAAGTAAATAATGACATCAATAAAACATCATTTATAATTAGAACCTTATTGGATTGCGGTTCACAGTCAAATTTCATAACTATGGATATGTGCCGTAAACTAAATTTAAAAATGACTAAATCAACAATGAATATTTCGGGATTTAATCAAACAGTTTCTAAAACTAATTTTAAAACTAATATGATAATTAACTCATTACATAATCATTATTCTAAACAAATAACGTGTATTGTAGTCGACCAGATTACAACAGACTTACCTACGCTTTCAATGGACATATCGGATTTAAAAATTCCGTCCAATCTAACATTGGCAGATGCTACATTTAACGAAACAGGACCTATTGAATTATTGCTTAATGTTAGCATGGTTTTTGAGATTCTGACAGAAGGAAAGCTAATTCTAAATGGCGTATTAAACTTGCAGAATACAAAACTAGGATGGATTGTAGGGGGTGACGTTTACTTGCCTGCAACAAAAAATACTCATACACTTCTTTGTGTAAAGCACAATGAACAAGACATACAAGATCAACTTCAACAATTTTGGAGGTTGGAAGAAGTGCCATCATCTACAAAATATTCTAAAGAAGAAGAAGATTGTATGAAGCACTTTGAATCCACGACAAAAAGAGATATCAGTGGAAAATTCATTGTAAGCATGCCACTGCGTC